>NQLW01000042.1:1468779-1564839 GCA_002312845.1 Kalanchoe fedtschenkoi | reverse complement strand
GTTGAGTGAAACCTTTGGCGACAAGCCATGCTTTGTAGCGCTCAATACTTCCATTAGAATGAAAATTCACTTTGTAGACCCATTTGAAGCCTAAAAAAGTTGTACCAATTGGTAAATAAGTGATTACCCATGTCTTATTGGCCTCCAAAGCAGCAAGTTCTGTCTGCATTGCCTCTCACCATTTTGGATCTTTACTTGCTTAAGAAAAAGACTGTGGTTCCTGAAAGGAACAAACCTGGAGAGCAAAAAAAGTCACGCTCCGGTGAACACTTAGTATACTAAATGTACTAAGAAATTGGATATCCTGCCTTACTTTGTACTTGTCCACAAACATAATCAGTGTGCTAGTTGGGTTTTTTTTGCCTGTCGAGCAGATCTTCGCACAATTGGAGAATTGACTGATGACTCAGTAGTTACAAAACACAAACAACCAAAAACCCTCAGGTTTTTCAAATTGAATGGCTTACCAAAAAGGACTTCAAGAGGACTTTTGTTGTTGATGACTGACAATGGCATTCTGTTTATTAAAAAAGTTGCTGTCAAAATGCAATCTCCCCATAAATACTTGGAAACATTGTTTTGAAGTTTCAATGCTCTTGTTGTCTCCAATAAGTGTCTATGTTTCCTCTCAACAAGTCCATTTTGTTTAGGTGTATAAGGGCAGCTAATCTGACGGACACATCCTACAGACTTCAGAAAAATAGCTAGTTTGTTGTGGAAAAATTCTGTTCCATTGTAATTTCTGAACATCTTAATGTTAGCTCCAAACTATGTGGAGATAATATGAAAAAATGCAATGAGTAAGTCTGGTACTTCAGTTTTTGCCTTCATGAGGTATGTCCATGTACACCCTGATTTGTCATCCACAATAGTTAAGAAATATCTTGCACCTGAAGCAATTGAAACAGAGAAAGGTCCCCGAGTGTCTGTATGAATTAGATCAAAAATAATCTGACACATTTATTACTCAACGGAAACCTGAGTTTTATCTATCTGGCTAAAGGACAAACTATACAAGGAAGCTGATGCAAAGAGAAATGTTGTTCTGATTTTAGATGAGGAAACGAAATAGATAGTTTTTGAGAGATAGAATATGGCCCATTCTTTTATGCCAAAGCTCTATTTGTTGTGTCGTGTTCACTACTACAGCTGCATATTTCTTTTCGTTTGTGTTGGAAATTCCATATCTACATATTTGATATAGATTGTGCTTCAGTTCACCAGTCTCAAGGACAATCTTGAGAGTTGGGTCCTGAATAGCACATCCATTAGCATAAAAATCATCTTACAATTCAAATCATTAACTAGTTTCCTGACTAATATTAGATTGAATTTAAAACTGGGAACAAAAAGCACATCCTTAAGAAATAGACACTCATTCAATCTACAATTTCATTCTTGTGTGACAATAGCCATTGAACCATTTGGTAAAGTTACTTGACACGTCTGTGGTAAATCAGTCAATCTATTGAACAAGGCACTATGACAAGCAATATGATCGGTTGCACCACTATCAATAATCCAACCATTCATGGAAAAGTTATAACTAGATAAGCAAGTAATACATGCCATATGTATATGTAACTGACTTTCATTGTTTCCAGAATACTATTGAAAAAGTGAAAGGAACTGCTAAATTTGCTCAGAAGATAACTGAGATAATGAGTTTCCTCCACTGTCATTTTCATGTGTTTGTGTTGCATTTTCAGTCTGTAAATTAGCTGCAAACTTTTATGACCCTTGCCTAACATTCTTCCCATAGTTGTGTTGAGCTAGTAGATTAGGCCCTTTGTAAAATCTATGTCCAGTAGGATATCCATGCAACTTATAACAAGTCTCTCTAGTATGACCAGTCTTTTTGTAATAATTACAGTATAAATTTTTCTTGTTGTTACCAGTTTGATTGTTGCCTTTTCCTGCACTATTGCTGCTATTTATTCTAAAGTTATTACTATTACCACCAAAGGCACTATTCTGAGTATAAAGAGCAGAGGCTTCAATATTTGATGATCTAACAAGGTTTCTTTGTGCTTCATCTTGTAATGCCATAGAATAAATGACATTTAAGGTAGGCAATGGACTCATAACAAGAATATGAGTTCTTAAAAGCAAAAAAGCATCATTCAGCCCCATTAAAAATTGAATTACCTTTCTTCTTGATTGCGTATCCATAAGATGTTGAAAACAAGCACAATTTCTTCCATGTACACACTTTGGAAGATCATCCATAGCCTCATACTTTTGTTAAAGATCAACAGATTTTTGATAAAACACAGCAACAGACATATCACCTTGGCAAGATTGGCCAAGTCCTTTTCCAGACTAAAAATTTTGGTTTCATTGTTTCTAGATAGTTGAATTTGTAAAATTTCCCAAGCAGCAGCAGCAACATCAGTAGCATGAAGAATTGATCCTACTATTTCCTTTGAAATTGAGCTTATTAGCCAGGACATTATAATATCATTGCATCTTTTTCATTTCAGATGCAGATTCACATCGTTAGGCTTTGGATACTCACCTCTTATCAATCCCTGCTTTGATCTGACCGACAGTGCAATTTCCATAGACCTTCTCCATTTGACATAATTTTTCGGTCCAACGAGTATTTCACTAACAATACTGTGGCTTGTGACCTCGGACGCATTCACGAAATACGGATCATCCACCACAACTCACACTATAGCTGCTACAGATGAATTATCAGCGATCGCCATCAAATTGCTCGTCAAGAAGTATAATAATCAATTTAGAAGCACAACACGAACGTATTCCAGGCTTCAATTTGCTCTGATACCATGAGAAATTACAGCCGCCCCTTCACCAGAGCTGCGTCGGATACTGGAGAAGACTACTAGAGATTACAAGAGAAAAGTATAAGTTTCAAGCGATGGGGAAAACATAACACTTTATTAAGATACCAAAATTTGGTATTTATACAGGATTCCTGACTTACACTAAACAGCCTCATCTTTAATATTGAACACAAACGACCCTCTAAAATAATTACACTTGAGCCCTTTATGTTCTATTAGATGATTCACTGAATAAGGATTTTGCGGTCATTGGTCAAGCAAGTATGCTGATGTGCATGTTTGGGGATTGCGCGCATAAAATAAAGTTATATTTTTTGAACACGAGTCACAAATTTTGATCTAAAACACCATAAAATGATTTTGTGAATTTTATTTGTAATTCAAATTACCATATATAGATTCAAATTACATTTGACTTGCGATTATGAGCTTCCATTCAAATGACTGACACACGTTTAAATCCAAATTAAAGTCTTCAAAAACAAATGAAGGTTATGGATTGGGTTATATTTCTGACTAGCTCGTCTACTGTCAGACCTCTATCGGTATGCACAAACAAGTGGTCGAGACAGTACCCTATATAGTACTAGCTCTCCAGAAGAAGAAAGAAGCCTTCGCTCATGGAAGTGACCTATGAATGAAAACTCCCAATCCAATGCGTCACTTTTATGGCGAGCATTGAGATGTTGGACTTTCGCTCATGGGTCGACTGCAACAGCTGAGATATTGGGCTTTGATCCGTGATCTAAGCCCAATAACTAAATGTGTATTATCCATGAGTCGTACTTATGAATACAACCCATTGAGGTCATTAAACTTGTTTGATTCATGCACGGGTTGAACCTGATCATATCAAATCTGAATTTTATTCGACTTTTGCTCATTTTAATTTTCATCACTCGATTGTGTGTGATCCTATATATTTATTCTTAATTATATATGGACTAAAGTCTATTGATCATAAACGGCCTCTACTAATACATTATGATCTCTTATTTAAAAAAAATTAGTTTTGAGACAACCACACCCTAGTCACTATGAGACTATACCTGATCTAATAGGTATAATCTAATAATCTCCCACTTATACGTAAATCAATTACCAATAATCTATTTATCATGCATTTCTCAGTCTTTACTCATCAAGGGGTCTAAAAGATTTTTCTCTCATCATATGAGAGTGACAGCTCCATCTTGTTGACCTACTTCCCTCATCATGATTTATAACTTTCTAAAAATCATATTTATAACTATTAAATTTATTGATAGTGTTTGACAATATTAAGTAAGTTAAGCTGCATGCAGATAACTATGATCAATTTAGGTTGAGGATTTTACTTATTTACTAAAAAAACTAACAATACTAAATTTCTTACAGTTTTTTTTAAAGTCCCGTAGGTCTAATAAATATTTCCTAATATGCATTCATGTCATTAATTTGGTATCCAATTCTTGAGATTAAGGAGCTTTAACTATGATCCATCATCTATAAGTGTTACTTATGTTGATTAATGAGCATTTTTCAACAAATCAACAATACTTGAGATTTTTATTTATTTTTTTCATACATTCATATCACCTATGGAAAGAAATTCACATATGATATGAATGCAATGAAGTACATGCTCAAGATGTACTCAACGTCTGTTCTAGAATTATCTAACATATCTTGATTGGAATATATAACTCCATTATTTAGATTTAAAATGAATTCATATCATAAACTGAAGTCATCTCTTATTGGACTTCAAAATTACCATTATTGTAATATTTACAACAAATACTTGTAAACCTCATAAACAAAATATTTTTTTAGTGCTTCATAAGTACAAAAAATGTTTCTCTCCTGCAATCTAGTAACTCACCACATGTCTCACTTTCACTTCATTCTATCACTATCTCTTTTATTCAAACTCATTAATTCTTATTTTTAATTCTTAAAATCAATTTATGTAATTATATTTAAATTTCAAAAAATAAAAAATTTCATAATCACATGTAAAAAATATTAAGTTTAATTAAAAAATCAAATTCATAATTAATTTATATAATTAGAGAAACTTAGTTACTGTGCGAAATGTAAGATTCAAAGACATAATATCATGGACTTCTGAAAAGTCAAAAGTAAGAAAGTAATTAGAAATATGCATCAGACCAAGAAATAAGGAGAGACTACAAAGACTTGGACCAAAGCAGAAGGGCCGGTCATGACGCTTGGCCTATGTGGGTAGGCGTCCAGGGCCCAGCGACGAGTAGGGACCATGCTGGGAGCGGATAAGAGCAAATCTTCATCTTGTAAAAAATTATGTTGATAGAAACACATCAATGATGTTTCAAACTCTCAACCCACACTTAACTAAATAAGATCTAAACCGACTGAACTAGCTACAATTCTTGTTAGTTTCTACTACCAAATAATATTAACGCATAAAGAGAGGGCTCATGATTGAAATTCGCCCAGGGCCCTCTAAATCTCAGGAACGGGCCTGCAAAGCAGACAATGGCAGGAGAGAGGAATGAACAGAAGTATCCCAATGTGATAACAAAAGGGTCTAAAGAAGACTTAAGATAGTCAGATGGAGAATAATAAAAAAATAAAAATTGGGTGCAAAGTATGCATATAGTTAAAGGCGGAGCTAAATAATAAGAAATTGTGATTGTTGAGAAGTGGGTTTGGGAATTCCCCCAAAAAACACATCGACAGAACTCAAGATGACCTCAAACCATTCACTAAGACAAAGGAACCGAGGAGGCAAACTATTGTTGAGGAATATCAATTTCATTCCAAATGAGAATGAGTTATTCAAAGTGAAGAACAATATGAAGCAAGAACACATAAAAGACAAAAAGTGCATAACACAACTAATTTAAGACACACTACCACAAAACCCGATCATGGTGGAGGTCATGAGCGAGGGAAAAGTTGTTGATAAAGGAATTATTGATCAATCCAAAGATATCTCTCAATTCTCAGAAACTCATACGAGGAAAAGAATCAACAACACGAATGCGGATATTTCAAGTGAAGAAAACCCAGAGGTAACTGGGGAGACTCAAACTCCCCAAATGAGAAGAGGAAAACCTCAACTAAGAAAAATAAAATAGAAGAAAGCCATAAGTGGTGCAAGATTAGAGAAGGTGCAAAGTCGGCCCGCAAATGCAAATAAATACTTTTTTTCTAGTACAATTATCTAGAATATGACAAGCATAAACAAACCTCAATTGAGCGACCATCTTAAACATATTAAAACCAAATTTTGATCAAATATTCTACTCAATCTATAACACAAAAACAAATGGAACGCTCTGGATACATTATCCAAACAAATGAGGTTTGACAAGTAATTTACAGATGTGCATATAAATAAATACATTTGAATTTTATGAGACTCCAATTCAATGGTGATCCGGATTAAGAAAGTCTTCGAGAAAAGCATGTGTTGCTAGATGGCGGATGGTGTGCACCGAAGTAAAACTACATGCAACTTTATTTATGGACAATATAATAGACATGCCGGACAACATCTTTGGGGATCACTTGATCAGTTTGACCCCTAACTAAAATACCCCATGGATAATTAGTGATGAGTTTAGTATTATAGTCTCCTAGAGTGAGAAGATAGGAGGGAAACGAAGGAAAGACTGTAGGATTCATGACTTCAATGAGTTTATAATTCGGGCCA
Source organism: Kalanchoe fedtschenkoi (assembly GCA_002312845.1). NCBI lineage: Eukaryota > Viridiplantae > Streptophyta > Magnoliopsida > Saxifragales > Crassulaceae > Kalanchoe > Kalanchoe fedtschenkoi. The sequence goes on along the minus strand of NQLW01000042.1, from coordinate 1,558,344 downwards.
GAGTCAATAATGACGGCTTTGATGATCCTGAATATATTTGTTTAAACATCTAAGCTGACGCCAGAGTAGTATGGGTTTGCCTGGATAAAGTCTTCGTCAATGGAGGCACATTGGTTGTCCTTCCCTACCTCTGAATCACGCGTCTAGAGAGCAAAACTTTGGACCACATGCCTCTCCTCATCAGAATGCACAAGCATCTGTGCAACAAAATCAGATTCAAACATCAAAGAATATGGGCTTTTTTTTGAGATTTTTTAGAAGTCATGGCGGACAACTAGAGCCAATCTTTCCACTTTAATTTTTTGGTTAATGTTGCAGGCAAGTTACAAAGGTAAGCTAAAGAGTTATCTCTCTAGAATAAGCTTACATTGTTATTGTTAAATAGAGGATAGAGTTTTCAGGGCACATTATCACAGAAATGGAAAAGAACTACAAAAAGAGTGGTGCGACAGAGTAGCGTTTGAGCAAAAGAAGATCTCTGGAGATTTGTCAAAGATGTTAGGGCAAAAGGGCATGTTGATAGAAGACAAAGCTAGGAAAGATTGGACCAGAGAGGGAGATCAAAACATAGTATTCTTGATTTAAAGAAGAGTCAAGCGCACTAAGTTGTCCTTAAGGGGCCAAGACTGGCCTCGTACCATGTCCGTCAGGAAGGAAGGATAGCAATTACAAAGTATTTCTAATATGTTATGGAAGACTCGTAAATGCTCTGTCAACTGGAAAAGAAATCAAGCCCTTGATCGTATGAATGAATCAAGTCAACGTCAATCTTGAATGGGTTCACATATAGTTTTTTCACCATTGCATGGAATATCAATTAAGTCGTCATCATTGCCGCTTGTGCGGTTCTTCTTCCAAGGAGGTAGGATCACCAAGAGCCTCTCTCATACCTTGCTTGTGTTGGTTCTCAAAAAACTAGTTCTACATTTTAGAAGATATGTGACCCATTAGTTTATGTAACTACATGCAAAAAATCATATCAAAGGTCCTTAACGACTGGTTATTTACATGGCATCATATCTCTCAAAGAATCAGAATATATCAAGAATTGTGTACCAAATACAATATCAGAATTACTCAAGAGATGACCCACGACACTAACAAGAAAACCAGAAATGGAAACATGAGTTCATATACATGGTCTACAGAAACACTTCACTCTGCCATTACTCGGTTAAATTGGGCGGTAAGCTCTATGGTTTCTTTTAATTTTTTATGGACTATGTCAAGGGGATCTACAATCCCCTAACTAGAAAAGCCAAAAGGATTGAAAGATTCTCCATTTCAGCTAGAGGTAGGGGTTGCTCCTACATTTTCTTTTCTGACAACATGATAATCCTCTCTTCTACAATTACCACTTTAATCATAAACCTAATGAATCTCATTGATAATTTCTGTATTAGCAAGGGTGTTCCCCGTGTGAGGAGGATGAGAATCAATATTATAACTGCATGCGCTTAAGGCACTTTCTCAATAACATACTTAAAAGTCCCAAGTATTCCATCCGAGCCAAGTTAGCATTTTTTGAAAACATCATTGAGAATTTTTTTAAAAGTTGTCTGGATAGAGGTCTAAACTCTTTAGTGCGGAAGGCAAGACAATCCTAGTCTAGACAGTCCTTCGCTTAATGTATATTCACACAATGTCAGTAATGTATGTCCCTAAAATCTTTAAACTGCTATAAAGACTATCTGCCCCATTCATTTAGGATATCAGCGATCAAAAAAAGACATCATTGGGTTAGCTGTGACAAGGTACGCAAGAGATATGAGGCTAGCATGCTTAGTATTAGGAGACTTTCTCAAATCATGGAGGCTCTGCATGCTAAGCCAGCTTGCCAATACATTGAGAAAATATCTCTATATGAACAGCTAATATATAAAAATATGAGGCAATACTATATGGTTAAAGCTTTGGAGACATTTGAAACTTGTGATAAAGAGCCTAAGATCGGAATTTCATCTGGTGGTTGGTTGCAGCTCCTTACCAGTCTGATCCTCGGCTAGGTGCAATCCTAAGGCGCACTACCATGCGAATAATGACACATAAATTCCTCACTTTTTATGAAGAAGTAAGGAATATATTCCATACATTTCTCCCAAACGTATACTCAGCAAGAGCTGTGTTGGGTATAGCTCATAAACTGATAAAGAGTTTACGTTAGAGTGGAGCAGGACGTGACATAGGGCTGAATCTCAGTGATGGTGCAAGAAGGCTAGTAGTTGTGGGCCAGAATTAAGTGGGTTTGGGGTTGTGGGGCCAAATACCCACTGTATGGTATAAGAAAAGAGTTTCTAATATAAATATCATATAACTATAACCTAATAGGGTACGACACATCCAATAATACACAGCTGCTCTTTTGCTCCCGGAGACATAGGCACACTGCCGAACCTCATTAAATCTTGTGTGCTCCTTACTACTTTATCTCTTGTTAGTTAGCCAGAATTCTTAATAAGTGGTATCAGAACAAAGTTGAGATGGCTATGTCGAGTGTTAAATTTGAATTGGTCAAGTTCAATGGTCACGGTAATTTCGTATTGTGGCAGACAAGAGCGAATGATCTATTAGCGCAGTAAGGGATTCTGAAAGCTTTAAAACATGTGAAGCCTGAATCAATAAAGGACGAGAACTGGGAGGATATGCAGCAGCAAGCTGCAGGAACGACACGACTGTGTTTGGTGAGAGTACCACATGATGAGTTTGTCGTCTCTAGAAGAAATTTGGAAGAAATTGGAGTCCCAGTTTATGTCGAAATCTCTTACAAATAAATTATATCTAAAGCAGAGGTTGTACGGGCTGAAGATGTAGGAAGAGAGTGATTTGGATCAGCACGTGAATGTCTTCAATCAAATCATCATGGATCTTGCACAGCTTGAGGTGAAGATTGAGGATGAAGATAGAGCAATGATCTTATTGTGTTCGTTGCCTTCTTCTTACGAACACATGGTGACCACTCTGATGTACAGAAAAGTAACTATCAAAGTTGAGGAGATTACTGAAGCCTTGTTGGCTCAACATCAGCAAAAACAGAATGCGGGAAAGATTTCTTCACATGCTGATAGTTTGTATGTGCATAGTAGTCAGGACCGTGGGAGAAAGTCTAAGAAGGGTGGTTCAGGAAAACGAAACTCAAAATCAAAATCAAAGGGTACGAAGATAATTGTCTACTACTAGTGCAAGGAGTCGGGATATATGAAGAGGACTGTCCAATGTGGAATAAGTAGATTGATGAGAAAAATGGCGAATCATCAAAGTCTGTGAATGTGACGCAGAAGGATTCTGATTGCAGTGATGGCGATATGCTTTTGGTTTCAACTACTCAGTTCGTGGATGCTTGGATTCTTGATTCAGGATGCTCTCATCATATCACGTCTAACAGGGTGTGGTTCTCCACATACAGGTCAGTTAATTCTGGTTCTATCTATCTAGGTGATGATAGATGTTGAAATATTACTAATATTGGTGAAGTCAGAATTAGGATGCATGATGGGATAGTGAAAACACTATGTGATGTTAGACATGTACTTGAATTGAAGAAGAATCTTATATCCTTGAGCACTTTGCATAAGAATAATTTTATACCGAAGGGAGATGAGGATAAGGAAATCATTAGGGTTGTTAAAGGTGTGTTGATGACTGTAGGAAATATCTATAAACTGTTATGGAGTACAGTTGTAGGTGGAGTTCATTCTGTTGAGTCATTTGATGATAGCACAAAGCTATGACATATGCGTCTTGGTCATCTTAGTGAGCCAGGTATGACTGAATTGTATAAAAGGAATCTGTTGCATGGTGTTAAAAGTTGCAAACTGGAATTTTGTAAGTTTTGTGTTCTTGGAAAAGTATACTAAAGTCAGTTTCAAGACTGAAAAACACATAACTAAATGGATTCTTGATTATAAGCATTCTGATGTATGGGGCCCTGTCAAAGAAAATCCCATGGGTGGATCTATCTATTTTGTTATATTTACTGACAATTTCTCTAGAAAAATTTAGGTGTATTTCTTGAAACAGAAATTTGAAGTCTTCGACAAGTTCAAGTTGTGGAGAGCTGAGGTAGAGAACCAAACAGGGAGAAAGATTAAATGTTTGAGGTCAGATAACGGTACGGAGTATACAGATTCACGATTTCAGAAGTTTTGTGAGGAGAATGGGATTCAGAGGCACTTGACAGTTGGATTTGGAACAGACCCCTACATCAACAGAGAAAGTTGATAGTTCTACTTGATCACCTGATACCTCAAGTACAGATGATTTGCAGAGCTACAATCTGGTCATAGACAGAGGAAGATGACCAATGTGAAGCCTTCAGACAGATTTGGTTTTGAAGACATAGTCTCTTATGCACTTCACATCAGTAGTGAAGATCTAGGTATCTTTCAGAGAGCTATTACTAGTCAGGAGAAAGATAAATGGATGGTTGCAATGATAGAAGAGACGGAATCTTTGAAGAAAAACAATACATGGGAGCTAGGTCGGCTTCCTGAGGTAAAGGAGGAGGATACTACAAATAAGTTTAAGGATTGTTTGGACTTGTTGAGTGTTTGTAGCAGCTAGAAGAGCAGGAACCCAGGTCACTTTGAGGTGTGAGATACTCCGAATTTTATCTCCTAAGGAGCAGGATATTTGCTAAGATGGAGATTTGTTGGGTATAGCTCATATACTGATAAAGGGCTTATGTCAAAATGGAGCAGGAAGTGACATAGGGTTGAATCTCAGTGATGGTGACAACAAATCTAGTAGTTGTGAGTCAGGATTAAGTGAACTTGAGATTGCGGGGCCAAAGGCCCGCGGTATGGTATAGGAATAGAGTTTCTATAATAAATATCATATAACTGTAACCTAATAGGGTACGATATACTCAATAATACATAGCTGCTCTTTTGCTTCCGAGGACGTAAGCACACTGTCGAATCTCGTTAAATTTTGTACGTTCTTTATTGTTTTATCTCTTGTTAGTTAATCGAAATCTCAACAAGCTGAATAAAATCATGATATCTAGCGATCCGGGCAAGCGGGTTTGGTCATGCACCAGAAATGGCTCATTTTCAGTTGTAGCTTATTGGAGATCTAGATTTGATGACACATGCAAAAAATGTGTTGTACGGTAAGTTTTGGATGAGTATTCTTTCGAAGAAGAAGAGGTGTTTTATGTGGACGATCCGACATAATATCATATCTGGTGGATGGGACACTGGAAGATAAATAAGGGCATTAAAAAGTGTTCTTGTTGTTTAAGTAGCCAAGTTGAAACCATGGACCAAGTGTTCGTCCAGGGAGAATTAGCTTAATTTCATATGGAACGACAACGTTGGCGAATAGTTGACATGCCTCTTAGGTTTCAAAACTTACAGTCTATGAAAGTGACTATTTTTAGAGAGCAATCTTCCTCCTCTAAAAAGGGCTCTTCTCACCACTATATGATGCTCGGTCTTGACCTTTGGGAGATATGGAAGCAGCACATGTCAGTAACAAGTTTAGTAAGGATGGAGACTCCCGACTGCATGAAGACACCTAGAGCTCAAGATGAAGAGGACTGCTCTCATCAAGATGAACAACCTCAACCCTACGAGGTAGACTCAAACAAGGACATTGACATCCTTTCTAAGATGATCAGTTTGCCAGGTAAAAATCCTTCCCCACCAGATAATGCTTGTGGTCTCAGGCTCCACACAACCACACTACCACCACCTTGTTGTGTGTGAAAGTCTGATTAGCCTGGTGATCTGTGATCTCGTTGGCGCCTTCTGACATGGGGCTCTTATTCAAATCGGGATAGTTTATCACAATGAGATTCCGCATGACGCTCCATCGACCTTCTTACACCACGTCAAGTGAGAAAGAATCTCAATAACCATCTATTCAAATTGATCAGGAGCTTCGCAAGAATCTCAATTTGCATCAATCATTATAGAATGCATGATTTTAGTAAATTGCAACTCTGTGACGATATCCCTGGTGCAATCTCAACTTAAACCGAAAATGTACAATTGGTACTTCGACAGAGCTTTGTCAAAATTTGTAACTCTCATGTTGCTTCAGGATAGAATGCTTTATAGAGTCGCATTTTAGCGGTTTTTTTATTTATTTTTTTTGTCTTGTGTAGGTCGATGGCCATTCCTGGGTTGATCCCAAATTGCTTTTTATTAATAAAGTTGCATTTTTTAAAAAAAGTGGAAAAACAACTTCAAAGATCGTGCGTCTTGCCCCGCCAACTTCTCCATAATAATTCCTCATCCTTCCTTTAGGGTGTGTTTGGATTACGGAAAATTTGGCGGAAAGAAAAATTTGATAGAAAATTAATAAATCCTTTGTTTGGTTTAGAAGAAAAATAGGAGGGAAAAAAAATTAGATGAAAAATAGGATGAAAAATGTGATTCTTATCTCTAACAAATCAATCCAATCAAATTCACTGTATCTCAAACAAATAACAGTTTTAAAACAAATTCAATATATTTCATCATATTCACAATATATGAAATGATGAAAGATTGATATTTTTTTTACATATTTTCCATAAAATTTTCCATAATCATGGAAAATGAAATAGATTTCTAATAATTTTTCTCGACATTTTTCTTATGAAACCAAACAAGGAAAAAATAGATAGAATCTTGTAAGAATTTCATTTCCTTTCAATTTTCTCTCAAATTTTTCCTTCCACTAAGTTTTCCGTAAACCAAACACAGACTTAGTATGATCTAATGCCTCGTCACAATTATTAGAGATTCCTATTGGTGGACGAGACCAATCTACATTGAAATAACTAATTGTGGACAAGTTTCGCCCACACAGTCGTCCCAAACCAGGCGTACAAAAAAATGAAATAGAGCCAATAGCCATGACTATGTACTCTAATTGGCAGCCCTACCGGTGCATCTTATTCCTTTTATTCAGTAGAGGCTATGTAACACAAACTTCCTCTACAATTGACACCTCGTTCATCTCTCTATGCTGGTTTGGTTTATTAGGGAAAATTTAAGGTAAAGAAAAATTTGAAGAAAAATGAGAATGAATCTCTTGTTTGGTTTAGAGAAAATAGTGGATAGAAAACTAGAAGAAAAATTTGTTGAATTTAAAAAAAAAATTCCACTCCAAACCAAACAAGTAGAAAATAAAATGAACTCATTTTCCCTTATATTTTCCTTTCCATCTAACTCTCCTCAAACCAAACACAGTCTTAATGTACTCTGTAACTGGGTTCAATTATTTCAGATGATCCTGAACCCCTCTTCACCATCAAAGCAAAATTAGGTCAGCATCAGCGGTAATCTGATGTAAAAAAGCCTCCATACAAAAGTACTGAAATTGCTAGCAATCCTCAATTTTAAAATCTTCAACCGAAACCGCTTTGAATCTTTTTGCAAAAAAAATGTAACCTCATGAGCGCGCATACTTGTTTTATATATTCACTATATAACACGACTTATTCAATTCTAAATGTATGATATAGAGATTGATCTCGATATACTTCTCCAAACTCTCGATGGTCTTCATCCTAATTGAAACGTTGCTAACAAGTGTATCCACCATCAAAAAAATTCTTCATTCTTGCTTTGTCAAAAATGCTAAATTCAAAGTCTCCTCCAACTTTAGAACCATATCCCACCGTTTTTTTTAGGAGTGATTTTTGTGTGAACTGTGTCTACCACGTAGCGGTGAACACTACAAATGAAGAGTCGCCGTGTAGCGGTGTCAAAAACCGAACGAGTGGCTAGCAGTTGGTGGGTGGGCGCGTGATATGGTGGATGAGGCAGCGGGTGAGTAGGCGGGGTGGATTTGAATGAAAAAAAATGGATGATATTAAACGACATGTTTGTTTGGTAATAACAGGACTAGGGTTAATTAGATAGGTGTTTTGATGAAACAAAGTTAATTTATTTTGGATTATAGTCCGGTCATGTAAGTAAAAAAACAGCGAAGCTAAAACTATGTAGTTTTAATTTTCATTGATAATTCATTATTCGGCACACATGATTGACGATTACCATTACAGACCACCTCAACCACCTGACTTTGTATTACATAAAACTAGCTTGGCTTTTTTGAATAAATATCATTTATTTTTAGAAAGCCCGATTAATTTTAAGGAAAAATATATAAAACGAGTTGTGAACTACTATCAATTCATTAGTTACGATCCGAACTAATCAAATTATTGAAAATGTTACCAAAAATATTTTGGATAAAATTTACAATTACACTTCTGAACTGATATTAATATAAAAAAATTGGACTCATGCACTAAAACAATGTCTTTCTATCATCGAATTTTGAGTGATGTGATTTTATTTACTTGAACAAAACAACAACCTTTTTATATACTCAATGAACCTCGATCTCCAACAAATTTATTTAATGAATCGATTGCATTTAATGAATAAAATTCAATGAATTTTAAATGACATCATAATTAATTTAATTTTTTCTTACGTCATTTTCGACATTTCAAATTATAATTAAGAAAACAACAGCATTTGAGAACCCTTTTTAGTGTTTTTTTCTAATTTAAATTACATCACATGCACGTTAATAATCAGAAATTGTGAAATCGGGTAAAGATGATCGCATTCTTTAAAATGAGGAAATTACATACTCCCATGTTGTATTATTCTATTTGTTAAATAAATAAAAAAATATTTAATAATAATAAAATAAAACCGCCTCATCTTGCGTATGGATTGCACATATTTCCTAAACTACACAGAATATTTTTGAGATTAAATTGAATAACAGTTAATTACAGAACATCCCATAAACGCATAAATCTGTGAAGTGCAAAAATTAAAACCACATCCCTCATAGAATAATCATCTCATCAAAATCCAAGACATGTGATTTGTCTAACCCACTCTGAAAGATCTCAATTAAACATTTCTTCATTGCAGCTTATAGTTATCATCAAAAGAGGTCAGACTCCGGAAAATTTTGTATGACATCACTTTGTCTGACATAGGCTTTAACTGCCTTATTATTATTATTATTATTATTTGAGATCTAGATGAATATGCATAAAGGGTTAGTCATTAAAGATAGACTATTCAATTTGCGGAGGGTGTCTAATATGACGTGTTGTCTATGTTCACATCACACATCACGTGCTGGGAGGTTTTGGAAGCCATTTTTCGCTCCATTCATGTTCACCTCCCATGCAACTGTATTGATGATGATCGACCACATATATAATTTCATAAACTGTACGTACGCATGATCCTTAAATCTGAATGTTGATGTGAAGACAGGATTGAATCCAGCTGTTTGGGAAGATGATAATGCAGGCTAGAGTCAGAATGAAATCTCTCCTATACAGCTGCAGAATTGAGAAAATGAAGGGTACCCCCAAAAATAAATGATGGGAGCGAAATGGTTGGAATCGACCCGAAGTCACTCGTAAAATGAAGCATTGACCTCATACTCATACCGTCCTAATCTTTAGATGTATGCCCTGTTTGGTTGTCTTCTTTCATTTTTTTTATCCATTTCAATGGTACAAATTACAATCCAATTTCAAAATATAAAAATAAAAATTGTACAAATACATATCTAGGAATTGGTATGGGTCATATAATGAGATTATATAATACTCACATTACATTTAAGAATCTCATTATTAGACGTACAATCTTCTGTTAGTAACAAAAAAAATCATGTGCTTATCAGTCCTAGTACACGCACGCAAAATAAATAAATAGATAAAAGTTTCTCAGAAAAAGAAAAACAGACCAATTTATTCTGTTGAGTTACCTTTTAGGCTTTGTTCCCGAATTTGGAGGGAATGAAAAATAAAATATTTGAAAAAAAAAGAATGGATTTGGAAGTGAAAAAAAAAATAAGTGTTTCTGAGTTAAGGAGGAATTTGGAAGGATAAGAATAAAAAAATAACTAAAATTACTTATATAACCTTATAAATAAAAATCAAAGTGAAGAAGAAATACAACATGAAGGGTAAAATAATTTTTATATCTCGCATCCCTCCCTTCTCCCAAATAGGATGGAAAGGAAAGGGAGGTTTTAACACCTCCAAATCTCTCAAACTCCTCCCAAATCCTTCCTTTAAAAAATTTAGGAATAGATTTTTAATCTCATCTCTTTTCCTTTCTCTCCAAAATTAGACTCAGGAACAATACCTTATAGTTTATTATACCACAAACCCTAAACCTTCTAATAAGAGCACTTGGGCCGTTGCTGCTGAATAAGCTTTACAAGTACATACATTTTATTTTTCTGTATGGATTCTGTTGCCTATTGAACTAAAAGAACAAAATTGAATCTTCATGCAAGCATTTAAACTTTGCTCATTCCGACCCAGAACTCACATGTCGATCACAATGAGCTGATACTCAGCTCATTTCTCCCAAAAAGGTCTGATGATCTTAGCAGCTACGATTCCCTGTAAAGAAGTCACCTTGTTCCCATGTAATTGAACCAACTCATCACAGAAAATTGGTGGAAATTTGGTAACCAAGCAGTTAGCTCCACACTTCAAGTACGTCATTCACTTCCGAAGTATGTATCATATATCGAAAGCCGGTCAAACGCATCAAAATTAGCTTTTAGTCCAATAAATTGGCTTCCAAACTGTGCACAACCCGCATCTGGCCATTGACACCCCCCATCTCTGATGCGTAGAGGGCACAGCGATTCACATACCCGACTAACAGAATTACTGGAAACTTTGTCGTCTCCAGTGACTGTGAGAGATACTGACAAATCTGATTTATCCTCATCCTGTAGACTACTGCACATTTCTCTTCTTGGAGGAGAATACACACTTCTATATGCATCTTTCTGGTTGTCCTCTTTGTCTACTGTTAGTTCGCCGGAGTTAGAGAAGTGGATGTTACATCCAAGTGATTTTACTGCACGTTTAATGGCATCGCTTTCCCTGGTTGCCTTCTTGGCCAAATTCATGGAAGATATCCTGAGCTGCTTTTCATTCTGCAGCTCAGCTGTCAATGATTCCAACTTCATCACGACTTCTTTTGCTTTCTTCTCTGACGCATCTTTTGCCTGACAAAAAAACAAGCACGGTCAACCTAGAGATAGCAGGGCTATAGTACCAATGACCCAGGAAATAATGACATTATGATCGCAATGATTTTATTTCTTGATGAGTGGACTGGAAAAATAATTTCTTGGAACACTTACAAAAAGAAGGTCTTTTACCTTTTGTAGATCAGCCAACTTATTTGCAGTATTTCTACATTTCGTTTCAACCTCAGCAGCTTGAGCTTCCTTAGGACAAGCCCAGCGTAGATGAAACTGGGGCCATATGGTTGGGGCTAAAGCCGCTGCAGGAGGTAGAAGCGGACCGTCGTACTTAGTTGGATCATAAAAAATATTGTAATGGTGGTGTGAAGTCCCCTCTGAGCGCACATCCTCAAAATAGGCCCATAAACATCCACATGCATCTGGCACACCGGCTTGCTGCCTCTCCTTTTCACTGAAATTCCATAAAAGTACCATCAAGATATTTAAATATAATTCATCACCCCTTTGTCAGCTATTCAAAAAGATAGGACTCAAATAAGGTCAGATGCTGAAATGGTAGCAGCACGTCATGGATGGAAGTAGAAATTGTGACAAAGCACTAAATTTAGTGTTGCATTGCACCTCCCGATAGAACCGACTCTTAATTAGTGACTGAGAGTAGAATGATGACGATCCGTTCATAAGGTGAGACACAAAACAAGTCACGAGCAAGAGAAAGAACTAAAAATTCTGTGTCCATCTCCATAAAGTCAGCCCCCAAATTAGGGGGCTAAAGGCAAAAATGATAATGTGTCATTTGCAAGGTAGGTAAAATAATAGACCACGTGCAAGAAATGGAACTAAAGGAATTAGTTGTATGTTCTATGTTGCCTCCATATGCAAGCATAGTGATACCAATTGTGGAGGAAAAATGCTCAGTCAAACCAAAAGGAAAAAAAAAAGCAAAAGGAATGAAATTTGTTATATAACAAACAACTTCATTAAATTTTGTGCACAAACTACTGTATATAAATTGTAAACATAAAATTACCTACCTCTATGATTTGGTGAACACTGAACACTACAATACAACAGAAATAAAGCAGTGCAAAACCATTCTTATTCTACCTGGATCAAAACTAGTGATTCAGCAATTAATAGTGTAATACGGCCAGGTACTGTGATATCAATAAGATATAATGGAACTTACCTGTTACAGAAGAAGTTACCAAAGCGACACGAGAGCACACAATCCACAAAATCTACCAGGAAGGCCTGAACACAGAATCATTACAGAATCAGAAGCCTTTATTCGCAAAACGGTTTACACAGTATAGAGAAATTCAAGCAATCACGATGTTCAAACAAGATACAAGCATATACCATGGAATATTCGAAAGCGAGAGGATACATCCGCAACAGCTGTGAAATGCAATCAACCCACTGCAAGAAGGCACATCAACTTTAATAACTCTTTAACAGTAAGCCAAATTATACTTGAGATACAAAAACTAGCAATATTGCAACTACTTTTCTATAGCACATGGAACATATATACTCAGACTTCCCCATGCACACACTACACACACATACGAAAACAAATAATACTTATGCTTGCTGCATCATTAGTGTAAAGCTACTAAGCATAAGGAAATTATGAAGGAATATGTGAACTTATAATTCACAAGAAGATGAATAATGGAACCTGCAAGAATATGGGAGAAGAATTGCTAGAAGTATGAGCATGTGACGGGCCAGGAGACTGTTGAGTTGTTGACGTGGATGATCGTGATGATTGGCGAATAGGTGACATTGAGAAGCTGCCAGTCCCAGAGGAAGCCTGCCTGTATAGTTCATACGGATTGTTTCCGTCACCGGAAATGGTTGGCATGCCCATACGATCCGCAAATGGGTGACCAAAAGCAAGCCAATCCTTTTCTACTAGTGCCTTGAAAACAAAAAAAATGACTCTTGGGTGAACCATAGTCATAGTTCAACACTTAAGGTAAGGTTACAAAAAAAGAAAGCACAATAACAAGCATGAAAACACGCTGAAATAAATTAGTAAATAGAAACAGAAAAACATATTACATATATTCTATCTGTATAATTTAATGGATGGTTTGGTGTCTGTCGATTCGACTGGAAGGCAAGTAATCGAAGCAATCATGACTCAGATCAACATGCATCAAATATGAAATGCTGAAAAAGCCATCCACATTACCTGGAACCCCTTGAATGTTCGGTAGTAAGGGTCAAGCAATAAACTAGCAAGTGACACTAACTGAGTCGTCCGATCCCAGCCATCACTGTACAAAACAATCAACAAAATAAGTCCCCAGTGGAAATAATTTTTTTATTAAAAACTTGAGATGTTCTAAGCATAATGGAAAAAGTAAGATGCAAAGACAGAAAAAATAATACAAAGTCTACCCACAATGCTTCTTCCATTATACAACAATCAAGTAAGAAAAACCACGCATTAGATAACGGCATCTGTCTACCATAGTTATCACGTCGTCATGGCGAATCTCGCCGCTTAATTACTGTCCGAACAACTAGTCAATCTGACGGATGACCAGTCTCCTAAATCAATAAATCGTTATTCACTATTGTATAATCTATAAATTGATAATTTTAATTAGGACTAAATTTAAATTGTTTAAGATCAATAAGCACTGTATTCTAAAATTTTATGGTCAAATTATAACTTAGAATACTTTAATGACTTAAGTTATATAAAATATCACTTCCCTTTCTTCTCAAATAGAAACCTAAAATGTTCTGTCAACGCCGAGTGATCGCCCAATCGAGTTCCTATGCCACCCAATCAAATTCATACGCCGAGCACTATAGTTTACTGACAGACAGAATTCAATGTATATTGAAAATTGTCTCAATTAGGCGCATAGGTTTAGCCGAACTGTTCGTCAAATCGGAAAACTCCTAGTATTGGATGACTACTGGTCTGAAAACCACCGGGACGACAAGTCTTTGCCTTGTCGAGCGAATCGACGACTACTAAATAACCACGTTGTCTACAAGCAAAAGCCTTGGTATTTATGAAACATGAGGGCCTTAGGATTTCAATTCTCAACATCCCACTTAAATGACTATCTATATATATAATGAAGTGGATCAAAGAAATACCGTTTCGAATATGAAAACTGTTGACTAATTTGGATCCTGATGAATTTTGAGATCAACGATCATAAGTTAATGAGTAATTATCTGAACATATATAAATAATCAGAAAATTTTGTTCAGAGATATGGTAACAAATCCCTTGAAATATATTCAAATCCTTCTTTATCCGCCACCCACCATCCCACCCCATCTCCCTATGCCCTCCCCTCACTCCACACAAACTCAGCATGCACTTTTTAACAACCACGCCTCCCAGAGGAAGGAGCAACAGGCACTGCAACATGTGCAACCACCACATCAGATTTGACCACAAGCGGTCAGATGTGAAATGCAATGGTCCACAACCACCATGGCTGGCCAGCGCTGTATATAAGTCTCCCATCAAAGCAAGTCGCAGAGCACCATCGCAACCACAACCCAACGCCGCCAGCACCTCTTTTCCCGTTGTAGCCACCATGCATCGCTCGCATCAACCAGACCTGAGCCGCTAGCACTAGCGATCAAGAACCATCAGATCGGCCTTCAAACGAGTATATTCGATCAAGACCAGTTGGAATTACGTCATGGAGATTGAGCCGTCACCAGAACCAATTAGCGCGACCACACTGGAATCTGTCGCGGACAGGCGACAAGCACCGCTCTTCCTTGGAGCATATATATCTGCTTTGGCTTCAAATATTATTCTATTTCATTCCAACAATAGGTCCTCGGAATCAAAAGTGCAGGTTAGCAACAAAGGCCCATCTTGCAAACTGAATAGCGAATAGCGATGGTGCACAATAACATGGAGATTGAAGAATTGTAAGATTTAAAGACGATGCAGTGGACAATTTCCGGTACACAAATTTTGTGCAGTTTTCTATGCATACTATTTGTTTAGTATATGGTGCACGTAATAATTAAAGAAGATGTGGTGCTATTGTGTTTTACTTAATCATAAACGATGTGCCCTATTGAATTTGACCCTATTGAATTTGACATCCACATTAACTTAAAGCAAATTTCATGCTGCAAATATTCTTTTTACCATGTTGTGCTTATACTGACTTCAATAGAATAGTTTGTGAGCACCAGAATTGTGAAATAGTGAGCGGTGAACATATTGATTCGGCGAAAATAAAATCGTGCGTCATAAATATTGTTAGAATAGCGCAGCGAAATATTGACTAGTGCAATGAATGAGAATAAACGAAGACACAAAAATTATGTGGATAGGTCGTAATGACCTACGTCCACAGGCGAAGGCGAGGATGTTATTACTTCACAGAAGAAAATACAAGAGACCTTATGTCTTTCTAATCTATCTTTCCAATAAATCATGACTAGTTTTATACAGGCGACGGCAAAACCCTAAAATAATTAGAACTTCCTATCCTAGTAAAGTTACGATTTCTAAACTACTAGAAAACTATAATTAAACAAAGTTCCAAAAACTCAAAACTTTCATAAAAATGATGCAAGACATAACTCAACAAATACATCAAGTGGTAAAAACATCAATATCAAATGAAAAAATAAAAATCTTTCTATTATATCTACAATGATAGGAGAGAAAAAAAATAGAACTTTTAAGAGGGTAAATAGCTAGGTTTAGGAATTAATTAAAATTCAAAATTTTCAATAAAAAATTATTTTTAATCTTAACTTAATTTCAATAGTATGTTGTTTTCATATTCTGAGTGGTTATCACCGAATCCACCCCCATATAGATAGATATGCATATATATGCTTGAAATCCATTATATCAAGGATGGTACCATGACAGTGATACATAACCTCCGAATAGATATAAGTGCATCTTTAATTGTGGACATAGAGATAAACTAAAATTTGCACAAAGATAGAGATGTGCCATGCTAGTGAATACCTGCAATGGACGAGGACAGACGCTGCTTCCAGAGCTACACGTGCAGCAATCCAAGCTGAACCGGCCAAGACAGTTTGGACATGTATCAACCAAGCACTATCGCCGAGTGTGGATACCGAAGCAGACATGCTACTGAGATTGCCTCCTCCCCAAGTCCAGCCACAATGCCTCTATCAAAGGTTCATCAAAAAGTAGAAACAGATAATTGGGCATTTTTTCCAAGGAGTTAGCATCTAGCACACATATCTAGAATGAAGTCAGAACTGAAAGAAACATCTGAACTAACCAAGAAAGATGACATTCCATCTGATGAAGTGGCCCCGTATGTATCCAAGTAATCTCTAAGCCGGGCAAGGCTATCCCTCATAGCATGAATGTTGTCTATCCCAAAGAAAACTATCTACGAGTAATTAAAGTTTAAGAACAGTAATAGTAAACCATAGAAAACATTAATAAAAATGTATAAACTTTAATTCAAAAGAGCACATGGTTTGCAGACCTCTGACTGAGAATAATTAGCAGACGATTCTGAACCACCTCCCATCGCACCATTTGCTAAAGCATTTTTCCTGGGTCTTGCATCAGCAATATACAGCTTCCTAACAAATACCATGAAAATAGCTTAAATGATGAAACCTGTGAAAAATTTTTAAGTTAAAATATAAAACTTCAGACCAGATCTGTCATGTACATGCAGATGACGCCAGTGGTCAAGAAGTGGCTCTAAAAGAAAATTGCATTAGTTGATTTTTTTTGGAATATGTTCTCTTACCGACTTGACCCTCGCAAACTGTAATGTTTTGTGCAAAATGCTGCGACAAGCTTTTCATCAGTGTTGCTGTAAAAACAGACCATTAAATTAACAGTCGCACACTTCGGGGAATAATGGTAAAAAGAAAAAATATACATAAGATCTATGATGGTTCAACAACGAGTAGATTTCACAAATGGTCGTCCACAACCACCCGTTACCTTCGCATGTTCATCATAAGACCAACCAAGGGTTGCGAAGACCGAGCCAGAACAGCTCCTGTTCCTGTGTTCATCATTGAGTTGGTATATCAGGACAGAAAGCAAGAGGAAAGAAGATTTACAACAATAAAATAAGTACCTGAATGGCACCAACTGATAACAGGAAGGCGACACCTTGCGCGGAAGTTAGATGCCTGCAGAATCTCTTCATCACTGGCAGGATAATGTTGATTGGTCAAAAAGTGTGTGATACTCGTACTGAGTTAATCCACATGACATTCTATTACGGTAAAGCACACAAGGACTGACCTAAATGTGTTGGGGACTATAAAGGCAAAAGGATATGTTGGAGACATGTCATAGTCGGAATTGACACTACTTATCCTCCACCAATCATTTGACAACGTAAATGATCTATTTTCAATGGTCTCGAGTGATGGGTGGTAGTTGCTGTTCCCCAAAAGTCGGAAATACTCACTCAAAAGCCGCACCTTTGGATTGGTATTGTGATATCTGGATGGTCCCGCACTAAAAGCGTACAGATCCCAGAGTCTAGCTGGTCTTGTGTATTTCAACAGTGCATCAAATATTGCACGTCTCTGTAATATTCATAATTTACCTACATTATACAGTATAATTTTGGAGCGATGTCATCACAACTCACTCATTATACTACCACAAGAGCACGGAGTGTCGAACCATCACAAACAACCCGAATTTAAGTTTTGTTCCACCTAGCAAGGGTTTACGAGCAAATGCAGCAATGAAATAGGCAAACTAGGCACATACTTAAAGAGATAAAAATAACTGTAAAGTTCAAAATATACATGCAAATGCCAAACAACTTCAACCCTATCCATGCTGCCAGCATCACATATCAACACATTACAATTTGGCCTTTGGCAAAGACTTGCAAATTTTGAAACTAAAACTCATATTTATAAAGCTTTAATGAAAAAGATATGAATTTTCATTTTTAATTCAAAAGTTGGCAGTTCCAAATGACCGGTATGAAAATTAAAGTGAACATTCTGAATATCGACCTGTTTAGTTCTTGGTCGAAAACCAAATGTGATTATCCTTATATCCTTGCCTGCACAATGAGGTCAATTGTTTTAGTGCATCAGTGCTGTAAGCACAGTAATGAAATTTTCATACGCTCAAGAACAGAAGCTAATATTCTGAAGCATACCAATCACTTGGAGTAGTCTTTTAGATGGATTCTTCTCGGACTGACGAGAGGCAGAAGGATTTTTCAATACCTACACTTACATGCATTAACAAGAGTTAGGTGTCACTTCAAAACTATGCAAAAACCAAGGCACTTTGTGTGTTTGTGTATCTCATGTTATTATCTAAAAGCGCACGATGTATGTAAAGCACATACTATTTTGCTGAACTTCTCAATTGTTGCCAGAGGGATTGTGCCAAGAGGAATGATTTTCCTTGTTCCTTCACTCTAGAAAATGTGCCCAACAAAGGTGTTAAGTACACAAATATTTTCAAGAAAAAGCTTTGTAGAGAGCTGCACACCATACTTCATTATACTGAATTCATACTTCAAATGCTTATTATGCATTTCCAAGAAGACTATCACTGCTAAAAATAAGGTAAAAGCAGCAGATTAAACAGATCCATGAATATTATATGGTGGGGCATATACAAAACAACATCCATGACAAAAAGAAAAATATTTAGAGATCCGTAATGTTAATGTAGTAATGAAATGTGCAACTTACAAGAAAAAGAAGCCGATAGTTGGTGACTACTAAAGTACCAGCTTCGTCTGTGTTTACAAGGACAACTCCACTTCCCTGGAATTAAACCCCAAAGACCAACTTAGTCTTCATGAGATATGCTAAGAGAAATTAATTGTAACATAAAAGAAAAACCTCATAGATTGTAGGATTAGAGGCTTTTTCATACTAAAGGTCTAAACAGAAAGCCAACATTCCCTAGACCTTCTAAATCCGTGTGATTGCCTCACTATACTAAATATTTGTCCTTTCTATGCAGGCTTGAGCTAACTTCCATGATGTACTACACAGATTACAGGGACGAGAAAAACAAAAGGTGATATTAATCCTTGTTGACCATATATTCGAGTTTATTAATGACATCAAGTAGTTGAACAACTCTATTCTTGATGAATAATCAAGTAGGTATTATTCTATGTTCATACACCACTACTGAGATAACGAAGGATGGTCCATTTTCAAGAGTAGTACCATCTAGGCAGCATTACCTCATTCTCCACCTTGCCTTCTCATCCATATAATTACTAAAAGCCTAGCATGTCGACTTTATTAAGTTCAACAAACCAATGTTGAAAGCTAATCAATATGCAATTGAGATTACCAATTTTCAAGAGCTCGGAGACATACTAGCATATGACGCAAAGAGGCACCACGTACCTCAACAACGACCTGCTCAGCTTCAAGCAACAGGTCCAGAATATCCCGAGACACGGACCTCGACATCGGCTATTCCAATTCGCAAACAAAATAAAATTTCAGAAAAAAACACTCATCTCCAGAATCGTCTCTAAGCCTAACACAATAAAAAACCTAGAAAGAATGAGACCTCGATCTTCGTCCACTCTAGGGCGTCCCAGCTTCCGGCGGTGTCCATTTTCGATTCGGACGTGTCTCGCAAGGAGGTCGATCGGCCAGACCGCGGCTTCGATCCGGCCATTATCAGCAGCAGCCGTTCAAGCTAATCCAACCAAAGACTGTGGTGCGAGACGAAATGAGGATGAGGATGCGATGAAGCGGGTCGAGAGAGAAGGTAAGACGTGTTGGTAGAAGAAGAAAACGGCGACGGCAAGTTACCTTACCTGCAGTTCAATCAGAGGGCTTGTTTGGCTGCTTGTCAGATTCCATCCGTGGCTCCTCCTTATCCGGACATAGTTCTTTTAGGTCATTTTTTTAACCATATGGGTGTTAATAGTAATGTATAAATTTGATAAATAATATTAATTTTGAAAGTTGAAATTTATATTTTGGAATTATTAATATTTATCATATTTTAAACCAAACATGTTAGCATATTTTTTCAAAACTATATATTTATTAATGTTTATTATCCATCTACCCTACTTTTATATTTTCGTTGTTTACAACATGAAAATTATAGAAATCTTCGATGATCATAACAACGAAGCTTCCACTTCATTCTTGGTTGTTTCAAACAACAAAGATAAAACTAATAATCTTCGTTATTTGAAACAACAAAGATAATTATATTCTTCATTATCTAAAATAATGATTTTCTTTTATCTTTTCTTTTATCTATCTTCGTTATTTTAAATTGCGAAGACATTTGATTCTATTTTTTAATCTATCTTATATATTGGAAGTTCGTTGTTCAGAACAATGAAGATAGATTAAAAGAGAAACTTTGTTATATCAAATCACGAAGATTGTTTGTTGTATCTTCGTTGTTTCAAACGAAGAAGATGACAATTATCTTCATTGTTTCAAACAACAAAGATGACATGAAAGACTTCGTTGTTTTAAACAATGAAAACCTTCATAATCTTCATTTTTACAACAACAAAGATGTAAAAATATAATAGAATGGATAATAAACCAAGAGAGGAGGAAGAAAAGATAGTAAATGAAGGAAAAGTGACAGTTTTAAAAAACTTTCACATGTTAGTCTGTAATTTATTATCATATCATGCTTTTATTTCTAACCATCAAACATAGGCTTAATGATGACTAGGGGTGTTCACCAATCCAAATTCGAACTGGTACGGTACCAGAATGGACCGTATCAGGGATAAAAAAATCAGTGGACCTAAAACCAAATTGGATTTCTATAGGTCTGGACCAAATCAGACCAAAAAATTCTGGATTTGGACCGGACCGGATCGGTTTGGACAGATTTTATAAAATACATTTAGAAATTAATTATAGTGAATAAAATCGATCCACTCCAGTTCTATTGGTCCTTTCTGGTTCGGATTGGAATTTTTTATAAAAAAATTTAAATAATAAAAAATTAGTTTATTAAAAACGACAAATCCTATCCGGAATGAGATTTTGGAGCGGACAAGATACTGTAATCTTTTAAAGTGATGGACCGAAGATCGAATCGGAATCTCCATTCCGATCTGGTTTCTATCAAAATTTTGGTGTAGACCAAAATGTGAACACCACTAATGATAACAACTTATCATTCCACTCAAATAAATAATTTGAAACAAATGTACATTGAGTTCATGTAGAGACTTCAACAAACTGCAAATGTTATCATTCATCAAACATCAAATTTATATTGATATAGAGATTGCAAATTCAGAAACAAGGTCTTATGTCAGGGCAAATATGTGTTTGAGATATATCTCACTATTTGTAAGCCCAGCTTCACATCTATAGACTTTAACTAGAAGCTCGCTAATGTCTTTAATTTTTCTCTTCTTTTTCTGTATCTACTCTAAAAGAATACAGAAGATTGGTAGGTCGGTTTTTCTATATCATTATCACTCGTTCGGAGATCACTTTTACCATCCACTCTCTTAATTAATTTCTTGCTTAACCTTATCAACATCACATGCAAGTTGCCATTACAATGGTGAAACATTACAATGTTGCTCATTGTCAATGCTTATTAAACTATGCGAACTCATCTTTAACATTAACTACAATTTGTGATGTTGACTCGGGCACATGTATTTTTACTCGTTGCACTGTCTCGAGCTAATGTGTGCTCTTGGGATCGTCTATCATCCCAAAAAAATCACACGGTTTCTCTCTCTTCCCTTGAAGAAAATTAGAGATATCTTGCCGCCACTGTATGTGAAATCATATGCCTATGATTCCTCTTGGACTCTCTTCAAACGTAACTTCTCATTCCGGTCTGATGTTCATTGCTTGTGATAATAAATCTGTCATAGCCATTGCTCCCAATTTGGCATATGATAGGTCATCATTGATATCCTTATGCAAATAAATTTATTATCCCCCTGTCACTAGCAAGCAGCACGTAAGGGTCGAACTTAGAAGGATAAGAAACTTGTAATCATTAGTGATGACATAAAATAAAACAAAAAAGAGTCTAATCTTAAGAGGGAGATAAAATCAGCAAGACAGACGCGTAGCTTAAGTTACTAACTTGTAATTGAGTTGATCATTGATACAAAAAATGAAAGTCATCTAATGAACTAAACTTAGCAAAATATATGACCTCATGCACTAGAATATTGTGACAAGGCGTAAAACACTGTCAATAGTCTTATGGGTATTAAGCACCGTAGAAAGTTTACCTGCACTAGCGGTGCTTCCACATGTTAAACACTGAATAGTAGACACTTTAGATGACGCTTGTTGCATACAAGCATCGTCTAAAGTCTTAATATAATATGAATATGAGGGGATTCATGAACTAAATATGTTGTTGGCACAAATTAAGGAACTCAAATTGACTAGAAAGAATATTGGTTGGGCAGTTAAGCTTAAAATTAATCCCAAGTTCAAAAAGAAAACTAGGAATGGAAAGTTTAGTTTCAATATGGAAAATCTAAACATAAATACAGGTTGGGATGATAAAATGTGGAATATAATGAGAGAACCTCCGGCCCCTATTTTATTCTACTAAGGCTACTATTTTAGTTTATTGTATGTTGTGGGCATTTGAGAAGTGAATCAGTGAGTTTGATTTGGTTTTTGAGGCATGGTATTAAGTACTATAAGTTTGGTATTTTTGAACTATAATTTTTTTTAAAAGAAAATTTTATTAAATTTAGAAAGATAATACAAAACCGGGGAGGGGAAACGTGAACTATAGTTCCATGTGTCATCTACATGTTGTACATGTTTCTTGATACGACAAGGCCTTGTATATTCTTGATAGGGCAATAATATATCCTATTTTAGGTACTTATACTTAGTATATTTGAGTTGTTTGCAAGTGATTATGGATGATTTATTGTTGATTTATCACTTGTAGGTTAAATATGAAGAACACTAGCAAGAGGAAAAAGATGAAAATAGTGTAAATTGGATTAAAATCAGACAAAAAGGCAAGTTCAGGGGTCAAATTGTCAAAAAAAATCTCAGGGGTTAATCTGTAAATATGCAGAACCAGAACTCAAGCTAGGTCGAGCTGCCTTTTCAGTAACTCAATCGAGATCATGTTTCATGGCGGCGCGTGACTCAGATCGAGCTTTCTTTGCACTAACTCGACCAAGATCGAGTTTACACGTGTCGAGCTAGAAACGAGCATATTCGAATTCTGACGTTCTGAACCTCTTTTGGTATCCAAAACTCATTCAAGTTATAAGATAATTACAAATTGACATACCAGCTATAAATAGAAGGCCTTGGCTCAAACCCTAATACGCCTGGCACCACACCACATCTCCCAGCTAGAAGGGCCAAAGGAACGAATTACGTTCAGAGTTGGAGCTTCAAGAGACTAAGTTTTCCTTTACCATTCTTATTTTACTGTCATAATTACTTTATGATTGTTATTTCAATTATGCGTAGTGAGTAGTCGTCTCTGTCCTAGGATCATATGAATCCTAGGTTGTGTGTAAATTCAACTTTTCATGTTTATTAATTAAAAATATGATTCATCCATGTTGCTAGTGCTTCTTTGAATGTTATTGCGTATGTTCATTACTTTATGGACGCCTTTATATTGTCATGCGTAGTTATTCAGAGTTTAAATATGCATTTTATAAGAACTTAGTTTAAAATTAAATCTATTATCCTCTAGGCTAGGATATTCCATCTCACGAAGACTAGAATCGGGTTGGCTTGGATATTTTACTTAGTCAATGGCCCTAGTCAACCGAAGACCACAATCGGGAGTTGGCCTAGGAATATTGAGTAGTTTATTTATCCTGCTGCATGTTTAGGAAATATTACTGTATCACCCTTTGACTAGTATTTGTGAGCTACTAAGACTAGTATCGGTAGACAACACGATACGAAATCAATTGCAGTCAATAATTTGCTATGTAGGAACACCTAGAAGTCGGACTAGCATGTAAATTATTAAGTAATACGCTGTATTATAGAAATTACATGATTTGGATGATTAATTTGCATCTGAATCATATGATTAGTTTTTCATGCAACCTAGATAAAGTAAATCTTAGGATGCTTGTCTTCTCTGTTCGATTCTATCTCTGTGTCATTACTTTCAGTTTTAGTTATTAGTTAATTAGTTTACAACAACTTCCACCAATTCGTCTAAAATTGAATAGATGTTGATTAGATTACTAGCGCCTAGCAAGTCTTATGCTCCTCTTGGTTCGACTCGGTACTTACCGAATTATTTGACCGTAGTGATCCCTGAAATGTTAATTGACATCTGTATAGGGTCAAAAATATGCACTGTCAAATTGGGGTCGTTGCCGGGGAGCATCGTTTTAATTGTTTAGAGCTTTTAACTTAATCTTATCTAGCTTAATTCTAAGAATTTTGTACGTATATTTTTAATTTTATTTTTTTTCATAAATAATTTTCACTAATTTTTTTCTTTATCTTGTTTTATGAGGATGTTTCCTTATTATCAACAAGATTATTCTTCAAGCAGAGCTTCAAACGATGCAGGATGGTATGGACATGTTTATGACACAAGTTGTCTGCCTTATGAATCACAAAGTACACCTTATTGGAGGGAGCAACATTACACACTAAATTCTTACCAACAGTATCATGTGTCACATTCTTATCAGACACAGTACCACAATTATATTCCACCTGGATATGAGCACTCGCAATACCAGAATTATACTCCTGAGCCCCGAGTACCAAAACCAAAGAAACCGGATCTTCTGAAATTCATGCGAGAATGGAAGCATAATTTTTGTCCAAAAAAATTTGTGGTGACTAAAGAAGATTTGATGAGTATAGATGAAGAATTTGTTGCTGAAGGCATCTTTTGTATCAATCCTCCTCCTCTCGACATTGATGAAAATTCAAAGAATTTATCTCACCTTCCCCAACCAAGTGAACACAGTTTTTCTAAAAGATTGTGAGGTGACTAAACAAGAGTTATTGATTATGCAATAGGATTTGGTTGCTCAAGGTTTTGAGGTTTTTTAGGGATTTACCCCTAGACGATGAGGATTCAAAGAATTTATCTCAGGAGCAGGATTCTCTACCAGTCATATTTGAGCTTTAAGAAGCTCAAGGTGAACAACTTAAGGACGAAGTCTCTGACCAACCTCATGCTCATGTTCACGAGAATTTTGTTGATGTCTACCTGGACACCCCAAAGGAAACTCTTCCACGCTCAGCAAGTTCAGATTCTGAAAGAAGTAGTGAAACTTGGCATACCAACGTATTTAAAAGAAGACCCAAACCTTGATGTGTCAATCAATTTAATGGAGCGCGGCACACCACCTGAAGACTAACTTGAACAATTGAAGATATGTGTGCCAATCGGAACTGATGCTCCATATGAAGATGTATTCCTTCTGCTACCTCTAAAACCTCCTGACAATTTCTGGAATTACATGGTTATTGATATTTGGGGCATGAAGGGCGATGCATATTATTTTCATATTTTTGAAGGACGCCATCTTTACACACGGTTCCGTCTGAAGCTGCAACGCGGACGATATTTTCAATGGGATTTCAAGGTGGATTGACGATAAGATGATTTTCAAGACCTTTTGAGAAGGGATCCTAGCAAAGGACTTCTCAAGAGTGATTTCTAAGGCCACCACCTTTGTTGCATCTCGCCGAGACGTTAAACTAGATCTTTTCGGGATGTAACCTGCTCAGTAAGTTTTTCTTTTTCTTTTCTTAGTTATTAGGATAACATTCATGGCTTGTGAGCCTTAACCGCTCAATCAAATTTTGGGTGAATGATTTGGTGTGATATGTGGCTTAGTTAATGCTTTGGAATTATAGTTCGTATTGAAGCCAACATAATTTGGAAACAGAGTTGAATGAGGGAGTATTTCTTATTTACTCTTTATATTTTATACCCTCATTGTACTAATAACACACACATATCCCATGCCATGACATGAATTGCATGTATCAACATATATTCCTATTTCTTCATACATTTATGCTTAGGGACTAAGCAACGTTTAGTGAAGGGGGGAGATCATGAATTTATGTCTCTACATGCATTCATAAAAACAAATCTTTACATGGATTATTTAAAATTTTCTATTTTATTCTAATGATTTTATGCTTAGAGTTTTGATGAGTTCTAGGGAAGAGCATAAAGTCTGAATTCTTGCAAGTTTAGTTTTCTTTGCAATTGTCTTTTTTTTTGGAAAATTGGTTGTATTCCAAAGAAAAAGCTGTACAAAATGTTCCTACTATGGACCATGGACAGTTACACATTGGAACTTTTGTTCCAATCAAAATAGGCTACACAGCCTGAGACAGGGGGAATATCCCAGCTTAGAGACTGCCTGACATGCCAGGCAAAACCAGCAGCAAGCTGCTAACAGAAAAAGCTATCTAGCTACCAGATCAGCCATTTTCACCCCTGACTGATTTGCTATGGCGGAGGGCCTTTGAAAGTTGGCTCTATTCCCATTTCCTTTGCCCAAATTTTGTTCTTCCTGTTGTCTCTCATGTTCTTGATTTTGGCCAGCAACATTCCCATTTCAATCTTCATTTCTCTCTTTAGTTGATCCATGCTTCTCTCTTCTTGCTTGAAAATTCTTCTATTTCTTTCCAGCCAGATAGTATACCAGATCATGTTAAGCATGGCTTTATTTGCAACCTAAATCATATTTGGACCTGCAAAATTTCTTAGAGCATGGGTTAGTACAATGGGAAGAGGACCAGAAATTTTTTGGACCCTCAATTTGTCACATAAGAACC
Source organism: Kalanchoe fedtschenkoi (assembly GCA_002312845.1). NCBI lineage: Eukaryota > Viridiplantae > Streptophyta > Magnoliopsida > Saxifragales > Crassulaceae > Kalanchoe > Kalanchoe fedtschenkoi. The sequence continues at coordinate 1,531,575 of NQLW01000042.1, read as the reverse complement.
ATAGTAGTTCCTTTGTAATATGACATTCAAAGAAGAGGTGCTGAAGTATTTCTGCATCCCTTCTACAAAAAAACACAAGTGTTATCCAGTTGCATCCCAAATTTTATTAACTTATCCTTTGTATATAGTCTTCTATGGCATATCATCCATGCTATGAAACTATGTTTAGGCCTTGATAACTTGTTCCGTACTAGGTGGTACCAGGCCACATCCGGGGAGGTGGACCTTCTTATACAATCGTATGTTCCTTTTGTGTGGAAAGGCTTACCTGGGCCTATCCACCTTACCTGCCCCTGCTCTTCCTTAACAATGAGGTGCTTGAATTTTTTAGCTGTTTGCACAATTTTCCTTGTCACCCATGGGATGTTGCAGTGTACCTGCACATTTAGTAGGCTTCTGCCTTTCAAAACATATGAGTGGATCCATTGGATCTAAAGGGATTCTTTAGCCAGGATAATGTCCCATGACTGAGCAAGAATCATGGCTACATTGTTTTCCACAAAATTTCTTAAGCCCAGGCCCCCTTTCTTCTTAGGTTCGCAAATATTATCCCAGGAAATTAGAGCTTTTTTAGAGAGTTCCCTGCCATACCATAGGAAAGCCCTGCATTTCCTTTCGATTTCCTTAGCAACTGATTTTGGGAAGATGAAAATCCTGGCCCAATAATTTGCCATTGCTGCCAGGACTCATTTCACCAGAACCAGCCTGCTTGCATATGACAGCATCTTGAATGTCCATGAGTTAATTCTGTCCAGAATCCTGTCTATTACTACTTTGAAGTCTTTAACCCCAAGCCTCTTGGAGGATAGGGGAACACTAAGGTAAGTAACAGGCAGCTTACCCTCTACAAAACCCATTACCTGTATAAGTTCTTGTTTGTGTCTGTCATTTACAGCACCTAAAAAAATCTGGGACTTGTTAATATTTGCCTGGAGGCCGGTACAGGCTGCAAAATCCCTCAAAACATCTCTGACTTTCATCAGGGAGTTGTGATCTGCCTTGGCAAAAATTAGCAGGTCATCAGCATAGCATAAATGGGTGACTTTTACCTTTCACATCTGGGATGGAACACAAAACTACTATCTTGCCTCATATTCTGCAGCTCTCTGCTGAGGAATTCCATCACCAGGACAAACAGGTAAGGGGATAGGGGATCCCCCTGTCTGAGCCCCCTGGTACTTGGAAAAAAACCGCACATCTCACCATTTACCTTGATGGAGAAGTTGGCAGTTGCCACCAAGTTTTTAACCCATTCAGTGAATCTGAGGGTAAATTTCAGGTATTCTAGCCATTTAAAAAGGAAATCCCATTCTACTGAGTCATATGTCTTCCTAAGATCAATTTTCATGGCACAGCTAGGAGCAGTTCTCTTCATGGTATAACCATGAAACAGGTTCTGAGCCAGGAGGATGTTGTGTGCAATGTCCCTATGTTCAATGAATGCACTTTGGGAGTTTCCTACTAGCTCCCCCAAAATAGTTTTAAGTCTGTTGGTTACCACTTATGAGCATATCTTATACAATGTGTTGTAACATGATATTGGTCTAAAGTCAGATGCCTTTAGTGTCCCTGTCTTTTTTGGGATGAGAGCAATGTATGTGGCATTTACACTTCTAGGCATTTTAGGGCTATGAAAAAAAAATTCACTGAGGCTATGACCTCCTCACCTATCGTGTGCCACCGTTTTTTGAAGAAGTCTACTGAGGGATCATCAGGCCCTGGTGAGGTCCCTGATCTCATTTAGAACACAGCTTCTTCGATCTCCTTGGCCTGTACTTCACTGGCCAGGGAGATAGTTTGGTGATCCTTTAGAGTTTCACCCCCAATGTTCCTTATATGTGATTGGGAGTTTTTTGTGGTCATGCAATTGTCTTTTTGGTTAGTCTGTTTCATGTTTTTAATATGAGTTCACTACAAAGATTTTTTTAGTTTTTCAAATCCAGTGGGCACCGGCCTTAAAACTTTTCAAAATTAATTTTCAAAAGATTGATTTCTGGTGACCCTGATTTCTTGCAGTATATGCCAAAAAATAGGATTCCTGTGAAAACTCTTTATGTAATGTCAAGTCTTAAATCTGGAGTGATTACATCACTCCAAACAAAAAAAATCTCTCTAAAAAAAGTCGAAGACTTAGAGAGAAAAGTGAAAAAAAAGTAGGCTAAAGACTAAAGTGTTAAAGAAAAAAATTGAAAGGCCAATGCTAGACTCCACGCTAAGACTTGACTATGTTATTATGTAAAGATCGTAGTTTTACACATCATGCACTTTTATTGGCTATGTTGTATTGAGATTAGGGAATGACCTTTGTGCGTGCACGAAATCATGATTTGAATTTTGATTTTACTTTTCATAAATTCCTTTGTCAAGCTCCTCTTTCCTTATGGAACTAGACTTGAACTTGGAACTTGGAAACGAGCTTTGATCCATAAGCCCGTGGACTAGCCCTTTGCTAGCATAGGCAATTGGTGGGAATGTTTTGTGTGACTGGATGAATTATTGGAAATTTTGATGTGTGATTTATTTTCTTGACTGAAATTTGATTGGACATTGAGATTGTTGTATTAAAATCATTAAGAGTATGAATTATGATGGCTTGCTTCACTATGCGAAGTGCTTGACTTTAGTGACTTATTCTTAATTTTTGAGTTGTGATTTCATTATGATATTGTGGTCTTATTTGAATATTCATGCTAAATTTTTAGAAAACTTTTGGATTTGTGGGTTATCCACTCTATGAAAATCCTCACGAGACTATAACTCATTCACTAGGGGCACCTAGGGGTTTAAAGGTATGATGCATATGCTAAATGCATCTGTGATTCCTACGAAAGTGAGTTAGAATTTTTATTTTTATTTTGAGGAGTAATTTTAATTTAGCCAACAATGAAGAACAGTTTTTTCAATGAATGGAAACGGACTCAAACATTCTCAATTGCATATCATTCCATTCATTACACCTTCATACTAGTAAGTTATATTGTTCGGGACGAACAAATTCTAAGTGTGGAGTATTTTGATAGGGTAACAATTTATCCTATTTTAGGTACTTACACTTAGTATATTTGAGTTGTTTCTGAGAGATTATGAGTGCTTTATAATTGATTTTATCTCTTGTAGGTTAAATATGAAGAACACTGGCTTTGGAAGAGGAAAAATATGAAAATAGTGTAAAATTGGACTAAAATCGGACAAAAAGCCAAGTTCAGGGGTCAAACTGTCAAAAGAAGAATCTCAGGGGTTGTATCTGTAAATATGTAGAATCAGAACTTGACCCAGGTCGAGCTGCTTTTTCAGTAACTCGATCCAAATCGTGTTTCATAGCGGCGCGCGACCCAGATCGAGCTTTCTTTGCACTAACTCGACCAAGATCGAGTTTACACGTGTCGGGCCAGAAACGAGCAGATTCGAATTCTGACGTTCCGAACCTTTTTTTGGCAATAGGATTTCTTCCCAAACTCATTCAAATTATAAGATAATTACAAGTTGACATATCAGCTACACATAGAAGGCCTTGGCTCAACCCTAATACGTCTGGCACTACACCACATCTCCCAGCCAGAAGGGCCAAAGGAACGAATTCCGATCAAAGTAAGAGCTTTAAGAGACTAAGCTTTCCTCTACCATTCTTGTTTTAATGTCATAATTACTTTATGATTGTTATTTCAATTATGCGTAATGAGTAGTCATCTCTGTCCTAGGATCCTTTGGATCCTAGGTTGTGTGTAAATTCAACTTTTTATGTTTATTAATTAAAAATATTATTCATCCATGTTGCTAGTGCTTCTTTAAATATTTATGTGTATATTCATTATTTTATGGACGCCTTTATATTGTCATGCGTAGTTATTCAGAGTTTAAATATGCACATTATAAGAACTTAGTTTAGGGTTAAATCTATTATCGATAGATTTGAATGTAGTGATCCCTGAAACGTTCGTTGACATCTATATAGGGTCAAATTTTATTACACCTGAACTACTAAGAGAAGTTAGCCACACTTGGCCAAGGAAAAATACATAGATAGATTAGTAGGAACAATCCTTAGAAATTCAGCTAGCTCCTTCCTTCGATGATGTCTCTTGCGGTCTTCCACTACTGGCCTCGGATCGAAACCATAAAAGAATCTTTTGCTAGAGACTTGGTGTTGTTGTTGCATTGAATTTAGCAATGAAGGTATACACTAGTTGTTAAGTATCTTATGATGTATATATCCTGAGAAGACACTCAAAGCATGGACTTAATTATATTTCAAATCATAAACTAAAAATCTTGAGTCAAATTTTGAAGTTTCTGGATACCAAATCTGTCGAGAATCAGACTTCAACTCTTCTTACAAAATTGTAGATAAATGTTTTCTTTTTTGTAGCAATTTAAATCATCCAAATTGGACATGTTGATGCTAAAGTTATGGCTCTCAAAAATTGCACGTATCTACTAAGAGTGTTAATAAAAACTGATAAACCAATGAATCGAATCAAATCGAACCGAACCTATAAGTTTGGTTTGGAATGTTAGTAGTTTGATTACAGTTTCAAATTTTGAAAAACCGATGACTAATGGTTTGATTTGGTTTTTAATTTTTTCCAAAATGAACCGATTCAAACCGAACAAAATTAATATTTTATATGAAAATTCTCCTATTTAGTAATTAAAAGTAGTCAATAGAGTTCATGAAAAAAATTAAAACTACCAATTCTATTCGGTTTCAAATTTATCAAACCGATAACCAATGGTTTGGTTTGATTTTTATTAAAAAACGAATCCAACCGAATCATTACACCCCTAGTATCTACTGACTAAATTTACGAAACATAAGCGCGTCACGCGCCATTTAATGATCCACCACGCGCTCGGCCATGAGTGTGGCCTCTGCCTAGTCAATGTCTTAGTTTATTTCTTATTCACGCATTGTGTCTGCTCCTTGTCACATCACCACACACAAGACTACGGTCCTCAGCTTGCGCCTCTGCATTTGGTCAGATAGTGACTTTTGCCCTTTGATTTAATTTTGTTCGTCTTTTGTTCTAAAAACTCTATTTTATTATGTTTTCACATTAAGACATAAAATTACCATGTAGTATAAAAATGAGATAAAACCATTAACTTTGACTCTCAGACAATAAAGAATCAGGTGAGTTAGGTATAAAATAAACAGAATAATTTAATCTTATCAAATACCCCACACTAACTCTTGATCGTCCTCGAGCAAGCAATAAAACTCAAGGAGTATTGGACAGAAAATAATATATACCATCATGTATAGTTTAATTTTAATGTATCCTTACCTTGCTAGCTATCCCTCATCAAACCTGCAACTTTATTCACATGACATGTATCCAACAAATAATTATGATAAAATCAAATTCATCAGCATAAACCTTATTTAGATTTTCAGTATGCACCTGTCTTTCCATGTTTCATCCATTCTAAAGAATCATCAATAATAATAATACCAAGAATATGAAAAATGGGTGAGAATGCCTATTAGTCATGTGGAACACTACCTATCTTTCAAGTATCTGGTATAAATGGGGATACCCAACCATGATTTCGCTTAGTGGGATATCAATCTGGGGTCTAGGACACAAGCTCATGATTAGAGGAGCTTGATGATTTAAACTTTTTAAGACATGCAACAATAAATGATTTTTTCTAGAACTCTCTTCATCAAGGCTCTTTTTTACTCTTTTATTTTTTTAGACCTATAAGGTCGAGAAATATTATTTTTTTAAGAATCATATTATTAAGAGACAATAGATCACTCATACCACAATTTTGAAAAATAATGTTTAAATGGCATAAATTTGTAGGTAATTCTCAATTAAGTCATACAAAGATAGAATCATTAAAGAGTGACTCAATTCAAGCATCAACATGGTCTGCCAAGGCTTTTTGAAGCTGTTCTAGGTCTCAAACCGAATCTTTTAAATAAATCACAAAAATTTGTCATAATTTGCATAGAATCAAGTTACTAGAATAGAACAGAAAATATCTAACAAGGGTAAGATTTTTTTCAAAAAATTTTATATTTATGATGTTATGAGATTGACTCAAAAACTAAACATAAAGTTATAAAAAATAAGTAAAAGACTTCAAGATTTTATTATAACTAATTTTTACTTCCCACCCCACACTAGAAATCAACTATCTCCTCAGAGTTCAAAAGCATAGTCGTTTGAATGGGAAAAGATGCAAGGAAAGAAAGGAAGAACCCAGAAAGCGGCAGTTTGATCAAACTAAGCTCCTAAGCCGCGTGTGTGACTTATCTTTGTTGTGAGTGATGCTTCTGGGTAAGTCTTCACAAATTGTTAAACATGGCAACTTCTTACCTGCGTGCGATGAGTTTTCTCAATTTTCAATTTTCTGGATTTTTCTGTAAAAACCCCACACTACACTTTATCGTAGTCATTAAGGACTCAGAGAAAAAAATATCTATGGGTAAACATGATTAATATCCAAAATAGAAAAGTCAAAAAAACCATGTCAAATATGAAGTATGGAGGACATATAAATGCAATGATGCTAATTTTGTAAGACCACCGCAGAGGTGTCTTAAGAAAATAAAAATACCTTTCTCATTAACAAGTAGTAAGTCAGGGCCTAATCTATGATGGCAGAGACCTATAAGTTAGTGACTGACAAAAGACAAAACTAACAGACACAACTGGGGGGGGTGGGGTTGAGGGGTTTAGATTAAGTTGGAACCTACTAAACTAAGAAGAGGGAAAAGAATCAAAAGGACATATGTGTAGCTCAGGTGACTAACAAGTGATTGAGTTGATCGTTGATACTAAAGGTAAATTCATGTACTGAACCAAACTCAAAAAATATACAACTGGATGCATTAGAATACTGTTATATGGCATAAACAGTTGCTCCTACCCTTATAATATCATACTGGTCAATGATACAAATTATATATCAATCATGTGAGACAAGAACATAGAGGAAAGACATACCTAGAGTATGTTTACCTACTGGTTAATGAATAATGGTAGAAAGTTCAGTCAAGGTAATCTAGTTCACGCATACTTAGAGTATGTTTACCACATAAATACGCATGACATATATTTATTTGGTAGTCAACAAATTCATATTGGCCCAAAGCTGCACAATTAGATCAACAGTTGAAAATCATAAAAGAACGCAGTCATTCAGTTTATCATGCAACGAAACAAATATTTAGTTGAAGCTCAAGAAAAATATCATCAAAACATGAACTATATTAAGAATAATAATCTCACAATAATAATTCATAAGTTATTACACCTAAACTTCCCAAGAAAAGTTAGCCACACATGGTTATGGAAAAAAAACAATGATAAATTAGTAGGAACAACTTTTACAAACCTAACTAGCTCCTTCCTTCGGTAATGTCCCTTGCATTCCTCCACTGGCGGTCTCAAATTAAAATCTTAAGAGAATCTCATGTTAGAGACTTGGTGTTGTTGTTGCGTTGTGACAAGGCTAACACACATGAAAGAGGGGGCGAAGACCTTATTATATAACTTAAGAGCAACAAATGAATATGAACAAGTTGCTAAATTATCTAAATATCTCTTAAGAAGATTATGGAAGCTCATACTTGAAAATGTTAGATTTAGGAAACTAGGAATCTTGAGTCAAATTTGGAAGTTTCTTGACACCTACTTTGTTGGCTATGCTGGCATAAATCCATCTAGAATTAAACTTTGAATCCTCTTAAGAAATTATGGATAGTTGTTTCATATTTATGTACCAATTTAAATCATCTAAATAAGACATGTGGTGTTAAAGTTATGGCCTTTGAAAATTGCACATATCTGCTAACTCAATTTTAGGAACCTTAAGTGCGTCGCGCACCACTAAAAGATCCACCAAGCTCTCGGTCATGCCTGCGGCCTCTACCTAGTTAGCATCTTGACTTCTTTTTTTATTCACACAATGTGTCTGCTTCTCGCCACATCACCACGCGTGGCTCTATGCTCGGTCAGATAGTGATTTTTAATCGTGGATTCAAATTTGTATGTCTTTTGCTCTAAAATCTTTCTTTTAGCACGTGTTTGCATTAAGACCTAAAATCGTTGTATAATCTGAAAATTAGCTAAAAATATTAAGTGCGACTCTTACATGATCAATAATCAAGTGAGTTCAGTATAAAATAGACTGAATAATTTGGTCACATCACTGCCTCACTCAGAACATACTTAATTGTTGGGTCGCACAACAACTCTATTCAAAAGCTAGGCATCTCACATATATTGAAATGCTCCACCTAGCCTGATCACCACTTGGCCAAAAAAATATTTCTCTAATCCTATCTAAGGATAAGTTGTATGAAATTCCATGCATAGTTACCTAAGATATGGTAAGATATGAACTCTCTTGCCTGTGAATGTACTCACACGTTCCTATGAACTTGTCTGGTACTAAGCATATCATTGTATGAAGTTATGAACGAAGGTTGAGCATACCTGACCACCCAATAATTTGAGCTCCTACTCTTAACCGAGGAGATTAGTGTCGATGAAAAATTAGCGCTCATCGAGCCAGCCCGACAACTGATCCTGGCTGAGGTTCTTTTGGATCCAGGCTTCAGATGGAGTTGGGGCCAAAGTAGGGGCCATCAAGGAGCTATTTCAATTGTCAACTAGAAATTACAAAGCAAGTATGTGGGCAATAAATGAATCAAAGGTAATATGAATTTTTTCAGGAAGTGTCATCTTGGAAGAAGCTCTATATGATTTATAACTTTTTTTGTTTAAAAGATTGTTGACCACATTTTCACAATCACACATCATTATGTTGTGTTTCCCTTAGCCACCCTGTTTCTTGATGTTGAAAGTTTGAATTTGGGTGCTGCTCATGTACCGGCGATTGTTATCATTCTAAATGTAATCACAACTCCAAGTTGCCTCGTCTAAAATTCATTAAATGATTTGATCATTTCTAATTCACTAATTTCAACTTTGTACATTGATAAGCCACATATTATTTCATCTTATATTCTTCTGGGTATTATTCGCGAATTTTATGTTAATACTTTGAAGAAAGGAGGGGTCGATCAAAGCGTCTGAAATAAAAAAAAGTTGAGAATGCTCTCAAGCCCAAACTTGGTGATAATGCATGCAAGACAATAAATCTTTCTCAGCTAATGATGGGATGCTCCAACATTACCAAGGGGCGTAGTCTTTCCTTCGGCTTGTCCTCAAATCATATATAGTCTTTCCAATTCTCGAGTTTCTGACTGAACTGACGGTTCAAACCGGTTTGGACCACCGGTCAAGTCATATATAACGATTTTAATATATGAAATATTAGTTCTAAAATCAAAATACAAACAAAAAATTAGGTGATTTGTTGATAAGAACAAAACTTTGATCTAATTTCCGATCCAACTAATCAATCTAATCCGATTTTAATAACTATGTTATCAGCCACTACATTTTTCATAATTAGGTTATGGTGGGACATTCAGTGACTCCAAGGATTGACGCCTAAAAAGGCGCACAAAGAGAATGTTCACTATATTAATTGAATATGCATCATTAGAGAAAACGAAAAAGGCTGGCACTATGGTTGGTGCAGCAAGAATTTTGTAAAGACTGTGTGAGTGGATTCAGATCTTATGCTTTGGCTCGCAAAAGAACCTAGTGGGTGGCAAAGGCTTCCAACATTCTACAAGATGGCTTAGATTCAAAGCAATGAGCAAGTTGCGCAATACAGAAGAGAAGCCACATCAACACCCAGCACTTGCAATTTTTGTGAATGTTTACAATCTGAAACTTCATTTGACTTGAAAACTAGGAGGGTTTATATGCAAGTAGAACAAAACGAGCCAGAGGTGAAAAACTGAGCAACCATGGTGTGAGTCAAACCCATGACTTCAGATATTCAACATATTATCTACAAGATAAATACAGCCAAAACTAAGAACACTTTGATATAACCACCACCAATTATCTACATCTTGTGATTTGAGCTGGTGGTGCATGACGTTGGCCGACTCAAAAATTACCAATTTAAAGAAAGTAGTAATAATGGTGTAAAAGATATCTAACAGAAATGGAGCAAGCATGATATCCTTGAAGAACAGCACTGAAAAAATCATAGGGACATGAGAGGTCTCTACTCTCAAGATGCATCGAAAAATTATTGCACCAAGGACCGCCAGGTTGACTCATAGTGAAAGCCATATTTGTGAACTTCTGAGTGAGATGAGCAGAGTCACCTATTTGAAGGGCTGTCTGCTGGAATGGAGTTTGTATTCTTAATCAGCTCAACCTCGTCAGCTGGGGTCGTTGGCTCTCCTGTTTCTGCACTGTTTTCCTCAGATGTGAAATGACCCTCCTGAATCGAACTCATAGCTCGGACGTGTTGCATGCTTGTGGAGTACCCGTGACCCCTAAAACAGTGATACGAATGGCTGTCCATCATCTCCGTTCCATAATGAGACCGGATTGCAGAACTGAACATAGGCTGCATCAATCGTTTTTTGTCAGCATTCTCGCGCATTGACACTCGGCAAATGGGACATGTTGAGTGCTGGTACAGCCAAATGTCTATGCAGGTTACATGGAAGGAGTGCCCGCAGAAGGGGAGTATGCGTAATGTATCCTCTTCATGGTAATCAGCAAGGCAAACTGTGCATCTGCAATAGTATATGTAAGTCCAATTGACAACGTAAGTAAATGTATAATAAAACCTCAGACAGCTGCCAACAGAATCATGCAGGCATTTTTTTGTCTAGTTCTGAATTTCAATTCACATGCCATTGGGTTCAGGCACAGTTTCTAGACATTCATCATTAAAAGTCCTGAGTGTTTCAGATCATAGCTACCAATGAACATCCTGAGGCCTGGCCACATTTTTCAGTGGGTAATGCCCGACGTTTGGAATCTAAGCCAAAACAATTCGAGAATCCTATTGCCAATCAACGTTGGCAATATAATACAAACTCCAGATCTTGAGCACCAGCGTAAAGCTAAAATTCATAACAATAATGTTCCCTTTCGACGAGTTAAACAGTGGATAAATACCCTGAACCATCTGCATGTTTACGGGGGACATGGTGACCATTATCTAGTGCTTTTTTCATAGCATACTGGGTCATCTGCTGTGTAACTAAGCTATCATTGTCTTCTAAACAAAAATGCATTGGGGCACAATGTGCGTAGCCTTTTTAAAATGATGAGTACAGATATGAAAGTACCGGAAAGTGGTAAGAAAATGATGTAAGAAAGAAAGACTCACTGGGAGTTGTTTGCTTCCTTTAAACACTCGTCCCTGTACTTCTTAGTTGGAAAATTAGCCACAACAACAGGTTCGAGCCCATGTAATCCTCGCTCGAGCTGCGCCATTCAAAAACAGAAGACAAGCGAGATTAAGTTTCAAGTAGCGCCAAAAGTAAGCTTTCACAGTGAAGCTACACCGAAACATCCTTTTACAAAGTCATAAAGGAAAAGGGTTATGATTTATGAATGGATAGGAAAACGAAAAGGTAAAGCAGAGACACAGCAGACCCACTTAGATATCTCAAGACCAATACAATTAACGCTAACAGCTAAAAGGGAATCTTCCACTGAAATTGTACAGGATAAGATCCCATTCAAATGCAATCAATATCACCGGATAAGATCCTGGAAACATCACCAACAGTTGCCATTTTCCATTGACAAGCATACAGCAGCATACTGTAAATTGGACTGAAACAAGGAAACAAATGAAATGCTCACCATACTGAGATCAGATCTCATGGGGAAGGAACGCCTGGAAGTGCTCAACTGGATCCTGGCGAACACGAGACGAGTGCAAACAAAGACTATGAACAAGGTGCTGACTACAAACCCTATCACTGTCATTACCAAATTGATCCCAGAAGACATCATAACTATAAAATCCCTCCTCCCCAATATCAAAGCCCTAACAAATAACTATCCCCTCAAAGCATAGTCAAACAACAACCGAGTGCATCAGACATATACAAGAAAGACAGCCAAAGCTCCAGTCTTCCACTATCACACTCCCCTAGCTGGCTACTATTACTGCTCTACCATCACTAATGGCCGTGTCAATAGAAAATCTAGATAAGGCGTTTAGCTGGTGAGGTGGGACTGAGGCGCGAATAAAAGGGGTGTGCGGATAGGAGGAGGAGGCGTAGAGTTGACTGGCATAGTTGGGATTGGAGCGAGGAGGCTGATTGGATGGAGTTGTGCAGCCGTTGGAAGTGAGCACTGAACATACAGATATATTATATACGTGTATTTATAAGAGCAGCCGCGTTTGGTATCTGAGGAGCGAGGAGAGAGAGAAGAAGAAGAAAAGTGGGATCTGGGTAAGCCGTGCAGTTGGGTATGGATGACGAAAATCCAAATCTGATTGAAATGAGAGGAGAGGAGAGGAAGAAGAGTTGACAGGGAGACGAAGGTGCTGATTGATGGTTCAGTTTCAGTGTAGTGCTTTTCTTCTTTTTCAAAAACTAGCGTCTAATAGAGGATTATTATTTTATTTCTATTTTTAAATTCATAGAGTTTTTATTTTAATTTCTAAAAATCGTTAGACGATACTAGCAATAACTCATGGGGATGAGTGCACTCGCTCGAAACGTCGTTTTACTTCGTTTTCATTAAAATATCCCACCATTTTTTAAATTTGATGAACATATTATTAAATCTGATGAACATAACAACTCAACTGATGAACATATTATCAAATTTGATGTACATATCATCTGACAAAAACAGCTCATGTGATGAACATATCATCTAATGAACATAACAGCTCATCTGTTGAACATATCGTCTTATTTGTTGAACATATCATCCAACGAACATATTAGCTAATCTGATAAAAATATTACCAAATCTAATGAATATAACAGCTCATCTAACGAACATAGAAGCTCATCTAATAAACATTACAGCTTATTTGATGAATATAGAAGCTCATCTGATGAACATAACAATTCATCCGATGAACAGAACAATACATCTGATGAACATAACGACTCATCTGATGAACATAACATAGCAGCTCATTTAAGATAGGAATGCATGTTTCAATGAAAACGGCACAAAACGACATTATTTTTGAGCGAGAGCACTCATCTAGATGGGTGCTCTCGGCGCACCCAAGAATTATACAAGGTAGTGTACATAACGCGTAATAACTAGTCGACTAGATGGAAATTAATCGGATTGTGAGACAGAGTTATTTACATTAATAAAATATTTAATAATTAATATTAAAAAAATAATTTAAAATAAATATATTTTTAAATAAGAGGTTTGGAGCAATTAATCAATCACCTAGACGTCTTTTAGAACCGTGGTTATAAACACGTCATTTTTGAAATTTAAAATAAGCTAAATTTTTTTTGTAAATACGTCAAGGGGATTCGGGATTGAGTTATGTTTGATTAAAAATTATATGATTTTAAAATTTAATACAATGCATCAAGTATCATGGACACAATTACTTCGGTTTTATTTTTGAAACACGTGCATATGCATCATGGGTGTTTACAGTATTATTACTCTGTTAGTGTTATTCCATTTTAAATTTAAAATTATTCGGACCTGAAAGTCAACCACTCTGAATATTCATGGATGAATATAATTAAGGGTGTAAAAATGTCGGATCCACACTCAAAATCAATTGGCAATGAGTGGAGGAGCCCAACACTCCCCCTCACTTGCGATGACCTTTGTTAACCTCGATTAACCGTCACGGGCATGTTCTAAGAGTGCGGTCAAAACCCGCTCTGATACCATGTAGAAATGTTGGATCCACACTCAAAATCAATTGACAATGAGTGGGGGAGCCCAACTATATATTAGGATCAATTTAGAGCTTTCACTGAGCGATGTGGGATAATACCACTTAATATGCTCAACAAAGGGTAAAACCTAAAAGAGAGTCTGAATTATCATCACTTACATAACTGAGGTCAGAACTATTACGATTTTCAAAAAAGGTGCGATAAAAAAAAAACTCATTTTCTAAAATAAAATTCACCATTACATTCATAAATTAATACTATTATAAGACTTATATTTGTGTGCAAAAATTACGTCGTTTGGTTATTAAAATAAATTATATTGTTTTGAACACATAAAGAAAAATATAATTTATTTTGATAACCAAACGACGTAATTTTCGCACACATATCTAAGTCTTAAAATAATATTAGTTTTGAAATGTAATTGCAAATTTTATTTTAAAAAATCAATCCAATTTGTTTTCATCGCACTTTTTTTGTAAATCGTGATACTTCTGATCGCAATTAAGTAAACAGTGATAGTTCAAAACCCATTTTAAGTTTTTCTCTTATAATTAATTGGTGTTGGTGTCCCCTTAGCCTCACATACATATGCGGGATCGATTTGTTATATTGTCAAGCTAATTTTAATAGTTCCGCAAGACTATCGATTATATATACGCCATGTTGTTCTAAATTTTTTATAAAAAATAATTGTATTAGACTTCCTAACTGTACCACGAGATTTAAGCACTCTGTATTTATAGATACAACTTCAAAGTAAACTTTGATCAGGCCTAAAATTTACTGGATGGATGGATACGACTATTCACTCAAATGGGATACAAATACCATGTAAAATCATTCAATCTTTTAAATTCAATATTTATATTGTTACATAAATGTTATGTTTAGTTATTCGATAAGATAGTGAGGTTGAAATATAATTTGAAAACTCAGCTTTATATATTTTGTACTAAGAACAATGAAAGAAAATGAATGAAGAATTTAACCCTAAACTCATCTCCTTCTCTGAAAGACTCCTTCACTTCCTCTCCCAATCTCAACTTCTTCATCTCAACCTTCTCAATACTCCTCTTCTATCCAATTTATGTTCTTATTTCAGTCCTGTGAAAGTTGGTTTGCATCATATATCCTCAATTAGCTCAATATCATTCTATTTCAGTATGTAATAAGATCAAAATTCAATCAAAATCAACAAAAATTTATTTAAAAAATACACCCACTTATTAAATTTCAAATATATTTTGATCTCAAATATATCATAGATTATATTTTACTTTATAAATTTTATTGTGTAATTTTTTGTACACCTAGTATAAAATTTTTTAGAACCACCATTGATATGAATTAATGCGTAGGAGATTCAATCCAAAATACGTACCTTCATGTTCCAAATGAGATGTATAACCTTACTAATTTTAAAATTTTTTTTGTTTTGAATATAAACTCTGAGCGACTTCCTGTGAGATAAAAATAATAAACCATATGTATAGTGTAGGATTCAATTGAGAACTCCCTTGCCACAAGTAATGACGGTCGTGTGGTCAGGTGGCAGTCTGTCATTCTTATGATTTCCAGTCCAAATCCAATTGGTGGTTGGGTAAAAAAAATAGAACTCTCAAATTAGGTGAGAACTAAAAATTACTCATTCAATTAATTACAATTCGTCATGCGTCTCACTTTCAAAGGGACACTCAAGTGATATCACATGGCCTAGTACCCAATAGACTCGAGTCACTCACAATTCGCCACGTGTCCTAGTATCTATTTCTTCCGCAAAGTGTTCTCTCCTTTATTCAAATACATATTAATTCTTATTTAAAATTATTAAAACCAACTTATATAATTATATTGAATTTTTTGAAAAATAAATAAATTTCATAATCATATGTAAAAAGTATAAGGTTTTATTTAAACACATTATTGATAAATTTTTTCAAAAAAATACTAAATTACAAAGTACAATGTACAAAATGACGAGTTCAAAGTTCAAAATACATAGATCAGGGTTCATATTTTGAACTTTGACCATAAATTTTTATACTTTGTATATTGAACTTTGAACTATCAAATATAAAATCTACTATGAACTTTGAATTTTGTTCTTTTGTGTTTTTATATCCTAGTTTGTTTTTCATTCTAATGTACTTTTTGAAATTGAAATTTTAAATTGCTATTATGTCATTAAATAACATATTATGAAATTATGATTTTTTCCTACTCATCTTTGTTTATTTGTAATCCATATAATCTTAGTTCACAATTAATGTTTTTTTGGACGAAACCGCAGGCTAGAACTAAAATTTTAAAAAAAAGAAAAAAAAATCTTGCATCGTTTTCATCCATGTGAATCCTTTCTTTCGAGTATTTTTATTCCCACTCCTCATCAAAAAGAATTTCGATATATTATCAGTATGTCTCCTACCTTTCTCTTGTTGATCTTGTTTAAAGTTTTTTTGTATTGGGGGAGAGAACATATTTAAATAACTTATTCTAATTAAAAATGGAAACTTATAATACATTAAAGAGAAGAAGGGATCAGACAATGTAGCTTTGGAGGAAAGAAAATGTGGCTCTCTTGAAACGACTTATTTCATGAACAAAGCTCTTCTAACTGTCTGAACAAAGATGACATCATTCTCTGTAGACTAAAACTTTCTCGTGCAGAATTTAAAACTAGTCATTTAGTCATTCCTCTAAGACTCTTTTTTTTTTAATATTTTATTTTATTGATAATGGTCCAAAAAACCTAGGGCTCCGAGAGCCTACAAGGGTGTGGCACAAGGCATAGGAGTTTGGCTCGAAAGCCTACAAAGGGTGGCACGAGGGTTTGGCTCGAGAGCCTACAAGGGTGGCACCAGGCCTGTGGGTTTGGCTCGAGAGCCTACGAGAGGATGGCACGAGGCCTAAAAATTTGGCTTGAGAGCCTACAATGCGTGGCACGAGGCCTAAAGGTTTGGCCCGAAAGCCTAAAAGGGTGGCCGAAGCCTAAGAATAGGTGACTGAGCCGCCGCGGGGTGGGGCTGAGGACCTTCTGCTGGGTCGGAATGGCCCCACCTGGACCGCTATAGGAAAGCCCACAGGCGAGCCGCCATCGCCGGATCTGCAGCGCCAGCGCCGAGATCTAGCGCCACCCCAAACAACCCGAAAACCCATCCTTAGCCTGATTGAGGAGCCAGCGCCTTGGGGGGCAGTCTTACGGCTCTCCGGCGAGCGGGACTAACGCCCTCATGCGACGGAAAATCGAGCTGGGGGCGGGATCTGGAGGGGAGAAGACCGGGAGAGAGCAGATCTGCAGGGCTTGGCGTGACGGGCGGAGGACCTGCGGCTGGGGCGGGGGGATTGACTGGGGGTGCTCCGGATCTGCTGGGGTCCAGCGGCGGTGAGCCGATCTCCGGCCGCGCTACCAACCACGACGACCACGGACAGGGATTCAGGCCTCCAATGGCCCCCGTATTTGGTCGCGGGGAGGGACAGCACCACCGCCCGCTGGCTCGCGACGGATCACGAAGGGGGGAAGAGAGCTGTAGGGTTTTGGCCGTGTGGCCTATCTTTAGGAAAGCCGCGGTCGGAAGGTGGGTACGGCAGCGGCCTGCCCCGAGAGGGGTGGGGTGGGGAGGTGGGTGGGTGGACTGAGGGGTTGGGGAGGTGGGGAGGCGGCGTGGAGGGGTGGAGGAGTGACTGTGTGTAGGAGGTGGGTGGGAGGTGGGTGACGGGAGGTAGGGGGTGGGTGGCTGTGTGAAGGGGTGGCGGTGTTAAGGGGTGGGTGGGGCAGTGGGTGTGCGAGGAGGAGGGTTTGCCCTGACCCTCCTCCTCCACCGGTGGCTGAATTTGGGTTTAGGCGTTTTAGAGAGAAGGTGAACAGTCAATTCGGCAGGATGCCTCTTGATGCATTTATTACCCACCCCCATTCCTCTAAGACTCCTCTTTAAGTTTGAGCGTATATGGATTATGTAGACCGAACTTGAATAAAAGCGTCTGAAACAACAAAAATTAAAGAGTTTTGTGAGAAGACGAGTAGGTAAATGAATAGATGATAGATGAAGAAATTACAACGTACCTTTTACAATATTTCACAAATCAAATATCAAGTAATCTAGTACCGGTGTTGTTAAAAGAACATAGGTTATGAAAATTAAAATTATTGATGTCAAATTAGATCCATTGAAGAATCCATTTCATATTAATGAGTTGGAGTAGAGGCTAGTTGAGTATCAATAAAAACTTAAGATAATAATCAATGAAGTGCCAATAATTGTGAAGTTGTTTATTTTGGTGGCCCATGCCATGACCAAATGACCTTTGATTTATATACTCACCAATTCTCTTTCTCAAGAAATAATATATGTTCTCATAAAAAAAGAAATATTATATTTTAGATAATCAAATGGAATTTCTCATGATTTTTTATATTTTATTTTTTTTAGTAAAAAATTGACTAGTTTAAAGAACGTCAAGTACCTCAGTTGGGTGAAATGAAAGGCTTAATCTAAATTATAGAGATGAATATTCATTAAACACAAATTTTATAGAGATATAGATAGAAGGTATGTTCATTTCATACCAGAACATACATAATTTATTGGAGAGGACAAGATGAATGATCATAAACTCATAGTGACCATCACAGGTTCAAAAAATTACTTCACAAATAGCAACAAAGTGAACTCAAATTTTATGGTATTCATTGAAGATCGATCTTCAAGAAGACTCAAGCACAATATAACTCTTCAAGGAATCCACTTACTAGGGGGATGAGGATTGATCACATACAAAAATGGCATTATTAACATAATAATCAAAACACAAAACTTCAAATTTTATTCTTCGTCACCATAAGCACTGAGAATAAAAGGGGTTGAAGATATGCCAAGTTATTCTATAAGAAAGAATTATTTGAATGTGATGTTTGATTTCTAACCATTGACATTATTAATAATGATAGAGCTTCATGCTAACTAAAGATAGAATAAAAATTTGGTGATCAAAAGCTCGCGATGGTTGTTGGTGTAAGAGTAGATAAGATAATGTCAAGATTATACGATAGTCAAGCAATATTTATAAGAAAAATTTATCAACTCTTGTATGATTAAGAAAAGCCAAAGTTGCAGGCAAAGAAGGAAATAATACGGTATCCATATTCGAAAGATAATTGAGTGTTTATGTATCCAAGAAATGAAGAATTACTGTTTGTGTTAGCTTACTGCTAAAATTTGCCTAAGGTCATATGGGCTAAGGTAACCTAAGGCAAGATGTGGAATATAATTCAGTGACCTATAAATTCAAAATTAAACAAAAGCGTTAAAGAGAACAACATAACCTGCATTTGTAAGTTACTGGCAACCCAAACCACATCTACTTCATAAACTAAAGCAGACAATTATCAACATTAAAAATGTGCTTTCCAAATGCTATTGTGGGGATTCAGGGGCATGACTTATCACAAGTAAGAGAGACGTTGTTGTTTTCAGTGACTTTCATACTAAGAGATGGTTCAACAAGAAGATCTAATGACTTGATCATACAAAATTGAACACAACTATAATGTGAAATCACTCTTAATAAAGATTACAATATGTTGACCAATAATGACACCTTCCAAGTGTAGAGTCGATGAGAAAAATTATGTTTTAAGACATGAAAAAACATTTAACGTGTTGTCGTGGGTGATAAGGGCTCAACATTAGTCATAATTTGTAGAAACTCCTTAGATTTTTTGACTCTTGACACTACAGTAAGAACAAGCATTGCCCTCATAAATAGGTTAGGATTCTTAATTACGGAGGAAAAGAAGTTTTGATTAGCAACAACAACGTCTGGTGAAAAATAATTGTAATTAAAGTATGATATCCAATCTTGACATGAGAGCATCTGTGCAAAATTTTGATGTTAAATATATAAATCCAATAATAAAGGGCTGCTGAGTATAAAGTTCGATGGGTGAGATAGAAATGGGAGATAATATGTAGTTTATTTGCAAGGTGATTTTCGTGAGTAAGAAAATTGGTTAGACTAGAGGTTCTGTTCAACGATTTGGCTATACTAATTGCTCTCTAAGAGACATGTGGTGAAGACGAAGATATTCTTATCCATGTAGCAAAGCAACCCAGCAATGAAACAATTGAAAATATTTTGATTGTGAGGCCTTGAGTGCGGATAGAGTTTGTACAAAATGAATTTATTGTTAATATATGAGAGGAGGGATAAAACAGAGAGTTAATGAGCCATATCCTTTTATTTGTATTATTGAAGAGCTGAGTAACCCATAGCTTCTGATTAAAACAAGTATTATGATAGTAAATGAAGATAGATCTCAAATAGCCACCTAATAACATTTTCATCGTTAAAATAAAAATCCTCCAATTTAGAAGGATAAGATCTAGTGAGTAGGGATGGGTGAGATAGAAACTGATAAGTTTGGATGATGTAATGTAGATGGTTGGTTAACTAGGGTGTTAGAGGGGTGAGGTTGAGGAAGGGATGATTGGAAGGGGAGTAAGAGTTGTTTTATGAGGACGAGTAATGTTGACAGTGAACTGATTGATTATTACAAAAAGGTGATGTTGATTTTAACCATTTGGCTATGTGTTGGGTAACAATAATAGTAAGCGCCTTATATCACGACTAAGACTATGAATGGCCTGAGAATGAGATATAATCTCAAGAATGGAGGTGAAGTCTAAATGATAACATTAATAATAATAGTGAGTGATCGTCAACAAAGATATGAAAGATTAATTAAGAAGAAGACGGAAAGTGCAGGGGAAGGGAAGAGAGGATTGCTAAAGGAATAAAATATGTCAACATTCACTAAATTTCTTTCTCTTTTCTCCTTTAGTCATATGATCTTATAAAAACATGATTCTTACATCTTATTCTACCAAAATTACAGAAAAATATGAAATATTCTTTCACTCAATTACTCTTTTTGTTACTAACATAATCTTTAAATTTACTAAACTTCATTAATTATGTGAGCTTTTCATGAATTCTGACTCATTTAACCTCTGTACGATTCTTAGACATGTTACAGAAAGACAACAGTGGTGGATGAGAAAAAGTTATAGCAAAAAGAAAAAAAGAACATAGGCTTGACTAAATTTTTGAAAAATACATGAGAAAAAGTGTAACAAGTAACAATATAAAATGTCACAGACCAATTCAAAGTATAATTATATGTTAAAATTACAAATTCTATAATTATAGTTTGTCTCTAAACTTTTATTTGATCTGAGATATAATCTTAAAATAAATTAGAGGTAGTAGGTTATTTTATTTTTATTTTTTTAAAAAAATTCCCTTAAGTAAAAAAATTAAAACTTTAATGTGTGGAATTTTGAGAATTATCATTTATTTAACGAGTGAATGTCCTCCATATTAGCAAGTTGGACAAAACAAAAGGACAAATTGGGCTATGGGCCAGTTACATAAAGTGACATCTTGAAAAGAAGAGAAAAAAAATCAAAATGTCCAAAAATATAGTATTTTTTTAATATTACATAGGATAAACTACAAAAAATATACATACATCCAACTATCAGTGTTGAATTTTGAACTCGAGACCTTGCGAATGACGGAATCACCACCTTGCCACTACTTCCGGTGGCAATATATATATATATATATATATATAGGGTGAATCAAATGAAAATCAATTTGGATATGTAAACTATGGACCATTTATATCCATTGATCTTATCAAATCCAACAGATTATGTTTTATTCATTTCTAAAATTAAAGTAATTTTGTTTTATCTTTATTTAATCCCACAAATATCTTCTTCTTAACACATGCACATTAATCGGTATTAAGAGATATTTTAATTATTTATCTCTCTTTTTTATCTCTCCACGGTTATTTCTTATTTCCTTATTTATTTTCTTTTTCATTCACTCGAAATTCTCGGCTCTACACACGCTCTTGACTCCTGTTTCTTTTTTTGTCGTCATTTGCTGCACACCCTTTGCTCCTCAAACCAAATCAATATCGGAGTGGATCCACTATTCTCATCAATCGAACACCAAAGAAGTGCTTTTGATCGCCCGCAATAAAGATTCAGAAGCCGAGCCACCGTCTAAAGCGCCGACTCAAAGCACATCAGATTTGAACTGAGAGAACCTCACTCAATCAACGATTGATCGAATCCACCACGTTTGAACGCTGTTGGAGCAGCTATCTCGCCTTCATTCGCCATAGAAGATCCGTGATGGTGCCCAATTTTCTAAATTTTCATGGTGCACATCTAGATTAGCCGAATTTTTTTTACTGGTGAACATCTGTATTTTTTGTAATATTTTTATTGGTGCATGTCTAGTTCTTTAGATTTTAATGGTGAACATTTAAGTATTTGAATTTTAAAGTGCACATTTTTATTAAGTGAAATTTTTATGCGAATTATTATTGTAGTATATAATTATTAGTAAAACTAGTGCATAATTTTTACACCAGATAAATATTTGAACCACTTTATGTGTTTGTGCACTAGACTGAGGCATCGAGTTTTTAAATAGTGCCCTACACCAAATTTGAAAACATATCATCATGCTACCAAAAATGCACTTTTATTAAAAGTGCACATTTCATCAAACTAATTTGAAAAGAACCAGAGAACACAATCAAGCATGGTGCACGGAAGTGGTGCACATGGTGCACGGAAGAGGTGCACAACTATACCGGAAGATGAAAGATGGAAAATCGATTGGTCTCTTCAAAATTTTAAAGACGATAGAGACTTTGACGGTATTTCTACAGCTGTAGTCGGCATAGTCGTACATTCTTCTAGGAAGAAGCTTGGCATCGATCTCGGGAAGTGAACATGATTTAAGGGATTAGGTAGTTACCAAATCTACTTAAATAAAGGAAGTAAATATATTCAGATTTTAATGATCATATTTATCTAATATTTTATTAATGTAGTTATGTTAATTTATTTTGTTAATAAAATTGATTAATCTTGTTCATTGATTAAAAAATAATAAATGATTAAAAAGTTCACAGTTTACATATTCATATTGATTTTCACCTCATCCGTCCCACATATAACTTATACAAAGTTATGAAGAAAGGGAAATATATTTTTCAATGAAACAAAAAAGAAAAGTAAATAAAAATATGAATTATTGAAATTTCCCTTTTGCTTTTATAGAATGTTATTAACTGATTTTAATTAAGTAACCATTACTTAGCAAAAAAAATCCAATGTTAATTTATCTAAAAAAATGCACTCCAAAGTCAAAACCACTGTCTTTCCGAAAAGAAAACCTTTTCAACATGTGGTCCGTTGGCCCAATAAGTTGATCCAGGCCCATATGTAAACTACCACGTGTCATGAACTGACTGGCTCAAGAATGCGAAGCTGAAAGGTGGGGTAATTTTTTTTACCGATATTAGCCTCGAGCGATACCGATAGAGAGACGACGTTGAGGGTCGGCGTTTTGGTTTCGATTCGACCGGAGGTATCTCGGACGGTGAACCATAGTCGAATCAGCACGTCGATTCTCAGGCAAGGTTTTACTCGCTTTATGTGTCGTTTCTGTAGTAATTTAAATTCGTTGTTCCGACACACTTCGAATTTTTGGGGAAAGTCTCGTGTCTAGGTTATGTTTATAATTCAAAGATTGAGCCTATGGCCGGAAGGGGACATTTGGTAATTTGGAGTTCATGTAATTGGATTGTAGTGAGGATTAGGGCCTTGTAGGCAACTGCTGAGTAGCTTCTTCTTTTGGTTTTTGCTGTTCAAACATTTGCTTTTAGAGCTTGAAAATGTCAGAATCCTACTTGTGCTTCTTTCTTTTTCCTATTCGATTCTGTCAAGAAAATGTTTCAGTTTATAAATTCGGCTGTTCTATTTTTTTTCTTAGTCGAACACTTAGAATTAGTAGGATCCAGAGGCAGGATGTATAGATGAAGTCTTAGAAAGTGTTTAAAAACTGGACTAAATGGTGGCTACACTTGGAGGTTTTAGTTAGTTGCTTCAGCTATTTTGTAGTTGGTTGTGCTTAAAGCGCAGTGTATTTTGGCTTGACTTTCTTGGATTTGAGGCTCTAATCTTTGTTTTAACACCCAGTCGAAATCTAAAGTTAACATCTTTGGTATCAGAACTGGTTTTCAGTATTGGGATTTGGATCTTGTTACTGGGTAGTCAATTGTGTGGCTTAGTTGAGAAAACACGGGCTACATTATTATATTCATGTTTGAGCCAATTTTTAAGCACGGCATTTGCTTGGTTCCTTACAGTCCACCGGAATGAAGTAGTTGAGTTAGGTGTAAATATCAGTTCATGGTATTAAACTAGATTTCAGATGCATCACTGATATCAATGACAATTATCAAATTTGGTTTCTTGTGCTATAATCTTATTTTCGCTTTTCAGTGTCAATGGACGTACTGTTTAAGTATTTGAATTAATAGTCTTTTAATATTCTCCTTCACGTAACATTGTTCGTTATTTATCTGTCTTGTTACTACAGCCAATATCAACTGGAAATTCAGTGCTTGAGGAAAACATCTGTTACTCTTTTTCGCAAGTGCTGCTCATTATAGATAACCCTGATCGTCAACGAGTTGAAGATCCTTCACCTCATCTTGTTATGGTAGATAGATGGCGGATTCGTCTATAGTTGCTGTGAATCACTCTCTAGCATTGACAGATTATTCATTAGTTATTGGGCAGGAGTTTCCTGATGTGGAAACATGCAGGAAAACGTTAAAAGATATTGCTATAGCTATGCATTTTGATTTGAGAATCGTGAAATCAGATCGTAGTCGGTTTATAGCTAAGTGCTCCAATGAAGGTTGTCCGTGGCGCGTCCATGTTGCAAAGTGTCCCGGGGTTCCCACTTTTTCAGTTAGAACCCTACATGGGGAGCATACATGTGAAGGAGTTCAAGACCTCCATCATCAGCAAGCTTCTGTCGGTTGGGTGGCTAGATCTGTGGAGGCACGTATTCGGGATAACCCACAGTATAAACCAAAAGAAATTCTGCAAGATATACGCCTCCAGCATGGGGTTGCTGTGTCCTACATGCAAGCATGGCGTGGAAAGGAACGCAGCATGGCTGCCCTTCATGGAACTTTTGAGGAAGGTTACCGTCTTCTTCCTGCCTACTGTGACCAATTGAAGAAGTCGAATCCTGGAAGCACTGCATCTGTTTATGCCAGTGGCCAAGAAAATTGCTTCACGAGACTCTTCGTATCGTACCAAGCTTCAATTTACGGATTCATACATGCTTGCAGGCCTCTCCTAGAACTTGATAGGGCTCATCTCAAAGGGAAATACCTAGGCACAATACTTTGTGCTTCAGCCATAGATGCTGACGATGCATTGTTCCCAGTGGCTATCGGTATTGTTGATCAAGAAAGTGATGAGAATTGGATGTGGTTTGTATCAGAACTTCGGAAGCTTCTCGGAGTTAAGACCGATGTTATGCCCAGACTAACAATTTTGTCTGAAAGGCAGAAGGGCATGGTAGAAGCCGTTGAAACGCATTTCCCTAGTGCTTTTCATGGTTTTTGTCTACGTTATGTAAGTGAGAACTTCAGAGATACCTTCAAGAACTCTAAATTGGTCAATATCTTCTGGAATGCTGTCTATGCACTCACTGCTGTTGAATTTGAAAACAAAGTCTGTGAGATGGTGGAGGTTTCACAGGATGTGATAACATGGTTTACACACTTTCCACCCCAGCTCTGGGCAGTAGCGTATTTTGATGGTGTCCGTTATGGCCATTTCACATTAGGTATAACAGAGATTCTCTATAACTGGGCACTTGAAGGCCATGAACTCCCTATTGTGCAGATGATGGAGCACATTCGTCACCAGCTAACATCTTGGTTCGATGATCGACGTAGCTTAGCAATGAGTTGGAGCTCAATGCTTGTACCTTCAGCAGAAAAGCGAATTTCAGAAGCAATTGCAGATGCTCCTTGCTATCAAGTGCTTCGTGCAAATGAAGTTGAATTTGAAGTTGTCTCAACAGAACGGACAAACATAGTGGATATACGAAGTCGCATATGCTCGTGTAGGCGCTGGCAGCTTTATGGTCTTCCATGTGCACATGCCGCAGCTGCACTTCTCTCCAGCGGGCAGAATGCACAGATGTTTGCTGATGCTTGTTTTACAGTTGCAAGCTACAGGGAGAGTTATTCACAGGTGATATACCCCATCCCAGAAAAAAGCGAGTGGATGGTGATGGGTGAAGGTGCAGAAATTATGAGGCCACCAAAAATTCGACGGCCACCTGGTAGACCTAAAAAGAAGGTCCGCCGAGTAGAAAACTTCAAGAGACCAAAGAGGGTTGTTCAATGCGGGCGGTGCCATATGCTTGGGCATTCTCAGAAAAAGTGTACCCTGGAAGTTTAGTTTAACCTTGTGTTTTGGGGAAGCTTGTATAGGGAATAGGGCAGAAAAAGGGGTGGCTTGTAAACCGTAGCTGACGCTCATATGTTGTGTTTGTTGAATGAAAAGTGTGATTACTTGATCAGAAGCAGTTCCAGTCTTATTCTTTAGGAGTTTGCACGCTACAAATATCATAGTTAATTGAACAAGTCTCTGTACTCATTGAAGTCACGCCACATAAATACAACATGATTTTGTCCCAACAGCTGCACGCACACATCTTAACTTAATTAGCTTCATCAGTATTAGGATTCAGGATACATACAGATAAAGTTAGCACACTTTGAAAGCAACATAGGTTGTTATTGAAGTAGCTATACAACTGATTGGATCAGCGCATGGAGTTGACAAGGCTGCCTAGCTCCTCCAGTTTTCTCCTTCGCCGTCTCTCACTCTCCGCTAGAAGCTCCATCAGAGCCGCCACTAGTTGAGCTTTTTCCTTGTTCTTCTCATTGAATGCCTCCACTGCCTCCTTAAACTCTTTTTCCTGAACCAGACATTCACAATGCAATTAATTTTATTCAGAGGGTCGTCATGATCAAATGCAAACTGGCACAGACCTTTTTCTGACAGCTTTGTGCAAGGGGCTTCAAGTCTCGGTTGGCCGTGTCTATCTTTTTCCTCACAGTCGCAACTTCTTTCTTTGTCGGATCACCAAGGTCTTCAAGCTCCTGCATTCCATAGATATCAGGCATGTCTTAGAAGAAACGAGTAGTTAGTAATATTTTGCATACCTCCCAAATGCGCGCCAACCGTTTGGCCTCTTCCTCAGCGCGCCCAAGTTGCGACTCGACTCTTTGTTTCACCTCCAGTTTCTTCCTCATGATCTCCTCCTCCCTTGCCTTAAATTCAGACATCATGGCTAATTCCGAAACCTCATCATCTTCAGCCTCGTGATCTTCAGTGGATCTCCCGCTACTCCCCGTACCATTATTGCCCTTCATGTTCACAGTCATTGTTCCTGTCGTTTCTTCATGCTCCATCTGTTGGTGTTATATAGTCCTAGCTTTACATAGCACTTTATTTTTTTCCTACTCTCCTTTTGCTTTTGCTTCAATTCTATCCCTTTCCCTCGCTTCCTGTTCACTGCATTCCACTGGAAAGAAAAAGATATGTAAAAGCTCAAAAAGATGCTATTAATGTATCTCCAGCAGCAGCAGTGTTAGGTCTGATCCATGGCCCGCTCTATCTTTATTTGGGGTGAATCCTTTCTAAAGGTTGTTCAACAGTGCCATTCGACTAACCCCAACAGTCTTGTATAAAAATCTGTTGTGTCTTTCACTCTCAATTCACTGCCCTGCACCTCATATCTTAATCAACTTTACGCGTGGGAAACTGCAACAACCGGTACTTGCTATTCCACAGAGCATCATCTCCATAGCTTCCCAAGAGCCTGCTGCTCAACGCCTTCACACATCTCCAATTTCTGTATAAACTCGAAACCTCGTTCATCCTCATTATTATTAATAATTCAATTACAAAACTTACCAAACAGACTTTTAAGTATTATTAATCCTATCCCTACATTTATACTGGCTACCAAACGCATCCTAAGGGGTATTAAGTTTGAGGGAGAGAAGATAGCATCAGTTACAAGTTCGAAAACATTCCGGAAGAATTTTAACTTGGGCTCCAGCAATATTAGAGCCCTGAGCCACATAAATTTTGAGGTCCAGAAACCGAGGTGCCTACAAAAAATATCATGTTCGTTCATTTAAAATTAAACGAGTTTGAGCTCGAACCGAGTATTAACGAGCTTTTAAAATATATGGCTCGATTCGTTTAATTTTAACGAGTTCGAGCCGAGCTCGAGCTTTACTCGAGTATTTGGATTGATATAATATAAAATTTAATATATATGATAAATGAGTGTTTAAATTAGTTTGAACGAATTCTAAATGTGCTATTCGTTAAAAAATTTTACTTTATTTACTAGTAACTTTATAAATTTATAAAAAAATTCATAGTCAAGTCTAAACGAGTTTAAATGAGGCTTTTAAACGAGCCCATAAACGAGTCGAATACCTCATTGTTCATATTCGGCTCAAATGATAGACATAAATTACATCCGTTTCATTTACGTAAGACGGAATTTATGCTAATTATTGTAGCCAATTTCATTAATTTCAAATTCTTAACTCTTGTTACACTAAATTGACATGTTTGAATTTGAGTTACATTTTAACGTAAATCGGTAAGTCCTCAATCTTTTTAATAGAGTTATCAAGCTTCTCATCGAGCTTGTTCGCGAACATAAACGAGCCGAGCACACCCTTACTCATGTTCGGCTCGTTTATTAAACGAGCTTATAATTGTTGTTCGTGATCGACTCGTTTATTAACAAACGAGCTTTGACGAGTACTAACCGAGCTCGTTCGCGAGCACTTCACGAGTACATCGGCTCGCTTGTAGCCCTAATAGTTCCTTCCAATACAGTTTTTCTAATGTTTTTTTCTTCTTCTTTTGCCTATGTGAGACTAAGAATTTTGTGAGGAGATTGGATTGATAGTATTGTCTCAAGAGTATATGAAGTGTTGTAGGGAGCTCGAGCTATTCAATAAAATTTGTGATTTCTCAGAGGTTATCGATACCTAGTTAATCATATCAGGGTAACCCATATCGATGAGCTTAATCAAAGAATTAATTTATATAAAACGCTTCACTTCAAAGAAGAGTTCCATTAAAATCTGATATAATTGTAAAAAGTTCATTTATTCTAAATATGTATTTATGAAATAGCTAGTCAGATTCAATTTTATAGCCATGCAACCCATTTAAATCTCGTTAGCCATGATGAGAGATAGTAGTGTAGTTTTCCGTTGTCTTTATCCTTCATCACCTAGTCTTGTATATGTTTTATAATAAAATAGATACTCATATATATTAGTTATGACAAAATGTCAAAGCAACAAACTTTTGAGCTGAGTTAATCAGCTTTGTTGTAAGCCACAGACTTAGCTCCATCTTAACATGTTTACTCTGCTCCATCTTATTAATGTTACTCGACTTTTGAGCAACAAACGTTTTAAAAGCTGTTTACTTTTTACCGCACACGTAGATTTAGCAGTCAGTCAACATTCTGTTTTTGAGAGACATATGATCGTATAGTTACGAAGGGTCACATAAGAGATTTGGAGGCATTTCCGGCGCTGAGGTCAAGTGCGGTCGCTCCAACTGCACGAGGATTTAGCCGGATCTGCGTAGATGATGAGGACATCGCGTCATGGATTCTACAGGCTGCATCAAATTTCGATTACTCATATCTTCCTATTCTGCACGTTGGTGAAGGCCCATTAATGGGTGGAAAGATTTTGAAGTCTTCTTTCAAATGTATCCAGTCATGCGTCAAAATTCCATCTGAGCTGTCCAGAATCCACAAAATAATTTCATTGACTTTTAGTACAAATTTGAGGTTTAAGTTAGACCGATAATAGGATTTGGACTGTGGGCTTATTAATACTAGTCCAAATCTTATTAGTGATAGAAATCCTAATTAGCTTAGAAGAAGCCCTAGCTTCCTTCTTTATATATAGAGAGTTGTAGTATTCTTTTTCGGTGGGATTTTATTTAGATTAAAGTTAGCTGCTGTTTCTTTTTTCTGTATTCGCGCGTGTCGGCTAGATCGCCCGTTTACTTATCTTCAGAATTCCAACTCTTATTTTTATTTCAGATTTGCAATTTCAGTTGCTTATTCATCTTGTTCTTACTTGTTCTACGATTGTTTACAGGTACTAGGATCTTCGTGGTCAGATTGATCGTGCTGTGAACACCAAGCATGCTGTGAACACCAAGCATGGAGATGCTCGGAAGTATCAACACAACCACACCAACATGTTAAATACACTACTAAGACAAGAGGTACATGATTATAATGATTTATTAGAAAGGAATAAATTCACTATCCCACCGTTTAATGATAAGGCGCAACGTCCTGGACATTTGTAGTGGGATCGCCAACATCTTTTCCTCCCAAATCGAACCCTATCTCATCAAAAGATCGGAATCACATAAACTTCTATCACTCAAAAACCAAGGTCTGACTGTGTTTTAGTTGATTTCAGTCATAACATAGGATTTAAACAACACAAATATAATTCTGAGGTTATTTTTGAGTTTAGTAAATCAAACTTGTTTTAAAACCTCAAAAACTATGTTCTACAAGTTTTTGAGTGATTTTAGCCCAAATATTGTAAATTCATTAAACAAATATGATTCTTGTGCCATTTTTGAGTTTTTTTACCAAACTTGCATCGAAACCTAAAAAGCCTAGTTCTAATGGTGTTTGAGTTAATGTTAGCCAAAACAATGAATATAAATTACACAAACACGATTTTTTAAATATTGTTATTTCATGAAACAAAACATGTTTCAAAACTTTGAAAACCTATTTCAAATTGAGTTTAAATTTAGGTTAGCCCAAATATACGAAATAAACTACGCACATATGATTCTTGTGCTATTTGTTTAGATTTTGAACCCAAACACGTTTCGTAACCTCAAACACCAAGTTAAATATGTTTGAGGTAATTATAGGCCAAAGTTTGGAAACAGACTATACGAACATGATTCTTGGGTTATTTTTGAGTTACTTAAAGACAAATTTATTTTAAAACCTTATAAACTAAGTTCCATTAGTAATAAAAAATTAGCCAAAATGTAGCATGTGAAAAGCACAAACATGATTCTAGTTCCGTTTTAGAGTTTTTGTAAACAAACTAAATTTTAAAACACAAAAACACATGTTTTAATGATGTTTAAGTTTATGTTAAACCTAACTTAGGATATAGACTACACATACTTGATTCTCGGGCTACTTTTGAGTTCTTGAAACAAACTTTTTTGAAACCTCAAAAAATAAACTTCTAATTTGTTTGAGTGTATTTTTGCCCAAACTTAAAATATAAACTACACAAACATGGTTCTTGTGCCAGTTTTCGGTTTTGGAATCCAAACTTATTTCCAAACTCAAAAACCAAGTTCTAGTTGTGTTTGAGTTGATTTCAGCCATAACATAGGATTTAAACAAAACAAATATAAATCTTGGGTTATTTTTGAGTTTATTAAATAAAACTTATTTTAAGACCTTACAAACTAAGTTCTACTAGAGTTTGAGTGACTTTGGCTTGAAAATTCATTACACAAATAAGATTCTTGTGCCATTTTTGAGTTATTTTTACCAAACTTGCATCGAAACCTAAAAATCCATGTTCTAATGGTGTTTGAGTTAATGTTAGCCAAAACAATGGATATAAGTTATGCACACATGATTTTTTAAATATTATTATTTTATGAAACAAAACATGTTTCATAACCATGGAAACCTAATTTAAAAATAGAGTTTGAATTTATGCTAGCCCAAATATAAGATATAAACAACGCTCATATGATTCTTGTGCTATTGGTTTAGTTTTTCTACCCAAACACGTTTCCTGACCTGAAAAACCAAGTTATAAATATGTTTGAGCTAATTATAGGCCAAAGTTTGGAATTACACTATGCGAACATGATTGTTGGTTATTTTTTATTTAGTTTAAACCAAACTTATTTTAAAACCTTATAAACTAATCTCACTAGTAATTAAAATGATTTAGCCAAAACTGTAGGATGTGAAAAGTACAAGCATGATTCTTATTCCGTTTTACAGTTTTTGTAAACAACTACAAAAACAAATATTCTAATCATGTTTGAGTTGATGTTAAACCTAACTTAGGATATAAACTACACATACTTGATTCTCTGTCTACTTTTGAGTTCTTGAAACAAAACTTTTTTGAAATCTCAAAAAATCTTGTTCTAATTGTTGAGTGCATTTTTACCCAAACTTAAAATATAAATTACACAAAAATGGTTATTGCACCAGTTTTAAGTTTTGAAAACCAAACTTATTTCCAAACCTCAAAAACCAAGATCTAATTATGTTTGAGTTGATTTCAGTCATAACATAGGATTGAAATAACACAAACATGATTCTTAGGTTATTTTTGAGTTTAATAAATCAAACCTGTTTTAAGATCTCAAAAACTAAGTTCTACTAGTGTTTGAGTGATTTTAGCCCAAGTTTTAGAAATTCATTAGACAAATATGATTCTTATTCCATTTTTGAGTTTTTTTTACCAAACTTGCATCGAAACCTAAAAAACCTAGTTCTAATTGTGTTTGAGTTAATGTTAGCCAAAACAATGGATATCAATTACGCAAATATGATTTTTTAAAATATTATTATTTCATGAAACAAAACATGTTTCAAAACATTGGAAACCTAATTCAAATAGAATTTGAATTTATGTTAGCCTAAGTATAGGATATAAACTACGTTCAAACTCTCGCTCAGGTGCCTCCTCCCGCTCGGCAAGTTTGGCTCGGATCCGGCAGCGAGCGTCCAGCGCCGTCAAGCCCTAGGGCTCACGGCCAAACCTCCTCCTTAGGCCTCACGGCCACAACCTCAGGGAATCCCCACCGGAGACCTTTTCGTCTCCGGCCTGGGTAGTGCCGGCAACCCTAGCCGCCGCCGACATACAGCTTTTTGGGTCGCCCACCTCGGTCTGTGACTACCGGCCTGAGTCATGGCCCGGCTATTTGCCGCAGCCCCGAGTGGAAGAATCCCACAGTCCCAGCTCACCCCCTAGCCAGCCCTCTCGCCTCAGTGCCTAGCTGACCCAAGCCCCTTAACCCAGCACCGTGTTTGTCCCTGTGAGGTTGTGCTGCAGTAGGTAATTGCTCTGGTCATGGTACAGAGCGGGTGTTCTATCGCCCACGCCTCGGCCTTGGTTTTCTTAGCGGTCGGAGAGATCCCCTGGTCTCGCGTCTAGCAGTCAACGCCTAGCCTAAAAGAAAATGGCCACCTTCTTGAGCTCCCGGCGCAGTGAGCATGCGCGCCCGGCCGATGCTGACAATCTTGCCGGATTCTTCGCTTCATAAGAGCGCGGCTATCTCTCAATCCCATCTTCTCCCGCTGGACCTCCTTGTCGCCCGGTCGGAGGACCGCAAGCTGTGGAGGCATGGCGATGTCTGATCTCCAGTAGCCTTTGGGAGCGAGCTTTCTGGTGTGATGTCCACCCATCATTGATGCCTTAAGCAACAGAGCAGATCTTGGAGCTTGCTTGATGTCGCCTCCCCACGAGCCGTCCTGTCGGGTCAGTATTGTGCAGGCCGAAGCTGCAAAGGGAAGTTTGGTTGCTGGGTGTAGCGGTGTCAGCTCAGGGTGGTCGAACCTTGGCGCCAGTCAGCAGATTCCACTCATGGAGTTATAGTAAATTTTAATAGGTAACAGGAATCAGTTCCGCTCTGAGTTACTTGACCTTCGGTGAGCCGTGCATCCGATACCACCACCTGCTGCTACCAGTACTCCTTGGGTTAGGGACAAGGAAGGATCAGCGCCTTGGTCTCTGTGTGAAGGTCTTTTGTGCAATTGCCCATCCTCGCATGCCGAGCCAAGTTGTACCGCTAGCCCAGACCCGTATTTTGCTCGCAACCAACAGGCAACATGGGCGTCCTTTCCTGCAGCTTTGGGGATGCCTCGGGTGTGGTGTGCGTAGGCCTTGAGGGCAACTCTCCGGGCCTCCCGCACCAGGCCTGCGTTGTGCATCTGCAGCGCCTCGTTAGCTGAAACCTCTCGGATGCCTGCTCACCTAGCTTGTAGTGCGTACTACCTACCTTGGGCCAGAACTAGGCTTGGCCGCTCGAATTCCCACGTCACGCAGGCCCTCACCTCGCACTCCATACTCCATCTCGATGCCCTTTTAGAAGGCTGCAGTTTGAATGAGTTAGCTTTTTGCATGAAAGCCTAAATGTAATGCTCATGGAGCAATATTGACTCAGTAGGCATTTGCGAAAAGGTCTTTTGGACCTTATAATTCAATAAAAATAATATTAAAAAAACTTAAAAACCTTAGTTCTAATGGTGTTTGAGTTAATCTTAGCCAAAACAATAGATATAAATTAAGCAAACATGATTTTTTAAATATTTGTATTTCATGAACAAAACATGTTTCAAAACCTTGAAAACCTAGTTCTAATTATGATTGAACTTATGTAAGCCTAAATATAGGATATAAACTACGCACATATGATTCTTGTGCTATTCGTTTAGTTTTTGAACACAAACACGTTTCCTAACCTCAAAAACCAAGTTATAAATATGTTTGAGGTAATTATAGGCCAAAGTTTGGAATTAAACTATGAGAACATGATTCTTGGGTTATTTTTGAGTTACTTTAAACCAAACTTATTTTAAAACCTTATAAACTAAGTCTTACTAGTAAATAAAATATTGTAGCAAAAAATATAGAATGTGAAAAGGACAAGCATGATTCTTGTTCCGTTTTAGAGTTTTTGTAAACAAACTTCTTTTAAAACACAAAAACACATGTTCTAATAATGAATGAGTTGACGTTAAACCAAATTTACGATATAAATAACACATACTTGATTCTCGAGCTATTTTTGAGCTCCTGAAACAAAACAAATTTGAAACCTCAAAAAATAAACTTCTAAGTGTGTTTCAGTGTATTTTTGTCCAAACTTAAAATATAAACTACACAAACATGGTTCTTGCACCAATTTTCAGTTTCGGAAACCAAACTATTTCCAAACCTCAAAAACCAAGTTCTAGTTGTATTTGAGTTGATTTCAGCCATAGCATAGGATTTAAACAACACATATTTGATTCTTGGGTTATTTTTTAGTTTAATAAATCAAACTTGTTTTAGGAACTCAAAAACTAAGTTCTACTAGTGTTTGAGTGATTTTAGCCCAAATTTTGTAAATTCTTTACACAAATATGATTCTTGTGCCATTTTTGAGTTTTTTTTACCATACTTACATCAAAACCTAAAAATCTATTTCTAATGGTGTTTGAGTTAATGTTAGCCAAAATAATAGATATAAATTACGCAAAAATGATTTTTAAAATATTGTTATTTCAAAAAACAAAATATGTTTCAAAACCTTGAAAATCTAGTTCTAATTTTGTTTGAATATATGTTAGCCCAAATATAGGATATAAACTACGCACATATGATTCTTGTGCTATTTGTTTAGTTTTTGAACCCAAACACGTTTTCTAACCTCAAAAACCAAGTTATAAATATGTTTGAGGTAATTATAGGCCAAAGTTTGTAATTAAACTATACGAATATGATTCTTGGGTTATTATTGAGTTACTTTAAACAAATTTTATTTTAAAACCTTATAAACTAATCTCACTAGTAATTAAAATGATTTATCCAAAAATGTAGGATGTAAAAAGCACAAGCATGATCCTTGTTCCATTTTAGAGTTTCTGTAAATAAACTTATTTTAAAACATAAAAACTCATGTTCTAATTATGTTTAAGTTGACTTTAAAACTAACTTAGGATATAAACTACACATACTTGATTCTCGGGCTACTTTTGAGTTCTTAAAACAAACTTTTTGAAACCTAAAAAAATCTTGTTCTAATTGTGTTTGAGTGTATTTTTGCCCAAACTTAAAATTTAAACTACACAAACATGGTTCTTGTGACAGTTTTCGATTTTAGAAACCAAACTTATTTCCAAATCTCAAAAACCAAGTTCTAGTTGTGTTTGAGTTGATTTAAACCAAAACATAGGATTTAAAGAACACAAACATGATTTTTAGGTTATTTTTGAGTTTATTAAATCAAACTTATTTTAAGACCTCAAAAACTAAGTTCTACCAGTGTTTGAGTGATTTTAGACCAATTTTGGAAATTCTTTACACAAATATGATTCTTGTGCCATTTTTGAGTTTTTTTTTACCAAACTTGCATCAAAATCTAAAAACCCTAGTTCTAATGGTGTTTGAGTTAATGTTAGCCAAAACAATGGATATAAATTATGCAAGCACGATTTTTTAAATACGGTTATCTCATGAAACAAAACATGATTTAAAACTTTGAAAACCTAGTTCTAATTGTGTTTGAATTTATGTTAGCCCAAATATGGAATGTAAACGACGCACATATGATTCTTGTGCTATTTGTTTAGTTTTTGGACCCAAACACGTTTCCTAACCTCAAAAACCAAGTTATAAACATGTTTGAGGTAATTATAGGCTAAAATTTGGAATTAAACTATACGAATAATGGAGATAAAGACTCTTCCAAAACACCAACATGTGTTCTTAAATGATAATGATACATTTGTTGTGAGCGTTAATAAGATTCTTCTCATCCGATAGTAACAAAAGCATCTCAGTAGGCAACTAAAAAAACTTGCACAAAAGAGTTATATGGCGGCACTATACTAATTAAGATGATAATTAAGCAAGTCCAGTCTGCGTTACATGATCCTCCTCGACGATAGAGAGGTGGGCAGGTCCATATAAATAATACGGATTAACACGTTGAATTTTTTAGAACTCAATTAGGAAGGCGGCCATGAGTTTCAAATGAGATATTGTGAGAAAATGTCGCTAAAGAGAGGTGCTTATCGAGAGGTAATTTGAATGTTTTAAAAAAATTTCTACTTTTATTGTTTACTTGTTACTCTCTAACTATGTTGAATAGTAGTGTGGGGGGTGTTGCAAGTATGTGAAAATAGTTAAACAAGAAGGCAACTACATACCAAGAGGAAGGACTTGTGTGCACAATGGACTAAGATTAGCTTATGATGACTATCCAAAGCATCAAGCACGAGTGTAGTATACCAGTGACGCGTTCTGTGCCAATATATAAGGTTCGTAGTATAGGTCGCACATCCTTTTTTTATCGACTAATGTCAATCCATTTTCTACGAAATTCACCACCCAATTCAAATCAAACCATCGACACTTGAAGAGGAAGATTGCCAGAAATGGTTCTTTGGAATAGGTCAACTCTAATATATCGATAAGATTTCCATACCACGTTGTTTCATTCCCATCATCATCTTTTCCTAAAACGAACACACCACTACCCTCTTTAAACTTTGTTGAAGAATCACCAAGACGAAATTTGTATCTGTTAACTTGGTATTTTTGGAAACGGCGAGCTTTTAAGCGTGGTCTTTGAACTACAACTTTCAACCACCACAGAGATATATTGGATCCTTGCATTTGAATCCAATTTCTAAACCACGCCGGTACATTCTCAGTCATTAATATTTGTAACTGATGATTACTGAGTTGATCTCCGTATGTATCCTTATAGTAGTCTGCATTCCACCTGCATACATACATGTAAAGTGAATAATAAGAAGACTAAATTCACATGTATACTTGAATATGGACTTATGTGAGGTTATGGCTACAGAAGGTATATGTACTTTATAAGAGGTTGTAGTTCTGGAATATTTGTGAGAATAAAATATTCAGCAATATTACGCTCTTTATGAGTCATTGTGACTGGTCGATTCCATCCTGACGCTTCCTCTGGGTAATTGAAGATAGTTGTAGGTGACACCGTTGTCTCCGAGGTTGATGCGGTTGAAGTTGA
Organism: Kalanchoe fedtschenkoi; assembly: GCA_002312845.1. Lineage (NCBI taxonomy): Eukaryota > Viridiplantae > Streptophyta > Magnoliopsida > Saxifragales > Crassulaceae > Kalanchoe > Kalanchoe fedtschenkoi. Next base: position 1,494,000 of record NQLW01000042.1, on the reverse strand, counting down.
TTCGAATGATTGTGAGAAATATGCAGCTTCCTCGCGAATATGTGTGTGTACAATTGAAGCTTCGACGGGCGTCTGTTTGTACACTTCTTTTTGTTGCGGAACTGATTGTTCCTTCCTGTACATTCCTCCTCTTAATTCAAGCACCCCTTTTCCAAAAAAAAAATATTAAAGACAAGTAGCACAATTAAACTATAATAATGTGATGGCATGAAGCTATATTATAGGGGTTAAACGTGTACCTTTCGAAGGGGTACATCCACCTGTACTGAACTGGACCTCCTAATAATGCCTCTTCAGCGAGATGAATCACCAGATGCTCCATTGAATCAAATAAACTTGGAGGGAATTGCGTCTCTAATTTGCAAAGATTAAGAACGATATTGTTGTTAAGTTGCGTTAAACGCTCGATGCGGAGAGCAGATGCACAAATCTCTCTAAAAAAGTCGACAACTCTGACACAGCTTTCCAAATCTGTGTAGGTAGAAAACAGTGGAAGGCTATTGGCATTAATCGTTCCATGAATACATGACAGTCATGACTCTTCATGTTCATCAGCTTGTGATTATCCTCATCCACGCAATGATTCAAGTTTGATACAAAGCCGTCGAACTTCAGTTGTTTCACCCATTTGCATACTTCCTTCGCATGAGTATCTTCTAAGACATATTTAGCTTTTGGTAGCACAAACTTATTATCTCCAACGTAAATTGGTTCTAGACTCTATTTGTAACACATAGTTGTTATGTCTTTCCGTGCCTCCAAATTATCTTTTGACAGCTTCGAGACCTTCATAATTGTGTTAAAAAGACTCTCGAAAACATTTTTCTCAATATGCATGACATCAAGATTATGCCGCAAATCATTGTGCTGCCAATATGGTAAATCCCAAAAAATACTCTTTTTCGTCCAGTTGTGAGGATGGTCATTAAATGCAGGTAGCTTACCCATTTCAGGTGCAACTGTGATTTTGGGGTAGCAGCGTATTTCTTCATTAAGTATTTTCTCTCCAGAAATACAAACAGGAGGTTGTCCATATTCCACGGTATTTCGACGAAAGGAAGTCTTATTCCACCTGTACAGATGGTTTGCATCAAGAAACTTTCTGTGACAATCAAACCAAGTAGTCTTTCGTCCATTGGGTAGATAACTAGCAATATTTTGATGCATGCACACCGGACACGCAAGTTTTCCTTCAGTTTGCCACCCTGATAGCATCGCATAAGCAGGAAAATCATTCACTGTCCACATTAATGCAGCATGAATATGGAAGGTCGCCTTCTTCGACACATCAAAAACAGGAATCCTAGTTTCCCAAAGAATTTTGAGCTCGTCTATCAAAGGTTGGAGATACACGTCAACTTTTTTCCCCGGACTCTTTGGGCCTGGAATCATGCATGTTAGAAATAAAAATCTTTGTTTCATACAAAGTCTTGGAGGTAGATTATATGGTGTCACAATCACGGGCCAACACGAGTACTGCCTTCCACTACCATGTGTGGAAAATGGAGAGAATCCATCAGAGAAAAAGCCTAATCTCACATTTCGGGGCTCTTGTGCGAATAGTGGATACCTGGAGTCAAAATTCTTCAATGATTTAGCATCTGATGGATGTGTCATGACATCTGTGTCATTCCGCTTTGCAAACTTATGCCATGTCATCTCGCTTGCTATTTCAGAACATTGGAATAATCTACTAAGACGTGGGGTCAGTGGTAAAAAGAACATACTTTTACGAGCAATGGAAACACCTCTTGAACCTGGTGGTCTATAACGCGGCTCTTCGCAAAATTTGCACACTTCTAACTTCTCATCCTCTTTGTACTACAACATGCAGTTCCGAACGCATGCGTCAATTTTTTCAAATGAGTGCTCAAATCTTGTTACAACTTTTTTAGTCTCGTAAAAGTTACGAGGAAAAGTATTGTTCGGCGGTAACAGATCGCTGAAGAAGCTGCATAGATTGTCATACACGCTTTCAGACATGTTAGAAGCATTTTTTATAGTCATCATTCACATATTTACCGAAACATCTGTGTGAACAGATGTGTTCCCAGGCCATAAGGGTTGCCCATGTAGTAATCCAGTATTTGATGAATTTCGCTGGTGCTGGCTGTCACCGGTAGATGGTGTAGAATGATATTGTGTTGAGTATTCTCGCTCTTCTAGTTGAGCAAAAAAATTATTTAATGTATTAAAATTGTGAGAATAATCAGGCTCATTGTTAGTTTGTAGTACTCCCTGTGATTCACATCCAGCTAATAACCCATGTTCTTCTGATATATTTGTTGGGGGGTCCCAATTATATATTGCTTCACAATGTGACGTCCAGTTGTAATATTCATCCAAAAATCCCTTGCTCAAAACGTGATCCATCATGCTGTCTACTGAATGCCACTTTCTATTTTTATATCGTTTGCAAGGACATAATAGTTTACCCATAGACACAGCTCCATTAAGATAGGCGGAGCTAATGAACTCATCCAAATCTGCTACAAATTCTAAAATTTTCCGGTAACCGTATACAGATGATGGATGATGATTGTACATCCATGAACGTTCTATGATAAGTCGATTCATCGCCTGAGAAAAAAACACATGTAAATCTACCCGTATAATTTATTATATAATGAAATACACTCAGTTCACATACATACCTTAAAAATAAAAACTGGATACAAATATGAAGTTTTGTAATATGAAAACGTACCGGATCTAGGCTATGGCTATGATATGGGAGGAAGAAAACCTATATATATAGAGAGAGTGAGGGTGTGTGGAGGATGTTAAGTGAAATGAATTTCTGAGATGTTGGAATGTGTGATATGGATAAAATTTAAAAACAAATTATTACAAAATTTAAAAGTATGCATGTCGGCTGAACCACGGCTGGCTTACCGGCTGGCCGGTTGTGTTAGCCGGTAACCCAGTCGGCCTGCAGCCGTTTGGTTCGGTCGGCTGGTTCGGTTGGTTTTTAAATGGCCTGTTCTTCCTCATTAATTTAATTTTTAAATAAATTAAGATAATTAAATGTAAGAAAATGATGTAAGTTTTTTTTAGAAAATTAATTTATTAATTTTTAATTAGATGTAGATAATAAAATTTAAGTTATTATGGGAAAAATAGACAAGAACAAATTTTATTTAGATACAAAATTATTCGGGTCTCTCAGTTCACATTTGGATTTTATGGAGCACACACGAGGTTTCTTTCATGAAGGAGGTGGACGTCATCGTGGCCCTGAGGCATTCTCATTATTCTTTGTGATGACATCTTTCAAGATCGCATTTAAATCAGTCTTTAATTGGTTTCGCAGCTCTTCCATTTGGGTTTGAACCATCTACTCCACTTGTGCTGAAATGCTGGAAGTATTCTGGTTCAGAAACTTTGTATTCATTTGAGCTTCAATAGTGCGCTGAACTTGTGCTGCAATATCCTCGTTGCGTTGTCTTTCCATATGAGCTTTGACACAACCTCCACTTGTGCGGCAATTTGTGCATTAATATCAGCTTGCTGCTGTGCTGGGTGTGGTCGTCGCACTGAGGTTCCAGTAGAAGACTCTCCTGAGGTGTAAGATCCGCCATTACCATATTTTTCAAGGAAATAATCAGCTTGAGTACCCAAACCTCTGTACTCATTAGAGCTTCCTTCTGTTCCATGGATTGATGGTCATATCTGCATTTGTTGTGCAATTGGATGCAGAGAAGCAAAAGTTGGATCACCATCACTCAGCAAAGCCACAACCATTTTCATTTCGTCCTGTAAGTGAAATTTACAAAATAAAAATAAACATGTTAGTTCTCCCATAAATAAATACGTGACAAAGAAAAGAATTCTAAATAAATAATGTGATTCGATTAAATATTGCTTTCTTCAGCACTTCCGGATTAATTACACCAGTCCTCCTGTCTGTATGTGTATATTTATAAAATTCATTTGGAGTAATTATCTCCTGACTTCTGGACTGTTGTTTTGCATATGCAATATGGGTTGGCTGTGAACCCAACTGATGAGTGTACGGGTCATGAGTTCTCCCCCGTGCATTTTGTTGTGCTCGTTGAGATCGTTTCAGATAACTTTCATCCTTGGTCATTTTGTTCAAAATAGCCTCAGAATGCTCCATTCTAACAAACTCGGGTAGTTTCCATGCACTCGGATCGTTAAGGTGCTTCTTCCTCCCTTGATAGAATGCGTCAGATACAATTTTGGACATTTTATTTTTATTATTACGCCTTACTTTCCAATCTCGACTTTTCTTCCACATATATTTTGTCTACATCAATTAAAATAAATTTATAAATTTTGGTTGGTGTATTTTTCTTGTACATACAATTAAAAAAATTTAGTACTTCATACCTGAAATAACTTCCACCATGTATCTTTATCCTCTCGTAGAGCAGTCTGATACGTCATGTATGGACCATTCCAGTTTCCAAAAAAAATTTTGGTACGCATACGTTTTGACACAGTAGGTGGGTTAAAGCTGTACATATACAGCAAGTAGCGATATTAGTAATTAAATTTATTTACAACAATTATTTTTCATGAAAAAATGTATGACTTCAAATATGTAGCAGTATATTATGAATTAATGTGTATTTTTACTTACGAGCTTTTTCCTTTCGGCTTGATGTATGTTTTTTCTCGTGGTAATATTCTTCCAACTTTGAATCGAGCGTCTTCAGGGACAAAGCATGCATTATCACTTGGTGCCAGAGACTCTTCCTTGGGTGCATTTCGCACATTACTATTTTGATCATCTTCTTCATTATCACCGCTACTAGTTTCTGAGTTCTGCTCATTCTCATTCCCGACGGCAGCAGGCTGTGAAGTGGAACTCCGTCGCCACTGTTGTGAAGGAGATGCAGTAGGTTCCCTGGCCTGCTGTCCCTGTTGTGAAGGAGAACTTATATCCATCTGCGAAGGAGAACCGGATGACGACCTCATCAATGCTAGATGCATGAATGGCTCAAATTGTTGGTATATAGGAGGGTTTGGTTGTTGAGATTGTTGAGTACCATAGTATGTAGGAGTTTCTTGTTGCTCTGGAAATGTGGGTCTGTAAACATTTTCGAAAATTGAAGGAACCGGGTTCACAGACGGCATAGGGGCATAAGAATAACCATACGTTGGAGTACCGGGAACGCCCAAAGGGATGGTTGGTGGTGTATGTTGAGATGAAATCGTTGGTGGTGTATTTTGAGAAGGAATGGTTAGTGGCGGTTCTTCACGAGTTTGAGATGACGTGGTATGTTGTTTTCAGGAGGACCCGTTTCGCGAACAACTTTCGGCCTAAATCTCGAAAACATACCTTTTTTCTTGTGAGATTTCCCAGATGACAACATATTATATGGAGTGTTTCAGGCTAATAAGTTAGAAGTAAAAGCTAAGTGAAGAGGTATACGTAGTAATGTTCTCACCACAACAAGTGAAATACGTGATTGTTAGTTTATATAGGAAAGAAGACTCTCTTAAGGCAAGTGCATGAACTTTGCATGTATGCCACATGCAAATATATGTACTTGCACGTATGCCACGAGATAAAATCAAACATGGAAGGATATGGACAATTTGTCATGACCATTGTGAAAGTTGTCAGGAGATGTGACTATGCAATGTGACTATGCAATGAAAAGAGATGATGTGACTATGCAATAAAAGAGGAGGATGTGACAATGCAAACATGGAAGGATCGGATGGGATGAAGATGAGAGGATAAAGGATGAGAATAGATGAAAAAATTATAATGTAGATATGTATAATTTTAAAATAAAAGATGAATTGAGGTGATTTTGAGTGTACATATGATCAAATTTTAATTTTTGGTTTTTATGAATTTTTAAGATAATTAATTTAGAATTTTTTGGTTTTCTCATTGGTTTATTTTGGTCTTGTTACAATTGGTCCAGGCTGATTCGGCGGTGGCTTTACCGGTTAAATAATTTTAACCCATCCTCTTCCCGAAATGTGCGGCGGAAACTTAACCGATAAATATTTAACCGATACTGTAATAGCCTTTTTAACCGATAACAATTTTAATCGGTATTTTAACCTTTAATTTAACCGATAACAATTTACCGGTTAGTTTTTAACCGATAAATCTCGAGCGGTAAAGGTTTAAATTTTGGTAGTGATTTACCATTAAAAGGCGACATGATGAATTTATTATTCCTTTCTAATAAATCATTATAATCATGTACCTCTTGTCTTTGTAGTGTATTTAAAAGGTTGGTGTGGTTGCGTTGATGCTCAGTGTTCAAAACATATTCCTCTTTTTCACCATTGGTTCGTTGATTTGTGCCTGTTCTTTTCAGAGGGGAATGACTCATCTCCTCAAGTCGGTTGTAGATTGCATCGAGAGTGGTTTTGATTTCTCCAACCGATCATTCTCCAAAGATCCTGTCATTGTTAGTGAAAAACAAAAAAACACAGGAATAAGCCCCTATGTGCTGCTCGAATTGTGTTCTCTCAAGAAAAATATAGTTCACTCAATGAAGTGGCTTTTAAAATATGTGATTCTCTCAAGACTTTAGTTGTCTCAATTCTCTAACTCTCAGCTTCTTCAAACAAGTTCATGCAAATTCTTACCAAACTTTGCAGGTGGTGATGGTTGCCAACAAATCAAAGAAACTTCTGAAAATAGATGTATCGATGCCACACACAAATACCTTTAAGTTGCAAAAGAATATGTAGTGGGGCTATAGGGGTAGGTAGAAAATAATAAGATACAAGCCAGAACCACATTGGCTAAAGTCAAATTAAATAACTCTTAACGACGGGACTGTGCTGGCCTAAAGCTTGATTCTGCTAGAGACGCGAGCCTATGCACAAATGTAGTCACGGAGTAGAGAATAATAGCCTATCACAAATAATGAATGAAGCTAAAACTTCTACAATTGCTTTTATTTATTTTTTTGGCACATATTTTTTTTCAAAGTTTTAGTCACTGACTCGGTTTTTTTTTTTGTTCAGCGAATTTTTTTTTCTGAGTTTTTTTTTGCAGAAGCTAAGAAAGTAACTTTTTTACAATGAACTAACAATAGGCAGTAGTAATTCACTATGAAAATTCAAGATCCGTAACTGTAAACAAAGAAAAAAAATTTCTAACATGCTTAGAACTCAAAACGACCTGAAACCTAGGCCAGCAACTAGACATGATGGTGTAGTAGAAAATCAACAAGCTAAGACCAAGAAGAAAATAAAAAAGGCTCAAAGTGTGTGTAGGCTTAGGGTTTAGGAGAAGAGGCATTTAGAAACTGAAATCTGGAATTCAAGAAGGAAAAAAATTCTTTTTTTGGGTACTGAGTAGTGGGAGAATACGAAAAAAAATTTGAAATCTCTCACCAAGAAATCTTGCTCGGATTACCAATTGATAAAAGTTTATGTGGTCTCGATTTTTCGATGAGATAGGGTTTTAATTTGGGAAGAGAAAACGTTGGCGATCCGATTACAACTATACAGGACATTGCGCCTTAGCAATCATTACACCTACTCCATAAGTGTTATTGATCTTACGTAAGCACAATCAACCTGATCACGAAGGTCCTTGTACCTACAAGATATCGAAGAAAAAACAAGAATAAGATGAATAAGCAACTGAAATTGTAAATTTGAAATAAAAACAAGAGTTGGGATTCTGAAGACAACTAAACGGGCGATCTAGCCGACACACGTGAATACAGGACAAAGAAGCAGCATCTAACTTTAATCTAAACTAAATCCAACTGAAAAAGTTGTCCACAACTATCTGTATATAAGGAAGGAAGCTAGGGCTTCTCCTAAACTAATTAGGATTTTTATCACTAGTAATATTTGGACTAGTATTAATAGGCCCAGATCCATAGTCCAATCCTATTATCAGTCTAACTTAAGCCCAAAGCCCAAATTTATACAAAAAGCCCATAAAATTTATTTTGTGGATTCTAGACAGCTTAGATGGACTTTTAACATGTAGATGGATCCATTGAAAAGATGAGATTGAGATCTTTCCAACCACTATTTATGGGCCCTTCACTAACATTTGGAATTGAGAGTTATGATCATTTGAGATTTGACGCAGTTTGCAGAATCCATGGTGCGATGTCCTCATCATACACGTAGAGTTGTAACTTATTTATGCCTTGAATATAAAATGTGGTTGTTTGAGCCACAAGCTTTTTATCGTAGGAGCTTATTCATGTTGGATGTAGTCTTCCCCATTTATCTCTCCACCAATGTGGATGTAGATGGTTTCCACACCACCTGTGTACTTCACAAGACGTCGAAGTTGTTCTAGATTCTTCATCAGAAAATTGGATCCTTCAAAAGGCTAAGACTGACTCATCATCAAGTCAACCCAGTATCGCTCAATTACCCAAGTGAAAAAAAATTATTATAAGTCTCTACGCAACTTGTCAACATTATTAGTGTAAAAATGTGTGTCGAACAAGACGAGCTCCCAAGGCCAATCAATAAGCTAGCGCATCAGGTGTGCATCGCCAATCATGACGAGCTGTCTATGAAAGTACGCACCGAAAGAGTGGCCTAGGTGTTAATCACCATATCCAGAATGACCTTCACATATGTATCTAAAATTACATCCATGTTTATCACATAGCCCAAATACACCTTGTCAATTCCAACCACATCATGATACTTATCGCCTGCCCACCTCTAAGCACTAATTAGAATTAAATAGCACAATCAATAATGGGATTCATATCACTAGGATCTCATCCAAGGGATCACATCCACTCTCCTCTTGACTCGGTCCGGATGGCGCTAGTGAACTTGACCCAAGGGCCACGCACTATGTGCCAGCATCAAGGTCCAAAATTGGTCGATATACAATGTCGTTGGAACTTGAAGTCATCCCTGATGGAGCTCATTGTGTTTGCGCTCAAAGTCACATATGCTCCTTTAAAGCAAAGTACTTGTATCCTTTTTGTGGATGACCGCTTATATCCAAAGTACTGTCATACTGATTAAGGAACTCTTGCCTCAAACTTTCCTGGAATAATTTGGCGAAGGATGTGTCTCGACCAAAATTTACCTCCTTCCTACAAAAGTGAAGAGCCATTGCTTTTGCTAGCTCTTTAATTCATCCTGCGAAACATGGATGATCAATAGTGATTATTAATAAACTATACGAACATGGAATAAAGTTGATGAATTAAAACTTGAGTACTCTAGCTTCTCTCTAAACTTTTCCCGGAGGTGGAGGAGGAGGGTGGGGGCAGGCCCTCCTCCTTGCACATTCACTGCCCCACCAGTCTGCCATCCATCTCCGCCACCGTCTCCTTCACCCCTTGAGCCCCGCCCTCGTTGGTGGTGTCCTCTACCGAGTCTTCCACGAGGTGAAAGCAGCTGCTTTTTAGCCCACGCTTCGGCTTTGGCTTCACAATGGTCAGAGAAATCCCCGAGTGTTGCGCCTTGTTGTCGTCGCTCAGCCCGAAAGAGTTTGGCAACCTCCTTGAGCTCTTGAAGCGGTGAGCTCGCGTGTCCAGCCGTTGTTGCTATCCTGGCCAGATTCTTTGCTCCACAAGAGCGCGGCTGGCCTTGAAGCCCTTTATCTCCCACTTGACCTCCTTGTCGCCCGGTCGGGGGACCTCAAGTCGTGGAGGCATGGTGATGTCTGACCTCATGGCGGATGGTCGCTCTAGTAGCCTTGGAGTGGGCTCTCCGACGTGCTCTCTGCCCATCGTCAATGTCTCAAGCAACGGGCTGATTTTGGTGCTCGTTGTATGTCAACTCCCCACAAGCTGTTCCGCTGGGTCAATGTTGTGCTGGTCGAGGTCGCAGGGGGAAGTCTGATGACTTAATGCGGCAGTGCAGCTTAGGGTAGCTGAAACTCGGGCCAGTCAGACGGATTCTACTCGTGGTGCTGCAGTAAACTGTTTTAGATAGCCAGAATTGGTTCATTCCGGTCTAAGCAACCTCCGACGAGCCATGTCCCCACTACCACCACCTGGTGCTGTCGGCACTCCTCGGGTTAGGGACATGGCACGACCAGCGCCTTGGTCTCCGGGTGCAGGCCCTGTGCCATGTCGCGTCGGAGCATGTTAAGTCCCATATTCGCCTGCCGAGCCTTGTTGTGCCTCTGTCTAGACCCATGTCTCGCTTGCAGCTAGCAGGGTACAACGACGTCCTTTCCTATAGCTCTGAGGTGCCTTGGGTGTGGTTTGGTGTGAGTAGCCTCGAAGGCAGCGTCCCGGGTTTCCCGCGTCAGGCCTGTGATGGGGCACTGCAGCGCCTCGGGAGCCGAAGCATGCCTCGGGAGCCGAAGCATGCCTCGGATGCTTGCTCCTTGGTTGTAGCGTGTTCACACTCTCCTAGCTCAGCGTCCTTTGGAAGGTTGTAGGCTAAATGGACTAGCCTTTTTGCATGAAAGTCTATTGTAATGCTCATGGAGCAATATCAACTCATGTAAGCATTTACCAAAAGGTCTTTTAGACCTTTTTCTTCAATAAAATTAACTTCCCAAAAAAAAATAGTGATTATTAAAAGATCATTTAATTTAATAGAAAATTCACAAATAATGTGAAGTCAACTTTCAATTCTCCTTGAAACATCAACGACATAAGAAGTGATGTATGACTTGGTCGACGTTCTCCATCTCTCATGCACCCACAAGTCGGCCCGGTCAATGTCAAGGCATTCAACCTCTTCCCATTGGGTTCCTTCCTCGATGAGCTGTTCTTTATAAAATCCTTCGAATTTTGCGTATCCTGACCTAGATGCGTGTGAGGATACACGTTCTTCTTAGCCCGTTCAATTTTCTCTTTCTCGTATGGTAAAAGGCTTCTAATCGCATCCGCTTGTAATTCTCCCAGTTATGCACACATAAAAATTATATAAAAACATATATATTCTCATCACCGGTAATGTCTTTTTATCATATTGGACATACATGTACTTATGGCCTAATAAAACCATACTCATCGCGTGTGTAGTCACTATTTTTAGCATTTTCTATGTATTTTTTTGTACAAATTGTTGTGGAAGTCTCTCCTCACTTTCCCAACAATCCTCAACTCTTATTCTCTATGTTCATCAAACCGGATATATAATTTCAGTAGCACCACACGAACAAGAAACAAACAAAAAAAATCTACTTTACGACCTTATAATAAATTGTAAATCAAATTTAAAATAACAATTACCAACATCACGTCCCAAATATTTTTTATAGTGATCGAGAACTTCCCTCCATTCTCTCTTCTCTTTAATCAGAAGTTAGAGCCTTTAGAACCTAGGGGCTTGTCCTCATCCCATGTCACGTGGGAAAGTTCTCCTCTCGAACGAGTCTTGATTATTTTACTCATTCTTATTATGTCATATATCTTCTTCTCTTTTTTCCCACTGTCACCTCCTTCATTGTGACCCTCACTCCCATCACAGTTCTTTATTATCAGACATTGTATTTTCTTGAAACAAAAAGGCCAACATACAAAGAGTAACTGAACATAACATTTACATGGAACAAATAGCAGAACACATCCCTGAAAACATAGACGAATAAATCTCGCTAGTTCCACCACGTATCTTACATTTAATTGCACAAGGAATACCTAGCTAGGGCATCCTTAAATTGACGACACCATATAGCAATCTAAATAACATAATGGAATTGAAGCTTACCTTAAGTTGAATTGAGTACGGAGTGGCAGGCGCTTAGCAACTGAAGGATGGCAAATCGATTCAAAAGTTGGGTGAAATTTTGAAGAGACAAACCCTTAGTGCCGACCCGAATCAACTATAATAAACGTACCTTAGATGGCGCTTATAGTAAAAAATTACCATCTGAAGTTTTGAAAATGATGCAGTTTAAATGAGACTTTAGACAATTTTTTTCTGTTACAAGCGCCATCTAATGTATTACGACGGCATTTTAAGCATGGTAACCAATAATACTTTAGACGTCGCTTTTGACAAGTGCCGTCTAAAGTGTTCTGTAATATTTTATAATTAAATTATATGATTCAGACTATGCTTTTTGATAAATAAACTCCATCTAAAGTCTTCAAAAATATTTATTAAAATGCTTGAATGTAAATCTCAGCAGATGTAACATTTCTACCATACTGAAACTTAACTCGATTAATGAATTACCTACACCAGGTTTGATTCTTGGTTCTACCATTTTTAAAAAATTCTCCAAATTACTTTTATCTAAATTCTTATCTTGGATTACCATGCTTGGATAGATTCTATTACTCTTAGTTGCCTGGGGATCTCTATTATTCCAGCGAGGTCGGTTATCACGAAATGGGTCAGATGGAAAGGAGATCCAGCAGGAATAACCTTGAATTGCAGTGGTGAACAGAGCAACAACTCTATTCAGGGCGGCGGCATTTTCAGATCGCCAGAAGGCAATTTGATAAAAGCTTACTGCTTTAAATTTCAGCAGCCTAAGGATGAGTATTATGCTTCGATGCTTGCTATCAAGATTGGGTTTCTTCTTGCGAATCTTTTCAATTATCAGATCCAAGTGGTGCAGAATGACTCCCATAGGTTGGTCCAAGCGTATCAGGGGAAGGGCGAGTTCCCATGGTCTTGTGGAGATATCGCTCGGGATTTCGAGGCTCAGAGACTTCAAAGTTGTTATCAATGGATTTCGCGGGAGGAGAATTTTGCGGCTGTCGAGCTGGCGAAGGTAGAGGAGGTTCAAGAGTTTTCCATCATCTCTAACTTGGTGGGCTGCCCTCCAAAGGTGAGACAGCTGCTCAGAGAGGAGTTCGCTGGCATCCATAGATTAATTCGCGCTTAGCGGCGCTTGCTGTTTGTAGCTTGTTGCTGGTCCCCTGTAGTCGGGCGTTACTACCCGGCGACTGTTTTCTAGCCTTGCCGGAGGCTTTCTCCGGTTGATTTAATAAACCCCCTTTTTTGTTAAAAGAAAAAAAGAGCCATGGTTAGACCCTTTAAGTTGACTGGTTTGACCATGAATGATGACACTTCATTGACTCACTGATCACTAAAATAGATGGTTAACGTAGTCATCAAGAAAATTTTAATTCTTTCTTTAAAAAATTTATGTAGTACTGGAGAACACAAGTAGGATCATCTCTCATGGGATTCAGAATCCGATGGAGGCAAAAACAACCGCCATCATCTCTCGTAAAATTGTATAGTCTTCTGTCGTCATCTCTCATAACATTTCATGGAATTTTGGAACCAGAAGATGCAAAAGCCTCCGTCATATCTTCTAAGATTTCATGATATCAGATTCAAATTTTTATGTAGTGATATGGGAATACAATTGACTTGTTTAAATAATTTTCAACCAAAATGTAGAAAAGATATTTCATTTTGGTTGTTATGGAATGAAGACTTCAGTTTGTGTTATGAAAATACGATAGCACTCACCGGAGGGTTATTGATGTTATTTTAAATGAGTGAAGGTAGGATTATTAGTTTCTTCCTTTTACTTTACTTAACAAAGGCATCAACCCAGTCCTATTGTGTTAGATACAATTAATAATGAACACCTCTGATAAGCATCAGGCTGTTTTTAATTTTGGGAAAATTGAAGGGAAAGGAAAATGATATGCAAAATAGGAAAGTGTCATACGGGTATTAGAACAAATTCCATCGTATGTGAAATAGGATACAGTACAATCATCAAAAATAAGGGTGGTTTTGATTTTTAGTAATCAATTATAATTTGACATATGTCGACTAATATAATAACTATTCTTAATTAATTTTAAGTTACACGTGTCAAATAATAGTTGATTATAAAAACAAAATGATTGGTTATCAAAAATTTCGAATAAGAATTGTTAAAAAACGTATACGACCATTATATCTAATGTGTGAATCATGTGACAAATTTAATCATGATAAAGGAGGGTTTAATCATATCCCGAATATGAAAATAGATTGATCCACCAATAGTCAATTTCACATTTATAAATAAAATGGAAATATATGTATTGTGTTTTGTGTATACAAAACATAATACTAATATTCTTCTTGGAAAAAAGTTACCAATAAAGAAAAAATAAACTACATCAAAGCTCATCATCACAGAAACGAATATTCTGTAGGCCAAAAAGGATTGACACAATACAAAATTGAAGGACAAAATCACAAAAACGAGGGCAAAGTCACCTGTCCCATTTCCCAATTTGCAATAACAACTCGAGGCTGTATACTTGAAAGCATATTGACAGCCAAGCATACAGATTTTTATTTCAAGCCCAAGGGATTTCTCCTTCTTCAAGTTCATCTTGGCCTAAAGTGCTGAAATCAATATTATCCTGTAGCTCTCCAAGAATGTCACAACCAAAATTAAGAAACTCATCAGGATTTACTTCTGCCAAAAGATCCGAGTACGCATCTATAAGATCTTGCTCGAATTCAAAGTCCACGAGATTCGGCTCACTGTTATTCTCCATCTGGCAGCTCGGATGTGAATCTGAAATGTGATTTAGCTTCTCAGGCTCAATATGGGTATATTTGGGATGGGAGATGAGGTCTAAAACGTTAGGCTCCGAAGGATTCTCAGTGTCTTCTATTTCTTCCTCCTTGAAAGTTACACCTTGTTGACATGACTGCGCTCTCTCGATCTTCTGATCGGGTTTTCGAGGATAGCGATCCTCAACTTTAATAACTTCAAAATCAAAGATGTGTGAAGGCAAAAAGACATGGATAACAGGGTTCTCCAGAAGAATTACGCTGGCTAATTGTTCTTTTATGGGTGCCCTCACATCCAATTTATAAAAAGGCGACTCACGGCCCTGCAAAAGAAATAACAGTACGTTACTGATCCATACCAAAATGTGGTTCCGAAGGTAGAAAAGGTAGGCGCGATGAAAACCTTTGGGTATTTACGGATAACAAGCTTCAGGTCATCAGGGGACTCTTTGGAATATTGTCGTAGCTTCCGATTCCACGGGCCAGGATTTAGATATTTCTCAATTACAGAATGTAGAGGAGCATTTTCATTAATCCTGAAATGATTTAGTTACAGTTTAACTTGCAGGCTGAGGCGAAGTGTAAGCAAAGTATATTAATCAAAAGACGAAGATACTCGTAATCAACGTACTCGTGATCCACAACAGAGACATCAGCAGAGTGAAACCGCCATTCAATAGTCCAATAGATTATCTTGTTCCTTAAAAAAAGAAAATTAAATCAGTGTGTTAGGAACCATACATCCACTTAAAAAGATTAACTCACAAACTTATTGAACATGAAGCGGCTAATTGAAACATGTGTTTTCCTTCCATGTCATGTCAACCTAAGAAGACTGAGCCAAGTTGGACAGCAACATAACGAGGGTTATCCATAGCACAGACTAGACTATAGAGTTCATAACTGATTGTCAAGCTAACATTTAATAAATGGAACTAGCATGGAAAATATACATTGAGCTCTTGCATCTGCCAATACATTCATCCACTCCCGTTTCAGAAGAATTCAAATTAGTATTAAACCATTTCACAAAATTATCTTCCCTATTATGTATACCCACTTAACCTATATTCCTTTCTTTTATATGCAGCAGAATGTTGATTTACACGGATCGTGACCCATACCATGCTAATTCACATTCAATTTTATCAGTAAGTCATAACACCTTGAAATTTCAGAATAAGCTCTATCAATTGTATTGATCTCAAGAGCAATGACATACTTTGTGTCGTATCGAGACTGATTTTTTTCTCTCCTTGACATTCCACTTGGGAGAAACAAAACTTTGGTTCTTCGATGAAATGCAGCAGATCTCAGGCTTCGAAGATGATAGGGCAGCCTAAAATGATGGTAACCACAAAGTTGCATTCTTCCTCTCTTGGCTGAATCAGCAACCCTTCTAATCTCCTCAAGCAAATTATAGTCTGTGAATCATGAAAAGCAAAGTCCTTGAGCATATAACAGAATATAGCAATGAGAGGGAGAGTGATTTTGGATCTTTACAATTTTTAACCTTTAAAAATACATGAGAGCAAAGTTAAACAGCAATCAAAAATCCTCCCACGAAAAATAGTCAAATACATTGCCCAGCTGATTAGTGCATATATACACACTCAGGGTGTGCTTGGTTTAGAGAAAATTTGGTGGAAAAGAAAATTTGAAGGAAAGTTAGAAGGATTCCTTTAAAAATACATGAGAGCAAAGTTAAACAGCAATCAAAAATCCTCCCACGAAAAATAGTCAAATACATTGCCCAGCTGATTAGTGCATATATACACACTCAGGGTGTGCTTGGTTTAGAGAAAATTTGGTGGAAAAGAAAATTTGAAGGAAAGTTAGAAGGATTCCTTTGTTTGGTTTACGGAAAATTTGTGGGAAAGAAAATTGCATGGAAACTTAAAGGGAAAGTTAAAATAAAATAAAATAAATAGAGTTTTAAAACTTTCCTCCAAATTTGGTGGGAAGAAAAATTTGGAGGAAAATGGCAAGGAATCCTTTGTTTGGTTTAGAGAAAGTAAGGAAGGGAAAGTTAGTTGGAAAATTATATGAAAAATTAGATGAAAATGTTCATAAAATAAAGAGTGTTTTATTACTATCATACGAATTAGGATGGATTCCATGATGATTTCCCTTTCCACCAAATTTCCTTTACCTCAAATTTCCCCTAAACCAAGCACACCCTTACTGAAGGTACACTCATAAACACCAATAAAAACATATGGAGTAAGAAACTAAGAATCATTCTGAAATCAGGCTATAACTTATATGCCAGTAATCATTGAAAACATCAATCTCATCAAACAAATGGATACACAGGAACGGCTTCAATACATAATAATAATTTAAAAATAAATGATTAAAAATAGAGTTAACAGCAGGATACCTGAGATGAGTTGGTTGTCGTCGAATTTGGACAAGGGAACGAAGCTAGTCGCTTTTCTCTTTCCAGTACATCCAGTTCGGCTTTTATGAGCTCTAACGCAGGGAAGACCACAAGAGCGCACTGAGCAGCCTGGACATGTATACTTGGAAGGATTCGAATTGCATTCTTCGCACATGGCCGGCCGTTTCGGGTCTGGTTTGCGCTCGGCACGCGATACGAGCACTTCCATCGCGAAAAAGAACGATTAATAATCAAGCTGGCGCAGTGGGGCGAGGTTTCTGGAACTGACAAGCAACAACTGGTGCAGGTAGGGTTTATGTACCGAAGAAGGAGAAGAGAGGAGAAGGTCCCGCAAATTGTAAACTTTAGGGGTCCAAAAGATATTTTGATATTTTAAGTGGGCGTTATTGAATATAGGCAAAATTAAATAACAAGTGGTAATTGAATAAAGGGTAAAATATAAAAATATGTTTTTGGTGAGATTTTACCTCATTCACTGTATAACTGTTTAAATAGCCCAGAGAGTATAAATTTTGATTGTCCTTTAAACATTCACGTTTAGAAACCAATTTGGTATGGGGTTGTTAAAAACTTGCCCACAAATTTTTACAAATCATGTATGTTTGTCTTGAGGATTTTCATATAAGAAAACCTTTTCCAATGCTTGGATATAGTCCTATTAGTTGTATTTATACACTACTTTTGTATCCGGATTTATAACCTCCTTTTCCGTTAAAGGAGATATTCCCCATTGGTGAGCGGATATAACCTGCTTAATAGTTATTTTACTAAATTGGAAAACATTTTTGTTTATGTTATTATGAAAGTGTTCAATTTCACAAAAATTGATTTTAAAATTTGTTTATAGTATGACCTTTGTTTATATGATGTAGTGGCATATGATGCCGTATCTAAATATCTAGACATTATATCCCAGGGGTCATTTTTCCATTGAAGATCATTATCTTCTAGGAGAAATATAATTTCTTTTTTCAGGTTCATTACCATTAGAGTTGTTTTATCCCCTTCTACTGCTGTAACTTTAGCATATGATGTTATTGAAGATGAGGGTGCATTGGAAGATGAAGGTATATCTTCATGTGAAATATTTGCAGCTATAAGCTGTCTGTTTCTATGTTGAATTATAGGGAGTCTAGGCATATTACCTCTCCCTCTGTGGGTATTACCTCTTTCTCTTCCTCGTGGAATCATTTCTGTAAATATTCTTGAATTAAGAAATCAGAGAGACTATTTTCTTTCCCTTTCTTATCAATAATTTCAAAATCAAATAGAGCAAAATGAGCTTGCCATCTGGCAAACATTTGTTTGGACACATCATGTTTAAAATCTTTATTAAACATGTATTTTGCAGTATTATAGTCTGTATAAATGGTAAATTTTTGTTATATAGGTCATCTTGAAATTTTAAAACACATTTAACAATGGCTAGTATTTCTTTAGCGACGGTAGCATAATTTTTTTGGCTATTAGTCTATTTCCCTGAATGATATCTTATCAACATATGACATTTGTTTCGAGGGTGTTTTTGTTTTAAATTCCCCCATACCCTATATCCGAGGCATCCATCTCAACAATATTTTCCCAATTTGGGTTGGCTAAGGATAAACATGGCAATACTTTTACCTTTTCTTTTATTTTTCTTTCTGCTTGTGTATAAGCAGTAGACCAAGGTTTAGGATCCTTTTTTAACCTATCGTATAGAATTGCAGCATCTGTTGCTAAGCTTTTATAATAAGCCGAAATATAATTTAGACTATCTAGAAATCTTTGTAATTGTTATTTTTCTAGGATCTCATCAGGAAATTTTGAAGCAAAATCAATGCTTCTGTTTATAGGAATTACTTTCCCCTTCTTAATATTATGTCCTAAAAATCTTATATTAGTCTGGAATATCATCATTTTAGATTTGGATATTACTAATCCATTCTGGATTGTTAATTTTTTAAATATATCTAGATGATTAAAATGTTCTTGAATGTTTTTGGAAAATACTAAAATATCATCTATATAAACAATTATGAATTAACTATAAGGAATGAAAATGTTATTCATGATTCTCTAAAATTCAGAGGGGCATTTTTTAAACCAAAAAGCATTACTCTCCATTCATAATGTCCTATAGGGACATTAAAAGCTGTCTTATATTGATCACTAGAAGCAATTGGGATCTGCCAATATCCAGATTTGAAATCAAATTTCGAAAATATTATGGCATCATGAAGTTTATCTAATAAATCCTTTTTATTAGGGATCGGGGATCGGATGTCTTATCCATTTTAAAATTTTATTAAGTAGTTTATAATATATAACCAGTCTTGGTACTCCCCTTTCTATTTCACTATGTTTATTAACATAAAAACCCGTGCATGACCAAGGTGAATTAGATTTAACTATTAACCCTTTATTTAGTAGATTATTAATCTCTGGTTTACATAATTTTAAATATTCAGAATTCATTTGACACGGTCTAGCTTTAGTAGGTATATCTTTTTCATTAAACGATTCTTCATATGGAAGATTTAGGATATGCTTTTTTCTATTCTAAAAAGTATTCGGATGTTCATTACATATTTCCAAAGACATAGTATCCTGTAATCTTCTAATTTATTATTTTATTAAATTTATAATACTTAAATTGAATAATTAAAAAATTTAATACTGAAATTAAAAAAATAAAAAATTAAAAAATTTAATATTTAATTTGAAAATAAATGATAGTTTAAAATTTAATTTATGTTTTAGTTTACCGTCAATAAAATCTTCACGTATTTGTATTTGTTAAATAATTTATGATTCGTTTATCTCCCCACCTCCCCTCTTCTGCCTTGTGTTAGAAGCTGAGATTGCTTCGCTTTGAAATCACCCGATCAATTCTCTTCTCTCCGGAGCTCAGAATCTCAGCTCCGATTGCTCCTTTTCTGTCAGATCCTTGCAAATAAGGTTGGTTCACTTTGACTCTCTCAACTGCATACGCGATCCCAAATCACGTTCATTTTACTTGCTGATCTCATTTAGTTGATGGAGTTTTTTTTGGTTCATGGCTGTGGTCAGTAGCGATGGATAGACTCTCATCTCTTGAAATGATGTAAATCGGCTTCAACATGACGAATTACAACCCCTTTGTTACCCTAGTAGCTAGTTTTTTTTTGGATCTGCTAAATTGGAGCTTTATAGTGATTTGCAAGCTGGCTGTATGTAATTCTGGTTCCTGTGTGATTAAATTACGTGTTACAAGTTCATCCCTTACCGATATAGAATATGTTACATCTCAATTTTGGCATGGCACAGTTTTTTTTTTTTTTTACGTGACAGGAAATGATAGTGTGCCAATCAGTGAATGCCTTACTTGGTAATGACCTGTTATAGTGATATTTAGAGAGTTAGTGCTCATTTCTTTTGTTGTTACCCGTAATGCCAAGTGAGGATTAGCTTCTAATGCTGTCCGTACCGTTGAAACTAAAACTGGCTTATTGTTTAACTTTTTTGATCCTCAATCATTTAGCTTATCATTTCAAGCGGAACTCCTCTGTACTTATACTCATCATAAACATTTCTCATCAATTTGAAGTTTACATTAGTTAATTTTTGTAGGGTTTGGATTCTGTAACATTGAAGTGTCATGTGGAAATTCAAGCCATTCGGAGCTAAGGAACAAACTGGACTTGAAGGTCGCTCTATTGATGTTGGGAATTTAAAGCTTTTTGTCCGTAATGTCATTGCCGAGGGAGGATTCTCATGTGTTTACTTGGCACGGGACATTATTAATGCCTCTAAGCAGTATGCCTTGAAACACATGATATGCAATGATGTAGAAACGCTAGATCTGGTCATGAAAGAGATTCAAATCTTGAAGTCACTTAAAGGGCATCCTAATGTCGTTACTATTTATGCTCATAGTATTATGGATATGGGGCGGACAAAAGAAGCTATTGTTGTGATGGAATATTGTGAGAAGTCATTGGTTAGTGTATTGGAGACCAGAGGAGCTGGATATTTCGAGGAGAAGCAAGTGCTTGCTATATTCAGGGATGTCTGTAATGCTGTATTTGCAATGCATTGCCAGTCCCCTCCAATTGCTCACAGGTACAGCTTTCGCATCTCTCGCTAGTATCAACAGTATATACAAGTTACATTTCCATGCACTCGTTTGATTTCATTTATTTGCGACCGTATTATGTCCAATATCATGTTGCTCTAGAGAATATTCAGTTTAAGAATTCACACATCAATTTTGGCATTATTCTTGACAATCTAATACTGGTTCCGTATGGCCCAAAATATGTGGGGCCTTTTAGTGACGCTGCATTAAATAAAGATGGAAAAATCTATGTTGCGCGGATATTGGGACAGAAATGGGTACGGGTACTGGGAGATAGGGATTTTAAAAATGCTCAGAAATGTGATAGCCACAGAAACAACTACTAAATTCCTTAAAATGTTAATTACTTGTAGGTGTTATTTAGAAATTTCTTAATATAATCATTTAGAAAAGGGAAATCATCAACTTTTGGTGTTGTTGATAGATGTAGATGCCTCAATACTGTAAGCAGTTTGTTTAAACATGCTGTGGCACATGTTCATATCTTGAATCCAAACACTGAATATACCACTGTTTTACTGAAAGAGGCTTGTTTGACTGCTTTCCTGTCTGCAATTGACATTTATCTGGATGATCAATTCTGTAGGGACTTGAAAGCAGAGAATCTTTTATTAGGGCCAGATGGGCAATGGAAGCTTTGTGATTTTGGCAGCACCTCAACCAATCACAAGTGCTTTGAGAAACCAGAAGAAATGGGAATTGAAGAAGATAATATCAGGAAGCACACAACCCCTGCATACAGAGCTCCTGAGGTTTAGTGCAGTTCTTAATCCCTTGTCTCGTCCTATGTTCTCTGTGATGGAAACTGCTCGTAATATTGGTGAAATTCTTACTACTAGTTTTTATATCTGATAGATGTGGGATCTATTCAGGAGAGAGGTCATTAGTGAGAAAGTAGACATTTGGGTAAGTTCATAACAGCTCCTTTTAAGTCGCCAAAATTGGACTTAGCCTTCATTGTTTGTTCAAGGCATCGGTATTTCTTTTATTGCTGTTCTACAAATTTTGGCAACTGTGATAGATCTTAATTTTCAGGCTCTAGGGTGCCTTCTGTATCGGATATGCTACTTCAAGTCTGCATTTGATGGCGAATCGAAGCTGCAAGTCTTGAATGGGAACTACCGCATTCCCGAACTTCCCAAATATAGCTTACCTATTACAAATTTGATCAGAGATATGCTTCAAGCGTCACCTGACGCAAGACCAGACATCACCCAGGCAAGCGCTTTGCCTGATTGGCCATTCATCTCCATGAACTTAGGTTAGTTTAGATAGTTGTGTCCACGACAATTATAGGTGTGAGTCTTGTAATTGGTCATTATATTAAGCTTTATTTTTTTCCATTGACAGGTGTGGTTCCGTGTCAATGAAATTTTGCCTGTTGGATCACAAAAGTCATTACCAGATAGGCCACCTGAGTTGCAGCAATCTACAACGGAAGCGCATGAAGGTATTGATTTTGTATATTTCTTCTTTCTGATGTCCTTCCTATATGATTTCCTGACAACATTGAGTCCTTTTTTGTATAGCTATGCTTGATGTCTTATAGAATGTAGTGTGGTAAAGGTCTCTGAAGTTTGCAACTGTTGAAAAATCATAAAGTGCAATTAAAATAACCTCTCGTGAATGTTCTCATGTGTATTGTAAGGCGTCTCAAAGCCAGAAAACAGGTCATCTCCAATGCCACGCAGAAGTCCTCCTCCACCACCTTCGTATAGAGAAACACATTCAAATATATCGCTAGATGTTGCTACTTCCAAGGCAGGAGGAGCTGGAGGATCCATGGGTGCATTTTGGTCTACCCTACATGCAAAAGAATCAGTTGTTACAGAAAACCCTACAGAACCAAGATATGGTGAACCAAGTGCGTACTCATCAGCCAAACATAATGGAAGAAATTTAAATGATAAGCTCCCTTGCAAAAGTGAAAAGCCACCCTCAAGAGATTTTGAAATAAAGTTCTATGAAGAGGACCCTAAGCGTGCGACTGTGAGGACAGGAGCATCATCATATTCAGAAAGCTCAAGTGCATTTAAAAATGACGCTTTCAATAGTTTTGTCGCAGAGTTTGATACAGCTAAGCTAAGTTCAGGCAACAATAACGTCCAGGATAGAGTAAGCATATTGGAGGCTGAAATAGGGAGACTGAAAGAGCAGTTGAAGCAAACGGATCTTGAAAAAGCTGAAATCACTTCTAAATATGAGAAGCTTACAGCCATTTGCCGAACTCAGAGGCAAGAGATTCAGGAACTAAAGCAGACTGTTTCTGCTGGAACGTCTACTGTCAAAGATATGTCAAGGAATCATAACATGTCGGTCAGCCAACCCTCCGCTACTCCTCAGGTAACCTAATCTTATCGTTCCCAAAACTTCTCGAAGATTTTTATTTTTTCGTGTGCTTACTTTCACTTTTCTTTTCATTTGCAAGTTCAGAAGGAAAAGATTGAAGGTACTGTCTGGGAACTCCAAGCAAACTTCATCAACAACCCTACTTGTCCTGAACCCAAGTCATGGCAAGCATTCTCTGAGGATCTGAAACCAGGCAATGACCATGCTAACAAATCCGTCAGGACAAGAAATGGTCACCAAAATAAACCAATTCCTGAAACGAGTTCTTGGGGATTTGAAACTGATAGCTTTGCTGCTGTACCTACATCCACTTCTCAGAAGCTGAGGCCAATGACAGTTGGAGCAGGTAGCACTAGTCAGCTGTTTAGTGAACTGAAAACAGCAGAGAGCAAGCAGCCTGCTGGATGGGCCGGTTTCTAAGCCCGACAAAATATTGAGGTGCAGCACAGGCTTGTTACTTGTGAGAGAGACTATACATGTTTGTTTTTAGCTGATCCAATGAATAGTATGGCTTTTGTTTTAATACTTTGTATGGTGAATCTGAAACCCTCATGACTCAATATGCTGCAGACTTCTGCCTGCCTTGTTTATGAGTCCGTGTACCGCATTTGATTGTTATGGTTCTAGATAATAAATTTTAAGCACCCATTTAATAAAAATCGATGCATGTATATTGAGTTGGAAGACAATATGAAGTACTCTATTCTAAGTTATGGGAGATTCCTAGTGATTTCGTACATTATCAAAGTCTTCTACATGTAGTCAATCTATGCCAATGTGGAATTTGATGGCGATCTAATTTTGATTTGTAGTCAATTCGTACAAACGCGAAATTCGATGATTCAATTATATTTGACGCGGATGGATCTTCAATCGACAATGTTTGATTCTGTCAGAACAACTTTGACACATTTAAAACGATCTCTATAGTAAATAAAATTTAAAATACTTTCCCATTCTTGTCATAGCAATCCACAATATTTAAAAGTGATGCCCTGAGGGAGTAACAACATTCTGAATAATATTTCATTCGACAAGTTACAATTTCTTGCGACCCGTTGTTTTAGGTTCATATCAAATTAACGGTCATTATAATTGGGTCTCGGATGATCTCGTTTTTTTAACGAAATGAGGAAATGCAAACTTCTGTTCTCGCAAAGAGAATCTTATGAAATCAGAAACGTGTTAGACCTTTCTTTACATGTGTATGGAAGACCATGATGAGTGAGCTAAGAAAATTAAATCAATCTCAATTAAGCTTTCGTCACTACAATTCCATGCTAACCATCTTTGAGGTCCGCCAACGTTTAATAATTTGCACAAATGAATCTTTTATAGATCTGATACTAAAAACGTGATGATAAAATAAAAAAATCTTTATAAACAACCTTCTTGTTATCCAATTTTGATTTGTAATCAATTCGTACAAAAGCAAAATTCGATGATTTAATTATATTTGATACGGATGGATGTGTATTCCGACAATGGTTGATTTTGTCATAACACTTTGACACATCTAAAACAATCTCTATAGTAAATAAAATTTAAAATACTTTCCCATTCTTGTCATAGCAATCCACAATATTCAAAGTTGATGCCCTAAGCAAATAACTTTTTGAATAAATTTTTATTCGACAAGTTACAATTTCTTGTGATCCGTTATTTTAGGTTCATATCAAAGTAACGGTCATTACAACTGAGTCTCGCATGATTCCGTTTTTCTAACGAAATAAGGAAATACAAACTTCTGTTCTCACAAAGATAATTTTATGAAATTAGAAACATGTTAGACCTTTCTTTACATGTATATGGAAGACCATGATGAGTGAGCTAAGGAAATAAAATTAATTTCAAATAAGCTTTTGTTTTACTCACTATAATTCCATGCTAACCATCTTTGAGGCCGCCAACATTTTGTAATAATTTGTACAAGTGAATCTTTTATAGATCTGATAATAAAACCGTGATGATAAGA
>NQLW01000042.1:1426693-1468477 GCA_002312845.1 Kalanchoe fedtschenkoi | reverse complement strand
TTTATACAAGTGAATCTTCTATAGATCTGATATTAAAATGTGATGGTGAAATAAAAAATCTTCATAGTCAACCTTCTTGTTAAGAGATAAAAAATGCATTCACCTTTTTTTTTCTTCTACACGCATATTGAAGATCGCATGAAAGCCCTCTCAAATCGACAAATCCGATACCATTTGACTCAGAGAACACATACTTCAAGTGTCAGTGACAACACATGAGGATGTTGAGAAACCTAAAAGGCACCATCTTTGGTTAAGAAATATAATATTTTCATATTAGTGCTTATGTAGCTTGATATACTCTTTGAATTCAATATAGGGATGCTTTGCAAGGTAGTCGAGGTTCTAAATTAACCAATTTCAATTGATAAGAAATTGCACGGAAAACAACCATTAGATCGCCAACGACTCGATCCAAAGTGGCGACGAATAACGGGAGTGCAGGAGAAGTTCGTGCCTTTATATTTTTTTTAAAAATAAAATAGCTACAAGTCCACAATCACACTTATATAGCCCTTTTAGAAACAACTTACATCTGATACTCGTTAGTTAAGAAGTTCAATACTTAGACTCCCTGAATTATGAAGGTTGATACATCATAATCCTCACTCAACACCCCTTGCAAACTGGTCAGTGGAGGAAAATTTGACATGGCAAGCTTGGGAATGAATAAATGAAGAAGATATTTTAATAAAGTTTTGGTGAAGATATAAGACGGCTGAGCAGTTGTGGAGACATGCTGCAAAAGAATGAAGCGAGAAGCAATACATTCACGGACAAAATGTAGTGATTTGTCCGTTCGTAAAAGAAAGATTATGGGCAATATGCATTGTTGATTTGTTAGTGTAGTATAAGGAAACTGGAAGAGATGAAGAAATGTCCATGTCATGAAGAAGATGAACAAGCCACACAACTTCACAACAACGTTGTGCCATTGATCGATATTCGGATTCAGCGTTACTTCGAGAGACAGTGACCCGTTTCTTGGTCTTCCATGAGATGAGAGATGGCCTAAGAAGAACGCAATATCCAGTGATAGAATGACATAAAATTGGATAAATTGATCTTGAACCAAATATCACGCCTGGTTTAAAAAGCATTGTAATTGGTCTTTATTTTTAAATTTTCTAATTTTATTTTGTAATTTATTAAAATAATAATAATAACAAATTATAAAATAAAATTAGGAAATCAATTACATTAATTATATTTTCAATTTTAATATAATTTAAATAAAAAAATTATATTAAAATTAAAAGATAAAAAGCACATCATATGTATTAATACATTGTAAGATACATAAAAAAATAAAACTACAACAACATAAGTTGTGCCTACAAACTGCCAGTCACAGTATGCCGATGCACGTCTATGATATGCGTCACTATATCTTCCGTGCGACTCTCATCAAAAAATTGTAAATAAACAACAAATATATTAAAAAAGTTAAAAGATAATAAATACTCTTTTTAATACAAAAATAGTAAGAAAATTAAATTTTACTTGCTAAGTACTGAATCATGAATCATGATCTATCAAGTCGGGGAGTTAAACCCTCGATAACCCGGCACATATTTGTACACACATAGTACTCGCACATCTTTGATTTTAGAGGCTGTCGCGGACACTATTACAAATTCATATAATCAGTGCGATATAATTATATGATAATTTATATACAACTTTAGTGTTTAGATTGAAAATCTTACAGTCACCTTCACTCATGATACCGTCGCATCGTGCCCACGCCATCGTCGAAAACCGCTGAACATATTATAAAAAAGCGATGTGAATTGCTAGTTGTTATTGTATAAATACAAATGAATTAAAAAATAAATTATTATATGAGCTTACTCTTCCACAAACTTCAAAAGTGTATCCGGGAATTTATCACATTTTAAAGAGTCTAAGTAGTAGACGATTGACTCATTCGGAAGTTGATGGCCAGAGTCAAATGCCGCCTTTTAAATCATTGAATGTTAATACATTCTTATTAGAATAATAAATTATTAATTAATTTGATTTAGGAAATTGCTTACGATGCGCCGGAATGGAATAACAGAAAGTAGGAAACAATAGCACGTGACTGCAACTCCATGCTCCCTCTGACTAGGATCCGTCAGTGCACGTAGCGCTTTTGGCTCATGTTCCTCTATATGCTTGCTCACCTGGTTCGGATAAAAAAATCCATATGCCCAAGGAGAATCTGGAGGGTAATACCTATAAAATAGGTATATGCACGCACAATGATGTTTAATTAATTTTTTTTCATTGCACCCTTTTTGGAAATCATGGTAGTTCTGACCGTAATTGGGTAAGCAGTGGTAGTTCAGGGCCCCTTTTGTGTTTTTCCCCTTATTATTATAAACACCATCGTTACCTGATATATACTGTCATATTCGTGGTAGTTATCGGCTCAATCTTCAGCGGCTCCGTCGCGTTATCATGAGTGTACGCCGACGGCAAGTCGTATCCGATTACATCTAGGGTCATAGGGATGATCACCAGATAATGGGACAGATAGGAGTGTGCTAACCCCAGTAACTATGTAGTCATAACTCACAGCATACGATACTCCTCTCGCCCGAGAACTGGAGCAGTTTGCTCAGTCCAGTGATGATCGTCGAAAAGCTATATAATTAAGCCTAGTTAGTGAATACAATTCTGTTCCAAACTCATTGTTATATATTCTAATTTGATTCAAATCTTACCCTCTCATCAAGCTCAATATGATTTTGAGGCCACAGAATAGTCTGATGACTCAAATGGTGGACCTCCAAACATGTCCAGCCCTTCGACTCGACTATCACGGGAAGACGAAACCCTCATAAATAAAATGGACAACTAGCACCTTAACCTGTTTTGATATTTAAAAATTAATAAATATTATGTTTTTCCAAAGTAAGTTATAATCTATTTTGCCTAATATTTACAAAAAAATTGCAGTAAATAAATTATAATTTTTTTTAATTTTTAAAAAACAATATGTAAGTTAATATATAAAAATTAACAAATAATAAATTTTTCCAATATATATTAGAATCTATTTTGTCAAATATTTCCAAAAAAAATTACTGTAAATAAAATTATAATTTGCAATATTTTTAATAAATAGTCTTTAAGTTGATATTTGAAAAGTAATAAAAATTGATACGAGTCCAAAATATATTAGAATCTATTTTAACTAATATGTAAATAAAAAAGTTTGGTAGATAAATTTACGATTTGTCTTTTATTTTACAATCAATGATTAGGTTAATATTTAAAAATCACCTAATAATAACCATTCCCAAAATATATTATATCCATTTCAACAAATATTTCTAAAACAATATCAATAAACCCTTGAACCTAATCTTTAATACAAAAATAATGTTTAAACAAATTTTTCCTTACAATTTTTTTTACTTATATACTGAATTTAATCATATATAAAAAATGGGTTTCAACATAAAAAAATTCAACAAATTTACCCATAAATTTAAACATAACATGCAACAAATCTAAAAAATCTAATATAATATAGGAAAAAATCCAAAGGGGCTCTGGACAATCACCACTTACTCAATTACGGTGCGAACTATCAGGAGTGCAATGGGAAAATATTAATTAACTTACTAAAATAAAATTTATCGTTACACTCTTTAAACTAATATCATTACAAAACTTAGATTCATGTGCGAAATTACGTCATTTAGCTATCAAAATAAATAATATCATTTTGTGCACATAAATAAAACAACGTCTTTTCGTACTCAATCACCCATAATCCTCAATAAATTTAATAAGATTAAATATATTTAAGAAATTAAATAAATTGATCTTAAGCATCACCTGGAATCAATCCACTTTGTTTTCGTCGCATCTTTTTAAAAATCATGGTAGTTCAGACCACATTTGGATAAGTGGTGATAGTTCAGGACCCATTTTGATTTTTTTTCTGTTAATCTATTACCATAAGTCAACAATTAACTAGTAAAATTAATCATAACATGCAACAAAATTAACAATTTAAATAATTTAAACAAGACTTACCTGTCAAATCGATCGATAGCAACACGACACCAACTCTACAGGACACAAGCTATTACCACGCTTGTGATCGGAATCACATACAATAAATAAAGATGTAATTAAATTGAGTAGCATGAGAACTTGAAGGAAATAAGAGAAAAGAGTTTGGAAATTTATCAGATGTGAAATCGGCAAAAGGTTGAACTCGGTAAAATAAAAGTAATATACAAAGTTTAAGATTACGCACGAACCGTTGAGCAAATTTAAAATATCATGGAGGCCATTGTTTCAAAGGTCTATTATCATGCTTTAAGTAACAAGCGTGGGAGTAGGTATATCAGTTACCACACTTGCTATCTTAAGAGTCATAATAGATATATCAACTACAATGTTTATTAGCTTAAGATGGTAATAAAGTTACCTGTTACCACACATAAGCTAATAAGCGTGGTATAGGTATAATTTAATTCACGTTTTTATTATTTTGTTGTTAAAAGCTTTAGGGGGTACGAGTTTGGGGGTTTAGATTTTAGGATTTAGGGGTTTATGATTTAGGAGTTATAATTTTGATTTGGTTGAATATATTTTATGTTTTCTGAATTTATTTAAGAATTAAATTGATTATTAAATTACAAAATTATTAGTTTATATTTGTAACCAATAATGAAATATATAATTAATATCTTGTTGATCAATAATATATACATATTATTAATGTGTGTATCTATGGTTTAGGGGTTTTGAGTTTAAGAATTAAGTGTCTGATTTTTAAATGTATGAATACGAGATCATCTTACAGGCTACAATTAATTTTCAAAAAAAATTTAAATATCTATTTGTGTGACTTATAATGGACTATTAACACGATATAAGCGTTATAGTGTAGGAAATTATTATTATGTATTTCATAGTTATGAATTTAATAGTTAAAAGTCTATGATTTACATTTAGATATAATTAATTAATCAAATTACATTATTATTTTAAACATTTTATTATGTAAAAGTGAAAAAATAAAAACAAGAATTTAATACATTTGAAATCATACATATAATCACGCTTAAGGATAACAAGGGTGATAATAAGTTTAACTATTACCACGCTTGTTGTTGAAAGCGTGGTAATAGATCAACCTATTACCACTCTTCATACCTTTAAGCATGGTAATAGGTGTACAACCAAACATTAGCATTTTGGTTGCATATACTACCACGTTATCGACTTAATACGACGTTTAATTATTTTAACTTATACGACGTTTAGACTACATAAGGCGTTTTAAAAAAAACGCCGTATAGAGTTAAAACACAGTAAAAACATACTTAAAACACAAAGCTACGTCGTTTTGGGTCATAATATATACAGTGTTTTTACTTAAAAAAAGTCGTATATACTTTATACGGCTTTTATTCCCCACAAACGTTGTATATAGTCTACACTATACAGCGTTTATGGGTAAAAAACGTTCTATGAACTCAATATTATTGAAACGTCGTTTAAATAAACACCGTATAAATATTATTGAGCTTGTACAATATTTTTTACCCAAAAGAGCCGTATATAGTCTACGCTATAGACAACGTTTATGGGGAATCGTTTTGTTTTGTATTCCTATTCAGCTGCAGTTGTCTCCCTTCACTAAGTATTTATATACATATGTGTGTGAGGACCTTGATTTGACAGTAAGTATAGAATGCAATTCAGCTTTCAATGTGGTCAGTAGTCATTAAAAAGAGAATGTATAAATTCATCAATTAACAATATTAGTTTTATTATTTTTAGGGAAAAGTACAAAAAAGGGGTGCGTACTATCACAATTTGCAAATTAAGGACATTACTATCCCTAATTCAAAATTCTGAGGTATTTCTATTTTTGCCCCCCTATCTGTAATAATAATATTTTCAATTACAACCAATTCAGAGGTATCCCTAAATGCTATATCTCCGATTGTTGATTTTGTAAATTTTATGGATCAAATATTATTAAGGTAGGGGCGTGTTTGAAAATAATAAAATTATATTGGATGTAATTGAAAATATTATTATTACAGATGGGGGGCCAAAAATAGAAATACCTCGGAATTACAAATTAAAGATAGTAATGCCCTTAATTTGCAAGTGCTGATAGTACACACCCCCTTTTTGTACTTTTCCCTTTTTATTATATCCACATACAAATTTGTGTGCTAGGATTTTAAAAATCCAAAAATTTAGTGTACGACCTAGTTATGAAAATTTTTATTTCCGAATAAAGATTGTGTACCAGCTGGTGTTATTAGTTATTTCTAAATAAAATATAACTATTAAAAATTATTGACTAATTAATTAGATTTTTTTCAATTTTATTATTTATAATAAGTTAATAAAATTAGTGTTTATAGATTATGTTAGGTTAATTATTATGTAAATATAATTAGTGTTAGTAGTGTTAGTGTTGGGTTAATTATTATGTATATGTAATACTGGGTGGGGAATATCATGTTATAAAATTGTAACTTAATTAAATAGTTAGGGTTTTGATTTGGTTTAATAAAATGGGTTTTAATTACTTAAAAACCATAACTTAAAAAACCCTAAATCATAATAACTAATCAAATCAAATCATATACTAAACCCTACTTAAAAACCAAAACCCTAACTAAAAAATCAAAACCAAAATCCTAACTTACCCTAACTAACCAATAAGCCAGCTGGTAAGTAAACCGGTGGCCGACTGATTTACTGGTTGGCTTAAAGTCAGTAGGTAATCCAGCCGGCCACCGGTTGACTTACCCGCCGATGTATTGGTTAGCTTAGGGTTTTTTTTGGTAGACTAGTGTTACGTTATTGGTTAGATTATGTTAGGATTTTGATTTTTAAGTAGGATTTAGTTTAGTATTTGATTTGATTAGTTATTAGGGTTTTATTAAGTTCAGATTTTTAGGTAATTAAACCTTATCAAAACCCTAATTTTGTTTTGTATAAGTTTTAAATTAGGGTTTAAACCTAATCGAATCCCCTCTTATATCTCACCTATCTCCATTTCTCTTGCCTCTCTTCTCCCAGTGCTCAACACATCACTTCACAGACAGTTTGTAGCTTTTTCATCTTCACTATATCTTAGTGTGTCGTACTCAATAATTAATATCTTTGTCCATCACACATCCTAACCACATATATATCTATCCATCTTCTTCATGTTACTTCCACTTTGGTTACTATTCCACATATCTTTGTTGATCACTATTCTCTTATTCCTCTTTTTTCACATCACATTTTTGAAAATGTAGCTCTCTTACTCATCGAGCTCTCACTCTATGGACTAACTCCTCATATATATGTCTCTCCTTACTTATAAAGTTCGGTGTACTAACTCATAATATATGGTTTCTTAGTTTTGAAGTTCAGCAGTCTTGACACTTCATGTACACATATATATTTAAATATATTTTATTGGCTGACCTATGTCATAAAATTTTATAGATAACCAATAACTTTTATCTTTGCGCATGGTTTATGTCTTTGAAATAACAGATTAGGTATGTATTTGAATTTATTTTATTATATAATTAAGTATGCATGTACATACATTACGATTAATTGTATACTAGTATATATAATGTAATTATTTACTTGTGAATGTTTTTAATCTTAGATGACTCGACTCATTATAAATGTTCAGGGATGTCTAATTATCTTCAATCATCTGTGTATGGTCACCGTAAAATTATAGAATTTGTTGAGGGTTTGGAAGAGTTCGTTAACTCTTCTTATGTAAATGGAGTCGTTTCATGGGTAAACTAATATTTACTTGCAAGCGATGTAAAAATAAAAAGTGGCATTCAATACAAATCATGAAAGATCATGTTTTGAGTAAGAAATTTTCGGATGATTATCACAACTGGACGTCACATGGTGAAGCAATATATGATTGGGACCCCTAGCGAATCTCTTAGAAGAACATGGGTTAGCAGGACGTGCATCACAGCAGGGAATATTACTAACTAACAATGAACCTTATTCTCATAATGTTAATATATTTAATAATTATATTGCTCAACTGGAAAAGTAAGAGTAGACCACCCACTGGTGGCCCTGAGCACAAGCATGAGAACGAGTATAATAGACTTTCATCAAATATTGGATTATTGCATGGACAATCCTTATTGCCAGGAAACACATCTGTTCACACAAATGTTTTTGTAAATATGTAAATGATGAATTTAATGAATGCTTCTAACATGTCTGAAAGCGTTCATCACAATCTATACAACTTCTTCAGCAATCTGATACCGCCAAAAAATATATTTCCTCATAACTTTTATGAGACTAAAGAATTGTGGGGAGATTTGAGCATCCGTTTGAAAAAATAAATGTTTACTTTCAGAACTGCATGTTTTACTACAAAGAAGATGAGAAGTTGGAAGTGTGCAAATTTTGCGTAGAGCCGCGTTACAGAGCAACAAGTTCAAGGTGGCGTCTTGGCTCATCAAAGAATGTTTTGCTTACCACTCCGCGCGTAAGTAGATTATTTCAGTGTTCAGAAACCGTATGTGAGTAACATGTCATAAGTTTGTGAAGCGAAACGATCCTGATGTTATGACACATCCATCTAACGCCAAATCATGGAAAATTTTTGACTTCAGGTATCCACTTTTCGCACATGATCCCCGATATGTCAGATTGGGCTTGTGCTCCGATGAATTCTCTTCATTTTCCACACATGGTAGTGGGAGGCAGTACTCGTGTTAGCCGGTGATTATGACATCATATAATTTAACTCCATGGTTTGTATGAAACAAAATATTTTATTTCTAACAAGGATGATTATAGGTCCAAGGAGCTCAGGGGAAAAATTGACGTGTATCTCAAACCTTTGATAGGCGAGCTAAAAAATATTTACGAAACCGGTGTTCCCATTTTTTATGTGACGAAGAAGGAGACCTTCCAAATGCATGTTGCATTAATGTGGACAGTAAATGATTTTTCCACTTATGCGATGCTACCAAGGTGGTAAACTAAAAAAAAACTTGGTTGTCCGGTGTGCATGCATTAAAATATTACTAATTATCTGCCCAATGGACGAAAGATTACTTGGTTTAACTGTCATCAAAAGTTCTTGATGCGGAATGTCTGTAGAGGTGGAATAAAACTTATTTTCGTTGAAATAATGTGGAGTATGGACCACTTCTTGTGAGTATTTCTGGGGAGAAAATACTTAATTAAGAAATACACTACTACCCTAAAATAACAATCGCACCTCCAATGGGTAAGCTACCAGCATCTAATGACCATCCTCACAATTGGATGAAAAATAATAATTTTTGGGACTTACCATATTGGCAGCATAATGAGTTGCGATATAATCTGGATGTCATGGATATTAAAAAGAATGTCTTCAAGAGTCTAATTAACACAATTATGAAGGTCTCTAAGCTGTCAAAAGACAATCTAGAGACAAGGAAAGACATTGCAATGATGTGTTATAGGATGAGTCTAGAACCAATTTACATTGGAGATAACAAATTTGTGCTACTAAAATCTATATATGTCTTGGAAGATGCCCAAGCAAAGGAAGTATGCAAATGGGTGAAATAGCTAAAGTTTAATGGTTTTGTGTCGAACTTGGATCATTGTTTTGGCGAGGATAATCACAAGTTGATGAAAATGAAGAGTCATGACCGTCATGTATTCATGGAATGATTAATGCCAATAGCCTTTCACTGTTTTCTACCTACACGTATTTGGAAAGTTATGCCAGAGCTATCGACCTTTTTAGAAAGATTTGTACGTCTGTACTCTGCATCCAGCGTTTAACTCAACTTAACACCAATATCATTCTTACTCTTTATAAATTGGAGACGCAATTTTTTCCAAGTTTGTTTGATTCAATGGAACATTTGGTGATTCATCTTGCCAAAGAATGCATTATTAGGAGATCCAGTTCAGTATAGGTGGATGTACCCCTTTGAGAGGTACACGTTTGGTCCAACTCTAACTTGATGATGACACATTTTGTAGGTTAACTGTGCTACTTATCTTAATTAATTAAATATGTTAAAAGTATATGCATGTCTTGGAAGAGAAATGTACTAACAAACGTCATGTTGAGGCTTCAATTGTACATGCATATATTCGCAAGGAGGCTGCATACTTCTCACAGTCATTCGAAGAGACTTCAATTGCATTGGGTTCAGAGGTAATATCATCACACATATCCATTTTCAATCACCTAAGAGAAGATTCATGATGGAATCAACCAGTCACAATGAGCTAAAAAGAGTGTAATGCTGCTGAATATTTTATTGTCACAAATATTACCGAAATACAACCTCTTATAAAGTACGTGCACATTGTGTAGCTATACCTCATGCGCCGGCACATATTTTTGCATATATGCAAATTTAGTGTTGTTATTCACTGACATATTTGCAGGTGAAATGCAGACTACTATAAGGCTACATACAGTAACCATCTCACTAGTCATCATTTGGAAAAATTAATAGCTGAAAATATACCAGGGTGGTTCAGAAATTGGATTCAAGCGCAAGGATCATTATAGCTCTATGGTAGTTGAAAGTGTCCATTTAAGGACCATGCTTGAAAGCTCGCCGTTTACAAAAATACAAAGTTAACGGATAAAGATTTCAATTGACGATTCTTCGTTAGTGAAATTTAAAGAGGGTAGCGGGAGGATGAAACAATGTCGTACGGAAATCTGGTCGATATATTAGAGTTGACTACTCCAAAGAATCATTGATGATAGTGGTCCTCTTCAAATATAGCTTTTTTGTTTTGAATCGAATTTTTAATTTAGTAAAAAATTGAATTGACATTAGTTGAAAAACAAGGGATGTGTGACCCAGACTATGAATCTTATATATTGGCGCAAAATACATTACTAGTATACAACACGTTGATTTCCGTCTGCAATAACAAACCGATGAGAAAGGACATATTAGCTGTTTGTAAGGTAAACCCCACTTCACAAATCAACTCAAACAAAATTCAAGAAACCCTTCAAGATGAACCTTCAGCACCGCGATAGGAAGTTCCATTCGTTGAGCTAGACACAAGATGGGACATCCAAGTACTAATGAGATGGTGCTAAATGATCCAGAAAATAATAATGATGGAGATACGTAATACAATGAAAATGATGATATTCATGAAGAAGATGGAGATCAAATAATACTAGAGTTCGACGAAGAAGATCAGATGATGGGTAGTTTGGTTAAAATATGTATGTTGAAAAATAATGATTTATATAGTTAAACTAGTTTTTGTAAAAGTATATATGAAAATGTGAGCAAGAAACCCTAAAATTAATTCCTTAGAACTTTGAAGTCATGTAACCCTAAAATTCTTAAACTTAAATTAATATAATAAAATATAATTGTGAACCCTAAACCCCCAATTAACCCTTATCTAGATCCATCGTAACCCTAAACCCTGAAATTAAATCTTAAATCCTAAAACACTCGTTAAACATTAAAATTATTAAAATTAAACTAAGCCATAAGAATTCAAACCCCCTAATTATAATAACCATTAAACCATAAACCCTAAAACTCACACTTACACTATAAACCTTATCATAACCATTAACCCTAATTCAAATAAAACCCTAACCCTAATCTAAGAAACACAAATTCTCCTAAAATTTTGAAAATTAATTTAAACCCTAACCATAATTAATTCTAACCCTAAACCTAATTAACCATGCCTAATTAACTAAATCCTAACCCTAACCATAAGCTTAGCCGGTAAACCAGCCAATAAACCAGTCAGTTTACCGGTTAAGCTAGACCAACCAATATGTTAAATGATTAGATAAAACCAACCGGTAACCTAGCCGGATGGTTCCCCTTCAAAAAAATCATCCCACCCAACCGGTAACTCCACCTCCAATTTAACCGATTAATTGTTTATAGATTGATATAATGGTTAATATATTTTAACCGACTGCGACAAATAAAATTTTCTAGTTACGTACTGGTTAAATTATTAACCAGTAAAACATTAAAATTTGATAGTGTTTTAGCATATAGAATTCGTATTACTGGCTAAAAAGTGGGATGATATTAGGGTAAGAGTGACTGTTAATGCCTTGTCAGAGTATTTTGATGCATGAGATCGTATATTTTGCTAAATTTAGTTCATCATGTGAATTTACCCAAAATTTTTCTTTTCAATTTACTTGTTACTAATCTTGAAGGTAAATCTATGTCCCTATGGATTTAACTCTAACTTATTACGCTAGTGTAGTTATGATTCTATTCTTATAACTTTCTCAACAAGGGTGTTATCGGTGATACTATCCACGATTGTATGTGACTGTATTGATTTTTTCATAGGTAGCTGTGACCAAAGATTTCTCAGACTCAATAGTCTAAGCCATCTCTAATATGACATTATGACTCTTAAAAAGTAAAAAATGGCTCTTTCAAGACAACTAGAGACATTGATCCTTGTGAGTCAATGAGCAAACTCCAACAAGAGCGTACAGGAAGTTGGACCCGTAAGACTTGACATTGGGGCCAGACAAATTTCCATATGCTAGGAAGTCATTGATAGTGCAGAACAACATAGCTCTCAAGAAAATAGTTTCCGTCTTGACTTTATCATAAACATGCAACCCCAATGTCTCATAACCACTACGACAGATTATGTTTATAATGGTGCTTGTATACGATGATGCTTTGACTTTAGACGGTGCTTATCGGTATTAAGCGCCGTCCATAACTTAACACAACACTTATAAGTACCAAGCGCCGCATATATAATAAATGTGGTTAAATGTTGGCACATAAGACAACGCTTTTGGACTACAAGCGCCGCGTTTCGGTCTATCTTTACAAATGACGCTTATACTTCATGAGCACCGTCTAATGTGTAACTTAGGATAGTGCATATAATGTGTGTAACCGTCGTGTAATCACTACTATAGAAAGACTATTTAAAAGTGCTTTCAAGAGATGATACTTATACATTAGACGACGCTTTTGGCTAATAAGTGTCGTCTTAAGTGTCACTACTACCATTGTGAAGCTTAATCATACCACATCGCTTATGTTCTAAAAGCACCGTGTTATATATAGGTAAGAAAACTCGAACAAACGACGGCGTGTTAAGTATAGAAGCGCCATGTCGTCTATTGTGAAATAGATGGTGCTTATATTATAGAAGCACTGTTAAATATTACAATAGTAAATATTACAATATTCCACGACACTTTGGTTTAAAAAGCGCCATGTCTTGGGAATTTCATACGGTGCTTTGTAGGTGTAAGCGTTGTATGCAATTTTTTTCCGTACAGTCTATAAGCTCCGCGTAATGTGAATTTATAATTTGATGATTTAAAAACAACATCATCACTGATGATAAATTCTAAATTATCTCTATGAATATCACTTCCTTAGTCTCATTAGATCTACCAAACACAAAACGTTTTCACCTCATATAATGTTGTGGGGGTCATCTTGAGGGATAAAATTTCTCCTAAGATGGCCTCGAACAACATCATTTATGTTGACAAAACTTGTAAATTTTATAGTAGAAGATGTCACCTTCTTACAAGGTAGACAAAACCGATGCCTATTAATTAGTAGAAATCAATTTAGTCCGTCCAAAATCTCACCGAAATAATATTTTGTCAACTCAGATAATATTGGTTAAATAGGGATAACTCTTAAGACGGGAATCTAGACGGCTCCAGACGTCGCTTCATCTCAAAGAGCATCTTTTATAAGGATAACTCTTAAGACAACGCTTAAAGAAATAAAGCGACGTACATAGTTCAACTTTG
Source organism: Kalanchoe fedtschenkoi (assembly GCA_002312845.1). NCBI lineage: Eukaryota > Viridiplantae > Streptophyta > Magnoliopsida > Saxifragales > Crassulaceae > Kalanchoe > Kalanchoe fedtschenkoi. The sequence continues at coordinate 1,454,676 of NQLW01000042.1, read as the reverse complement.
CATGACGTTTCATTTGGAAAAGCGTTATCTAGAAGGATAACTTTTAAGATGGCGCTTGTGGAGATAAAGCGACGTCATAAAGTGTAACTTTACACGGTGTTTCTTAGGTAGAAGGACGTCAAAAGTGAAAATATGCAAATATTACAAGGTGTTGAACATCGCCAACTTTCTTGGAAGACGAATGGTGTTGAATGACATGCACCTTGCATAGTACTTATAACCTTTACTATTTTTAACTCCCCATACACGTAACCTCAATTTGTGTTATCAACTCATCAACAAACTAGTAATGAACTGCCTTTTTACTTTGTCATAAATTGCACGCCAAATCATAAAGACAATCACACTTCCGTTTAGTTTGAGAAAATTCAACAAACAACAACCCACCAGGATACCATTTTATATAAGCGGACTCAATCACACTTATGTTTCACTTCATCATTAAATTTCATCTCTGAACACATCTCAATACTTCTTCAACAAAATATGAAACTCCACATGCTTATCTTAACGTGAAGAGTCCCATCAAAGATGATATGTTTGTATTACTCGATATGATCTAACAAGTGCAATAATTAACAAGAACTGCGTTCTATAGTTCTGGAGATGTCAACTAACTTTTTGAGAGCATACGACGTTGATTTGCCTGGCCATGTTGCACTGGAACTATCGAACAGAACCTCATGCACTGTCTCATAGGAGTGCGGATAGTCATATATTATTTTGTTCGCTCTGCTGGAGATTGCATCTCGTATTGGTTTGCGCTTTGGACATATACTCATCTTCTACCATGTACAAGAGGAGCGCAAATTTTGTTAAGGGTGTTCGACACTATCTTGACTGAGATTGACTACCCTCAAGTGAATGATAATTCACTTTCGGCGTGTTTCAATTTTGAAGCTTGATTTTGCCTAGAATTGATGTGTATAAACAAAAAAAAGTGTATATGCACCTGTTGTGTAGGCACCATTCGTGACACACCAAATTTAAAATGAAAAAATTATCATTTACAAAAATACTTCACAAGGCATTTTTAGATAGAAAACGCATTCTAAAGTCACACATAATAACAAAAAGTGACATAATGGACGACACTTGTGCACCAAAACTATCGTCTTATGTCTCATAAAAAGATGAAAATTATTAATAAAAGCATCGTCTTAAGATTCAAACTTAAGATGACGCTTCTAGATAAAAACATCATCTATTGTGAAACTTAAGACGACGCTTTTGGATGAAAAGCGTCGTCTAATGTGAAACTTAAGATGACACTTTTTGAGTGCAAGTGATGTCAAATGTTTGATTTTAAACGACGCTTGTGACCCTTGACTTACTGCGGTGGTAGATTAGACGGCGGTTTCGAAATATTGTCTTATGCACCAAATAGGTGCCATCATAATGTATATTTGTAGCAGTTAACACTTTTAGATCTATGATAAGTGGTGAAAGATATATGACAATATCGTTGTCTGGCTGCCTAGTTGTAGACACCATCAACGTAAACATTATGTATTTTTTCTTCATGCATAGCCATGGTGGGAGATTATAAACAACTAAGAGAACAAGCCAATTGTTGTATTTATTACTCATATTGCTAAAAGAATTCATCCCATTGGTGCTTAAACCCAGTTGCAAATGTTTTGGATCTACTGCAAAATCAGGGTAGCAGAGATCAAACTGCTTCCACTAATGTGAATTTGCTGGATGTCACAACATGCCGTCATCTACTCTCTTCTCAGAATGCCACACAAGAAGCTAAGCCTCCTTGGTATTTGCAAACATCCTGCAGACCTCGATGTAATCGGTAGATACCACATGACCTTGGCAGACCCACCGTTTACTCACTCATCCTTAATTATCTTATGCTTGTAAATGCATTACATTTGGGCAAGCCGTCTCATCCGAATATGGTCCCTTGTACAGAATATAATAATTTTTGACAGGCATGAATCTTCTGGTACTCAATCTCCATGAGGCACAAAATCTTCTTCGTGTCATAAGTCTGCATAGGAAGCAAATTATCATTGCAACATATCTCTTAGCAAAGTTAATAGGTTGGTAAACGACTTGTCTCTCAATCCCAAATGCAGCCTTAATGTTGTAAAGTTTCAGAATAGTAGATAATATTGTGAATCGTGAGCATACTGAATACAACGACATATCTGAATCATATATGGCATTCTCGAATAATTCTCTATCATCACTATTGTTTCCCCTTAGGTCGTCAAACATCTGATCGAAATCATCATCCTCATATATATCATTATTGGTTGGTGACTTCTTAACCCGATCCGTGCTAGGTTCACCTCTCTGAAATGATTCTCCATGCAAATAGCATAATGTGTACGAAGCGTTGTTATAATAATATCAAACATGTTGCTTCAAATTATCTATTTGGACAAAATTAGTATTTTCACACACCGTGCAAGGACAATGAACATGCTGCTTTGAGTGTGCATCAGCATAAGATTGAACCAACTTACAAAATTCCTGAATGCCAGCCTCATACTCAGCCGGCTACTCATCATCTAATCACAGTTGTTCATTCAACACACGTGAACAAGAGACAAATAAATAAATCAAAATACAAAAAAAAAGAAGGATAAGACACATATAATTCATACTAAATATATACACACACATACACATATATGCATTTACGTACATATAACATAAATTTAGTTATTAATGAATTAAATTACATAAAGTCAACTCATATAAATACAAATTATCTATCATATATGGTATTTGTCATATCCGATCCAACTTTAGTTAACTACTCATAAATCGATCCAACCGCCCCATAATAGTCATATAACTATTTAAATTAAATAGTACATTTAATTCTATAATATATATTTCTCTAATAATTATTGAAAAAATTTAAATAAAATGCTCAATTTGTAATCACAATATACAATTATGATTCATTGAGTTAGTTTTATCAGATTGTGCTTATTATATTTTGCAAGGAGAATTTGTTTCATCATGTACATTTGTTAACTTACTTGTTTAAGATAAAAAAATCCGAGATAGTAAAAAAAAAATCCTGGTCTAAAGTTGTGGGCGTGTTTTCTTTGATTCAGTCATCGGATAAGCGAATTATGTAAGTTAAATCATAGACAACATCAAAACATTCATGTCTAAAGCTACACAACGAGTTTTATTTTATTTTGTCACCTGCTGAAGCGATGAAGTAGCTATTTTTTTATCGTCAAGTGAAGGCTTGGCTGAAACGGCTAATCGTCAAGTGTGACTTTTATGTCATCATTCTGTATTTTTCTTATCCAAACCATTAAAAACACGATTTGCAAAAAGTAAAAACCTTAGCCAAGGTGTAGTCTCTCATCTCTCGTCTATACCAAAGATAAGATTTCTTTTATATTTTTTCTATAATTTGTGTCTTTACAAAAGACTTCTGTATTTTATAATTTATTTTACATTCTGTTTATTTTTATGAAGGTCATGACAAGTGATGAAGATGACACAACTTCACTAATGAGGGATTCACTCACTATTTCTTCAGACGGTGCAGTAAATACCATTGTTTGGAACTATTTTAGAGGGTTATAGTTCTGTATTTAAAGAAAGCAAGATGTGTACACTGTAAATGCCTTCTTTGAGTCTATTAGATGAATGAGACGTCACATCAACATGCTCATGTGAAATATTGCTTAAAAAGAAAAATCAAGTTGTAAGACAGTCCTTTCTTGATATGAATAGTAAGGATAAAACAAAATCTCAAGCTTTTAATCAGCCAAAATTTACGGAGAAATTAGTTTCAATGATCATAGCTCATGAATATCCTCTTTCAATTGTCGACCATGTTGGGTTTAAAAACTGCTCATTTTCTTTTATATTTTAAATAAGATGCAATAATGAATCATGTATATATTAAGATGTTGTACGCGTCACTTGTTAAGAATATCACACTACTCCTAGTTTTAAGTAAGATGTGACGGCCCTCCACAAGGATTTCTTCTGCAAGTTGGGGATAAGAAGCTTGTTATACATTATTAACTCGTTGGCTAATCAGGATGAACAAATTATTAATAACAACTTGTTGTACTAGGATATTAATTAGTATCATTGCCTTTTAGAGATATAAAATTTAGTTTAGGTATTTCCAAAGCTTGTTATAAAGAAAAACTAATTGGACAGGCTATTCTCCTCATCCATGGTCAATGGCAATGCGTTTGATTTTTTCATATGTGAGATCGATTGTTGGTTAAATGGTTAACCCGAAATCCGACGGGAATGAGGATGGTTTTGATTTTCCCATGCCCGAGTAGTTATGGTGCGGGTATGGTTTTGATAAGTTTCGAGACGGATAAGGTATGATAATTCCACTAACCGCCCCGAACCCGCCCCATTGCCATTCCTAATCACATTACGGCTGAACAATTGGACGGTTTGAAGTAGTAGTTTGCAAGTCTACTTCCATTATATTATTCACAATTTTGCAGAAGTGCAAAAATAACTTGCCACATAGGCGGATCCACTGGGGGGCAAAGGGGGCAGTCGTCCCCCCGAATCCCACCTAAAATTCTTCTGACTAGGGTAAAAAAAAAATTATATATATAAAATATAAATTTATATGTATAATTTCAACGAAATTTTTAGTTTTGCCCCCCCAAATTCAACCCAAATGTTTGATTATGTAATTTTGCCCCCTCAAAAAAAATTTCCTGGCTCCGCCACTGACTTGCCATCTTCTATTTGGAGAGAAGTACAGTAGATAGACAGAAAGGGTGAAGGGTATCTAGGCTATTTCTCTAAATAATCTAGAGATTGTAGAAACAATTGCCAGAGAAAAACTGAGAGAGTCCTGACTGCTCATGAGACCGACTTGTTGGGTGCAGATCACATTGACTTCAACATAAGGAAAGCAATGAACAATAAGGATGTGGGAAGCGGCTGGACAATACACACTCAGTATCTCAATCACTGGTTGATCCACTACTAAAAAGTATTCTTTTTAGAACTTTAGTATGTGGTTAAGATTTCTGCACCAGTCCTGGTGATCAGAATAGTGTGCTCAAACTGAGCAGCAGGGCTCCCATCAGCTGTTAAAGTTGTCCAGTTATCTTCCCAGGTGATGCAATCAATTCCTCCAAGGGTAATGATTGGTTCTGCAGGACATTCATATGATTGGTTAAGTTCCAAATAATGAGCTAAATGGATAACAAACGTTACGAGATGTATCTATCATCAGAGAAGTTTGGGGCGGCCTACCGATGGTGAAGGTTTGGCCCTCATTCATAGTACCAGGGTTCTCATTGCCTGTGCAAATGTTCAATATATAACAAGGTTTGCATAATGTTTTAAGTAAAATGACAATGCGGTCTTTGACTATTTGAGTAAACATTCCATTTGATCAACATTGACTGCAGCCAAGACCACCTTCCCATAAGAATAAATAAATGCTTTATTTTGCAACAGAACCACAAATTCCAGGACCATAGAGAACTTACGATGATGTATTATGATAGGCTCGGAATGAAATGGTACCAACTCCATGTCCAACAAATCGTTCCACAACCCCAAATCCATATTTTTCGGCATGCTCACTGCAGTATCATGAATCATAACTAAGTGACACGAACCTTCTTGCCTCGCTTTATAGAGCATCAGAAAGATTTTATTTTTATCTCCATAAAACATGTCATAACCAACTTTAAATGCTCGATTTGAAGTCGCCAAAAAAATACTGACACCATTGTATCCACCAATTACTGCACGGGAAATACCTTATCCTTTTTCCTATCTTCTTGAAACTAGCACCATCTTTGCACACAGAAATTCCTTTCTCCAGGCACTCTTCAGTTACCTGGCATAAAAAAATCAATCGGCAGTAAACAAGCATCAGATTTTCATAATTTCCAACTGAAGCATTAGCTCTAATAATAGAATTGCTAGAAGTAAAAGAGAGCTTTTACCTTTACAAGACGTTTCAAGGCATCACTAACGTTCCCACAAAGAAATGTCTTAGATGTGTCTCCATGATAGCCCTAACACATTAGCAAGCTATAAAAAATGGAGACCAACATTTAAGTTACAAAGAGAATAATAATAATATTAACAGAAATGCAAGATCCTCAGAATGTCCAAAGAATATGTTAGGGATTTTTCTAATCATCAGAAGAGAATCAGTTACATGTGAATGATAGACATAAGTAGATGTGATGAGGACATACATTTAGGTAAACTGTCACGTCAATGTTTATTATGTCACCATCCTGCAAAATGATATGAGATTAACATTACAGAACCAACATAGTCGTGACGTGGGGTATCCAAGTATGATGTCAACTAATCAAACCTGCAGTTGACGAGAATCGGGTATACCGTGACACATGCATTCATTCACGGATGTGCAGACACTTTTTGGAAATCCTCCGTAGCCTAGAGGTGAGGGGTAGGCACCAGCATCAATAATCATCTGATGGACTGCTTTGTCTATCTCATTTGTTGTTACAGATGGCTAAAAAGAAGATGCAAACACTTAATACGTCCAAGTCTTTATTCATATGTATCTAGACAAATTCATGAAAAAGAGTATTTAGAAATACAAAGGTTGCACCAAATATCTTTTCAGGGGGAAAGCACATAAGATGGTGACACAGTACAGTGATAAGCACCAACTGACTACTGTAGATGTGCATCCTAAGATGGTGAGAACGCCTAACCAGGATTAACACATAAACTGAAAGGAAAAGTACTCATAAAAAAAGTTAAAGAGATTAATTAGATGAGATTGGCAGTAGCTGACCCTGACTAATGTGCCGGCATAGTCCAACACACGGGCAGCAAGCTGACAAGCTGTTCTCATTTTATCAATGCCTTGAGAATCATGGAACTGATGCTGTTTTGAAAGGGGAGGTAGCTCCAATGTTCCTACATATGGAGGTTTTGGTATATGGTCAGGAACAGGAAGGCGGGGTGAGACCCTCCCGCGCCTCAAAGGCGGCCTACTCCTTGTCTTGACAGCATCTCTTTGTTCACGCTCCCTAAATTAGCCATTGGGAAAAGAAAAAAAAAAAAAGCAATCAGTAAAGCCTATTTGTCCAGAAGAGCAACAGCAACAAGTAGAGAGCATTCTGAAACAAAGACAATTGTTCCATAAAGATGGAGGCTCCTTCTCCTTTGATCACATTTAGCAATACTATCAGAAAAGAACAAGTGTGAAGTGTTATACCTCCTAATCTTCATAGCCTCCTCTAATCCAGAAACCTTCTTTGCAACGAGTAGAAGTTTCCGCGGCCTTGTTCCTGAACCGTTAAAAAAAATAGAAATTGAGGTGGAAGGATGAAGAAGAAGTGTAATGGGGGAAATGAGAAAAGAGTAACCAAGCGTAAGCAGACCAATAGAAATGAGTGAAGGAACGAAGACGGATTTGAGATGGGTTGCAGAAGCCATGAAGGCGCCGGAAGTGGAAGAAGAAGATAGTGGTGGAGGAGCAGCCACCGCCATTTTTTATTTTTTGCAAACCCCAACAAGAAACTAATACCAGATTGGAATATGGAAGAAATAGAGAAGAATTTGAGAGATGTTTAACTACCAAAACGCTGCCGTGTTCTGCCAGAACCACAAGGGGACTAAACTACTCGACATGTTGATGATATCTTGCAAATTTGTGAATGCTACCCTTATCTAATCTTCTCTCTTTCACTCTTCACATCACCTATGTTACTTACTTCATCTTCTTTCTTAGCTGCTCTATCTTTGCTTTGTTATTCTAGGTTGGGATATCTAAGGATTCTTCAATCTTCTCTACTCCTTATGGACTGTGTCGATCATGGGTCTGGAATGGAATACCTCAAGTAACTAAGGTGTCTCTTCTTCCCCGACACTCTATACAGTGGCGGAATCAGAAAATTTTTTTTCGGGGGACAAAATTACATAATCCAAAATTTTGATTGAATTTTGGGAAGACAAAATTAAAATTTTCATTGAAATTATACATATAAATTTTTTTTATATATATATAATTTTTTTTTACCATAAGTAGAAGAATTTTAGGTGAGATTCGGGGACGGCTGCCCCCTCGGCCCCTCGTGGATGCCCCTATGCACTCCCTCATATTTATTATCAACATTTTGGTATCCTGATGTTGCAGCAGCAGCAGCAACAGACGACTACTGACCTCGCCAAGCCTTTGCTAAAAAGAAATTGGAACTGGATCTGGATGAAGAGGTCTCTATTGATTTTCATTGTTCCCATCCGCCTGTCTCCTATTAGAACCCATCTGCTGTCATGTCTTAATGTGCAGGATCCAACATCATTTCATCATCTAACTACCCATCATCTCCTACAAAGTCATATCAAGCGTGCTAAGAGGGTCTGTCAAAGGTAACCTGCTGTGCCATCTTTTCAACTTATGGCCCCTGCTGCGCAAAAAGTAGAACATATTTTGTGCCTTGTATTTCAAAAAAGGCCCACTATTCCAGCCTCTTATGTATTCATATCCATGCAGGTTCAAAGACAAGCGTTTTCAACAAATATTGAGGTACGGATTTAGACTCGCAGCTCTTCTTCCAGTTCAACCACAACGAGAGAACAGACACCATTCTTGGTAGATGGTGGGATTAATCAGACTTTATTTTACGTACAAACTTGTCATGTGTCATGATTTTGTGCGTGTGAAGATAACAGTTTAAAACTGAGATCATATGTGTTTTGCAAAACTTACACTGCCAGTTATAAATTGCAAGTCCTAATTAAAATTTTTAATTGTGAGATGTATTCTGTTCCCATTACTTTTGTCATTCGTTACTCTTTGAGTACCTTTCGAAGCCTTAGGTATGGTGATAAATTGGTCTTTCATAAGGTGATAACAAAAGGGCAGTGGATTAATCAAATTAACAAATTAGCTAGTCACAATTATTTCACCGAACACAATGTGTGCATGAACAACTATGTTTCACAATCAAACCATAAATTGTCCAATACTTCAGTCACAAGATACTTGTAGTAACTGGCTCACTATAATATCAATCTCCATCATCTCATATCAACATATCAAAAAACACATAAATGCATCTCATGTCAACTCATCCATCTAAGCAACCACTTCACATATGGATCAACAAATAGAAAGATAATGACTGACAACACATATGAAAAAAGAAATGCTAAATTAAGAGTAGACACCACAATTTTAATGGAAACCCTTGCGGAGAAAAACCATGGGCGCCGGCGAGCAATCCACTATAAAATGAAGAAATATAAGAGGTGGGAGCCAACAAGGATGGGAAGGCTTCAAATCCCCCATAAATTTTACTTCCTATTGGGTAAATTTAGTAGATCTAAGCCTCTCATCTCCTTTCCTTAACCCTAGCTCTCTCCCAAGATCCAAACACTAAACTCCCTCCTTAAGCTCGGATATGGAAAGAACCCTAAAATGGGAATTTTTCAAAATGGCCCTTAGAGTTTCATAATATTACAAACAACCCCTATTTCAACATACATTACGTATAAGCAATGTTTTGCACAACAGATGAGCTAATTGGCTTCCAAATTTGTGAAATTAAGAGTTGCACATCACAATTCTCCACTTCATCGATAATTGAACCATAGAGCAAACACATCAAGCTTCTTGATGCTAGAAGTTCAAGCTTCAAAATTTTAATCTTCAACTGAACAAATCAACATGTAATAAACTCACCGCCACCATAGCTCCACATGGAGCTAACTTGGGCAAGAACGAATACCAACCAAGTTCAAAAAAGCTAAAACATGGCCTTCAGGACCATCTTGGTTTACATATCAGTCGGGTTGTCTTTTGTGCCAATTTTCTCAACATATAAAGCTTTCTTTTTCACATGAAGCCGAATAAAGAAATTCCGCACAACAATATTCTTAGTTCTCTCATGAAACTTTTTATCATTTGCAAGATGAATCACACTTTAACTATCATAAAAGACAACACGATCAACTTGCTCAATGTCCAAAACACCAAGAAAACCATGCAGCCAAATAGCCTCGTTCACTGCCTCAGCCAATGACATACACTCAACTTCTGTGGTAGATAAAGCAAATGTATACTGTAAGGTTGCCCTCTAGCTAACATAAGACTCACACAGCTGAAATAAATGGCCTGTTAAGGAGCGCCTCTCATCAAGATCCCCAACAACATCAGAATCAGAATAACCAACAACTTGTCCTGGATTTTCCATCCTTTGATCAAATATCAAACCATATTTGCTTGCGCATCGAAGATACTTAAGGATCCACTGTACTGCCGTAATGTATTACTGACCTCACATGAAAAGGTTCGTGATATTTAGGAAATTCTAAGGATAAGGAATGATGCTTCCAATTATCATGATGCACATCATCGTTGGTGAAATATAGAGGATGAGAATCTTTAACTACTCAATTAAGGAACTTCTAAACTTCCAGATTGCACAACTCTGTCCATCACTTCCTTCTCAAAGGATTCATATCTTTCATTTTATCTTCTTCTATAATTTTAAAATAATCTTCGTATCGTTATTCCATGATGAATACTTTGAACTGTCAAGATTTAATTATTGAATTAGTGTTCTCTTTAGTAAGTCATTGGCTTTATTTTCATTATTATTCTAAGCTTTCCAGGATCAACATATCAAATCTTCAAATTTCTTAAATTCACCAAATAGGGAGGCAATTTTTATATAGTTATTATTTCACAGTAGATTAAGAAGGAGGCCAAAAATACTTAGCCAAGTCATTCTTGAGTTGAATTTCATTCAAAGTTTCCATGGAGAGATATGACAAAACCACACATCCAATCTTACTTTTGCTGCTTTAAATTGTTTAACATCTTATCCCGACTTTGAAATTTGACTAGGCTATTGTAGCTAATGATGGTTATTACTTTTTTAAACTCAATCTATAATTTTCCATATCTTCTGCCATGTACTTCAACTAATTCTAGGTACAGATGAAGCCTTCCTACTACAGTTGTAAATAACCATGCATCCTTTGAATCATTTTTTTAACTCGTTTATTTTGAAAGCAATCTTACTCTTGCTTGAGGTCTTGAGGTTCATAGATACTTTCCTACCTTCTTCCGACAAGATGGATAGATGGGATGCCGCCTTCTTCCTTCATTCCTCATGCGCGACTGTCTTTCCATTTTAATTTTCACTTTTTTCATACTCTTGTTTGTATGCGTACAAACGAGTTCTTGTCAATACTGACCCATAATTAGTCCTTGTATAGTTTTGCCATTCCATTCACCTACTGATGAGGACATCTCACCATGGATTCTACAAACTGCGTCAAATTTCAATCGATCATAAACTCTCGATTCTGAATATTGGTGAAGGTCCATAAATAGTGGTTGGAAAGATTTCAATGTCATCTTTTTAATGGATCTAGCTACGTGTCAAAATTCCATCTAAGTTATCCGGAATCGTTAAAACCAATTTTCATGGTTTTCTATACAAATAAAAGGATTTGGGCTTCGGGCTTAAGTTAGACTAATAATTAGATTTGGACTATGGGTCTGGGCCTATTAATACTACTCCAAATCTTATCAGTGATAGAAATCCTAATTAGCTTAGGAGAAGCCCTAGCTTCCTTCCTTATAAAAAGTAGTTGTAGAATTCTTTTTTAGTTGGATTTTGTTTAGATTAAAGTTAGATGCTGCTTCTTTTTTCTGTATTCGTAAATGTCGGCTAGATCGCCCGTTTACCTGTCTTCAAAATCCCAACTCTTATTTTTATTTCAGATTTGCAATTTCAGTTGCTTATTCATATTATTTTTGCTCGTTCTTCGATTGCTTGTAGGTACAAGGACCTTTGTGATCAGGTTGATCGTGCTTTCGCAAGATAAATAACACTTCTGGAGTAGGTGTAATGATTACTAAGGTGCAACATCTTGGACAGTTGTAGTCGGATCGCCAACGTCTCCTCCTCCCAAATCGAACCCTATCTCATCGAAAGATTGGGACCACACAAACTTCTATCAATTGGTAATCAGAGCCAGATTTCTCAGTGAGAGATTTTTAAGTTTTTTTCTTTGTTTCCCCCCTACTAACTGCCTAAATAAACCTAGAAAAAAAATTCAGAATTTTTTTTCTTCTTGAATTCCGGATTTCAGTTTCTAAATTCCTCTTCTCCTAAACCCTTAGCCTACACACACTTTGAGACTTTTTTTCTTTGTCTTGGCTTGTTAAATTTTCTGTTGCACCGTCGTATCTACTTGCTGGTCTAGGTTTCTGGTCTTTTAGAGTTTCGAGTTCTTAGCACGTTAGAAAGAAAAATTTCTTTGTTTACAGTTATGAATCTTGAATTTTTGTAGTGAACTACTGTCTATTGTTAGTTCATTGTAATAAAGTTACTTTCTGCACTTCTCCAAAAAAAAAGTCAGTGAAAAAAAAATTCAATGAACGAAAAAAAAAGAAAGAAACTGAGTGAGTGAAAAAAAAATCTCTGAAAAAAAATTCAGTCCCAAAAAAGAAAAGAAAAGAAATTGCAAAAGTTTTAGCTTCTGTCATTATTTATGATAGGCTACCCCTACTTCGTGACTAGTTTGTGTATAGGCACGCGTCTCTACCAGACTCTAGTAGCTTTAGCCCAGCACAGTCCCGTCATTAAGCATTATTCAATTTGACTTTGGCCAATGTGGTTCCGGGTTGTATCTCGTTCTTTTCAGCCTACCCCTATAACCCACTACATATTCGTCTACAACTTAAAGGAATTTGTGTGTGGCATCGATACATCTACTTTTTAAAAGTATCTTTGATTTGTTGGCAGTCATCACCACTTGCAAAGTTTGGTAAGAAGTTGTAAGAACTTGTTTGAAGAAGTTGAGAGTGAGAGACTTGAGAGAACAAAATTTTTGAGAGACATACGTCTTAGAATCCACTTTATTGAGTGAACTATTTTTTTCTTGAGAGAACCAAATTTGAGCAGCACATAGGATCATATTCGTGTGGTTTTTTGTATTTTTCCACTAACAATGACAGCATCTTTAGAGAATGTTCGGGTGGGTAGAAAAAGCAAGCTTGAGTCATTGGATACCTTAATTAGAGAAATTAAAACCACTCTTGTTGCAATCTGCAACCGACTTGAGGAGATGAGTCATGCCCCTCTCAAAAGAACAGGCACATATCAATAAACTCATGGTAAAAAAGATGAGAATGTTATGAACATCAAGCATGGAGATGCTCGAAAGCATCAACGCAACCGCACCAACCTGTTAAATACAGTACCAATATGAGAGGTATATAATTATAATGATTTATTAGAAAGCAATAAATTCACTATGCCACCTTTCAATGGTAAATATGATTATTATCTTACATGGGAATTAAACATTGATAAAAAATTTGCATGTCATGACTTTCCAAAAAATAAAAGGGTTAGGGCTGTTACTGGTGAATTTACTGGTTTTGCTTCTGTTTGGTGGAGTGAATATTTTCGTAAGAATCCTAATACTATACCAGAAACTTGGGATGAATTAAAAATAATAATGCGAGCTAGATTTGTTCGTTCATATTATGCACGAGATATGTTAAAAAAATTGCAACGGTTTGGACAAGGCACAAAAATTATAGAGGAGTATAACCAACAGTTGTAAATAGCTATGTTGCGCAGTGGTTTAGTAGAAGATGCAGATGCTGCTATGTCTAGATTTCTATGTGGATTGGACCTTGAAATTTCAAAAATTTTAGGTTATACAGAATCCAATTCCATTACTCCTTTGTTTCATGTTGCTTGTAATGCTGAAAAAGAAATGCAGGGATGTTGCAATGGCACGAAATCTAACTTTTTTGTAGGAAGTGATGATTCTTGGTCTCAACCCACTTTGAGGTGCCATCAAATCATGTAGCTCCTATGCCTTCTTTGAATTACAATCCACCATATACATCTAAATTGGCACCTCACATATATGAAACAACCAAGGAATTAGCTGAAGTACACATTGATAGTTCTTCACCAGTTGAATCTTCTAGGAAAACGAGGATATTTAGTGCGTACTATGCAACGGATATGGTCATGTATAAATAGATTGTCCAAGCAAAGATGACCATGTAGAGGAGGATGAAAAGTTCGACAACTTAACAGGTCCAGATTTGGTAGAGAAGCTTGCTTGAACAACAAAATTGCATCCACCTCCACACTACATCCAATGGTTTATTAATAGTAGCACTAAGTTAAAGGTAACCCAATTTTTTAATATTCAAATTGATATTGATTCATAACATAATGTTCTTGACTGTGATGTAGTGTCTATGCAAGCACGTCATATGCTTTTAAATAGACTATGTCAGTATGATAAAAACTAATTGCATCATGGTAAAACTATAATTTTTTGTGTGCATAAAAATAAGAAAATTGTGCCACATGATCTGTCTTCTAAAGCTATTTTAAAAGACTATATTGCTGAAGCTAGTGAAGGAAAAATTCATGAGTATAAAAAATCAGACAATCAGATTATGGTAAAGGACCCTGATAAACGTAACAAGAGAAACACTAGATTATTTCATAAGAAGGAAAATGAGATTAAGTTGAAAGACACTTGGTTTATTGCTAATAAATCTGATATGCATGAATTAATTTCTGTTAGTTCTATTGGTTATGCTTTGGTTTGCAAAGAAGTTTTATCCTCACTTGAAGATATATCTTCTTCTTTGTCATCAATTGCGGGCAGGCTTCAAGCTCCTACTCATAGCCGCTCTATTTACTAATTCCAAGCACAGAGAAGACGTTATAGGTCTTTGTTGGTGTGTAGAGTAGCATAAAAGAAGACTTGAAATAACCCTCAAGGTAACTCGAGCAAACTCGAAATTGCATAAGAAAGGTAGGTAGGATCAATGCGTAGAGAAATGCTATCCAACTTGATCACGCATTTATTGGTCAACTTTTTCTTTTTCGAGATTCTGTTGGTGTTAAGTGTGGGTCCTCTATCAAAATAGTAAGAGAAAGAGAGGGAAACAGGGAAAAAGTGGCACAAGAATCGAGGTTATTAATGAAGTTGCCTTCTACTTGAATCGAGGGGGGTGACATACCTTACTTAATTGAGAGTCGCCCTAAGGTTATGATCCGTTGGGTTGGGAAACTAACCTGGATCCAATTTCCTCCAAGAGCCCTACCGATTGAGAAGGAGATGAAGTTGAAAACAACTGAGATCGAATCTCTCACGGAAATGTTGAGGCCCCACTTATGTCTTTCTTGTACCTAAAAAATAGTAAATTAATAACATTATGATCATCATCAAAAAAATAAACGGCCAGTTTCTCAGCCGTGGGGAAACAAATGTTGTGCTGACCTGTAGTAAGTTAGATGTCGAATTATTTTATCAGAATCTCCATAGTGTTGTTCATGCTTCTTTTTTTCTACTTTTCATTTCTATTGATTGGCATTGATTTAAATCTTGTTCTTCTGAAACTCCAATCCTTGCTTCTGGGGAAGTCTATCCACTTCCTCTTTAGTCGCTTGAGGTGGTGTGGTATTTTTGGATTTGTTTTGATTTCGCTTATGTCAGAGGACGCAGTCTGCTGGATGGAAGCCTATGGATCGGGATCGGGAGGGGCAGCAAGGGGTGACGTAGCCTTTTCTTCTCAAACTAACCCATTTGGGGATGGAAGCTCATCCGGAGGCAATCCTTTAGGCTTCCCTCGAGAGATGCAAGCTCCGCTTCAAGAGCACGCGGCAAACCCTGCAGCGCCCTACCGGGAGATTTTGGATAAATTAACTTCTTGTAACAAATCCAAAACCGAAGACAGCGGGGATGACACAGTAATTTATGATTGCATAGATAACGTTGACGTTCCCGAGGAGTCACCCTTGGATTCTATCAACGATCTTCGATATAAATGTGCTGTCATTCTGGAATCCTTTTCAATAAACCATGAAAGAGATTCCTTTACATGGCAAGATATCGCCCAACACCTTGCTTTGGAAGGGAGGAGGGAAACGGCCGCGGAAGTGGGTGCCACCAGAGAAGACTTCCAACGTCTGCTCCGTGAATTAAGCAATCCAGTAGGGAGCGAGATCTATCTTCGGGTTTTCAAGGCCCTTGAAAAGCATCCAAGGTGATGGGGCAATCATACAAATTCCTACCTGATAGCTACTGTCGGTATAGGCAATGTTTTCAATTCTTTGATTCATTCCGTTTCTCAAAATCCATCCTTAGCGAAAGAATTATTTGGTTACGCTATTTTGGGATTTGCTCTAACCAAAGCAAAGCGAATCGTCTGTGAGAAAGAAGTGCCTATAGGGCTCTTACTTGTGAATTGCCCTTTTTTCTTAATCTTTCCATCCGGATGCGGTAAATTGTCTTCTCAGTGCGGTAAATCATCTTACTCCTCCAGATAGAAACAGGAACAAAGTATTAGTTTCTATTGAAAACTTATTTCTAACGTGCACACGTTATTCCTCCTTAATATCGTCTTCATTAACAAGCATTAGTTTCATTAAAAAGAAGGAATAATTTTATTTTATTTTCTATTTTTTTCTACACGAAAGTAAAGTAAAGGGGAGTTGGTTTAAACAACTGTGAGAGGGGTTCATGAAAAGGGAGTTAAAAATCAAAAATAACAAATGAACCAAGTTGTGGAAAGTCAACTTGGGAGGGAAAAAAGTTTTGCGGCAAGAAGCACTTTAAGACCTTTCATACTCCTAACATCAATTCATGCGGAAACGCGTGAAGAGATCAATAAAAAAACTATAATAGATAGAATAAAAAAGTTGTTCACATGTATATCAATTGTTCTATCGACTGAGAAACATAAAGAGAAGGGATTATTCCGTGTGGCTCATCCGAATTGTTCTAATGGCAGGTAGCGGTTTGGCGCGGTTGGAGCAGAAAGTGCAACATTGATGGGTTATTCCAATAAGAAGAGTTCACCGATCGATCAAGTACTAGCATAATGTAGGGATAGTTGTTAGGGTCTATATAAATGTGAAAAGCAGATTCCCCTTCTCCTTATCCAAGCCGCGGTTGAACAGTTCGAATCTCGACTAAGAAGCTATGCTTTTGCAGTCGATTGATGATACAGAGAGCTCAAGCTTTTCCTTTCTTTTTGGGAATCCCAGCTATTAAGGAGAAGATGGAGCTGTTATGTTCAGTTCAGCAATTATGAAAAGTAAGCCGACTAATATGAAGTTATACCGTGCCTGTGAATGGGTATTCTATTGATCTATGTTATTTGTTTGTAGAGAAGTCGAGTATTGCGCGGAATAAGGACTTGCTATCCAATGCATGTATTTTACCCTTTTGCGATGATTTGGCTTCCTGTCTTAGCTGCTGAGTATTCATAACTATAAGGTATTAAAGAATTGGAGCAGGGCTTTACTTTAATAAAGAATCATTTTTGAAGAAAGAGCGTTATAAACCCCCATCTTACCAGATAAAGTAATTAAGAGTTCGATCAAACGGGAGAGTGAAGGCCGTTAAGGTTAATAATCGAATATGTCGATGTAGTGCTTTTCAAAGCCGACTTATATGTATATAGGCGAGAGGCTGAAGCAACTGCCTTGTTATTATCCTGGGATCCCGTCATAGAATATTTCAATTAGATCGAACCCCTGCTAACAAACAGAAGTGAGGAAAGCGGCGTGGGTCTGGTACATTTTGCGGCAGTTGCCTCTTCTCCCCTTTTGAGGAATCGTGAGACAAAACAAAAAAAAGTATCCGTGATGCCCCTATTCGCTTTATTGAGCAAGTACATCAGATAAGATGACATCCGATCCTCCGCTCCAATAGCCTCTGATCACATAGCCGGTAGTGATAGCCCCGCTGAAAATAAATATTTGAACTCCTTACTGGAATCACTGTTTTTGACTTTAATAATCTAACTGGTGTAACTAGAACAGTTTACTTCACTTCGAGTTGGAAAAGTGAGTTGGTGATGTTCGTTTCCTCGGAGACTCTCTATCTCACGGTCACTCACGCGTGCGTCTTACTCGGGTCATATTTTACAGATGTGAGAGTTTTGCCCATCATTCAAATCACGAAATTCCATTGAAGATTCAAAGCCCAAAAGCCC
Organism: Kalanchoe fedtschenkoi; assembly: GCA_002312845.1. NCBI lineage: Eukaryota > Viridiplantae > Streptophyta > Magnoliopsida > Saxifragales > Crassulaceae > Kalanchoe > Kalanchoe fedtschenkoi. The sequence goes on along the minus strand of NQLW01000042.1, from coordinate 1,436,690 downwards.
AGGTAGCTCGGCATGGGAGGAAAGGAAGATCTCCGAACTGTTTTCTAGCTTTCTCGTTTGCTTACAGAATAAAGAACAGTTTCAACATTTGAATGATGCTTATCTAGCTCAGAACGGATAGAGGCTTTACCGCTTTTACCTTATAGTTCGGGTGTTGGTTAAGAAATCGAGAGAAGAGCTAAGTTCCCTTGAATTAGGCAAGAGAGCAAGCATAGGGGGATGAGGTTTGTGAATCGGGCATGACTACCCCCGAAGACCTAATCGGGCATTAGCCTCGCCCATCCTTCTCTTTTTTGTGGTAACATTATTCATCCCTGAACGAGGCTTCCATTGAAGGAGGAAGTCGTAGGCGAAAAGGAAAAGATAGTTTCACAATCGATCGAGTAGCTCACACACATTCTGGTACACACTCAATAACCGAGAGGAAGGCTGATTACTCGATCAATAACTATGGAAAGTAGGTACTAGCAGAGACAGAGGTCGAAGTGAGCAGAAGGAAAGCTTTCGTAACTTGTTGCAGCGGATATGCGACATCAGTAAACAAGATAAGACATCACAACCGAGTACGTGACTACTCCTTTATTGATTGTTGAGCTAGAGATGGTGCAAAGGCAGCTGCTTCTTAATCCTAGTCAAGCTGAGGTCGGGGGGTAGGGTTGAGTTGCAAAAGGTTGTTGACTCTTGAAATTCCTTGTGACGACCAATCAACGCGGCTTCCCATCAGCTTCCTCTTCAATACTACGAAAGTATGGTGGCGAATCACGTTCTCCGATGATTCTACCCAGGTTTTCTTTTAAACATCGCAGCTACGGTGGCCAGCACATCTGATATATGATTCTTCTGCAAGTGATTGAAACTAACCTCTTCAAGAAGTAGCGCTAGGTTTAATTAAATCAATGAATTAGATTTCCACTATCCCGGTGGGGATAAAGACTATCAAGTCGATCTTCCTCAGCTTGTTCTGTGTCCGTGGTTACCTTATTATGGCTAACACTTTTTTTATTTGTGCTAACAGGACAGCCCTTAAGTTAAAGCATGGGATATGATAATGCTAATCTTCTATTTTTGAAGACAAAGTCTTCGTCAAGCTTTCTCGACTTAGGTTGAGATAGAGTCGGCTTTATTTGGATTTGAGGTACAGAGTGGCCAGTGTATGTTTGAAGTAATGCAACATTGCTTTTCAAAGCAATGGACTTTTCCAAGGGGAGAGCCGTCTATGAGGTATTCATTAGCTACTCAATAAACATAAAGGAAAGTACATCATAAGTCCAATACGACAGGTTATTCCGTGATTAGACTCACAAGGGGAAATCCTCTACAATCACTGTTTGGACTTCGAACTAGGGCATAGCATAATAGCATCATCCCTCTAGCTTGCTAAACCCAATGCAATGAAAGGAGTTATTCAAGGCATTTCCTTAATATTGACTTATATAGTAGTAGTTGTGTTAAGGATAGTGCACTAAAATCAATAGAATCTTAATCCGATAGTTGATAGTAATCCAATTTTTTCTTAAATCGCAATTGGTTCTATGGAGCTTTCACTCCTAGAATATTGTATCGACAGATGGAATGCTTGCTATCAATGCATTAGATGTCCTAGTTGTCCAGTCATTCATCCATTCCCTTGCAAGTGCTATCGAATAGGATGTGAACGAATAGGCAACCAAGCCCCCTAAAATGGCACTGGATTTATACAGTAAGACCTCGAGCTGCATTAAGGAACTCCAGGTTGAGGAGTTACTCGAAATGCTGCCAAGATATCAGTATCTTTGACTTCATATTCAGGATTGTAATACGTCAATTTATAATCTTTAACACCAGCTTTGAATCCAACACTTGCTTTAGTCTCTGTTTGTGGTGATACAAGTCCCTCCCTACAACTCATGAATTAAGAATTCTGGCAATAACAAGGTCTACTCGACATGAATTAGGACTTAATCAAACCTTTCACAGGAAGCTTTCATAAAATTATCAACTAATATTATCAACGGATTAGAACGGTTCGTTATTAGACCGTGCTATCATTAACCTTTTGCAGGAGTACCCGGACATCTTTCCGGAGGATAGACCACCGGGACTACCACCGGGAAATCAAAATAATCTTATTCCAAGATCATGTTGGCCAAATCACGCGTCATATAGTACCAAGTTGGGAGAAACTAAAGAAATAGAGCGCCAAATTAGAAGATTGATTGAGAAAGATTTAGCTGTTTGTTCCACATTTCACACCGCAGATGTCATACCTTACTTGGCACTAGAGGAAGAGCTTGAGTCAAGGACGACTCAAATGCAAGAAGGGGAGGATGATAAGGACATCGCACCATTGATTCTGCAAATTGTGTCAAATTTCAAACGATCATAACTCTCGATTTCGAACATTGGTGAAGGCCCATAAATAGTGATTGGAAAGATCTTAATGTCATCTTTTTAATGGATCAAGCTATGTGTCAAAATTCTATCTGAACTATCCGATCGTCAAAACCAATTTTTGTGGTTTTCTAGTACAAATAGAAGGATTTCGGCTTTGGGCTTAAGTTAGACTGATAATTGGATTTGGACTATGGTTCTGGGCCTGTTAATACTAGTCCAAATCTTATTAGTGATAGAAATCCTAATTAGCTTAGGAGAAGCCCTAGCTTCCTTCTCTATAAATAAATAATTGTAGAATTCTTTTTCAATTGGATTTTGTTTAGATTAAAGTTAGCTGATGCTTCTTTTTTCTGTATTTGTATGTGTTGGCTAGATCGCCCGTTTACCTGTGTTTAAAATCCCAACTCTTTTTTGTATATCAGATTTGTAATTTCTGTTGCTTATTCATCTTGTTCTTGTTCCTTCTTCGATTGCTTGTAGGTACAAGGACCTTCGTGGTCAGGTTGATCGTGCTTTCGTAAGATCAATAACACTTCTGGAGTAGGTGTAATGATTGCTAAGGCACAACGTCCCAGACAGTTGTAGTCGGATCGCCAACGTCTCCTCCTCCCAAATCGAAACACTATCTCATCAAAAGATTGGGACAACACAAACTCCTATCACCTACTACCTTATTAGCATGATCAAGGTTTTTGATTCCAACAAAATAAAATATTTTATTGTCATTGATCTCCTCTTAATGAGATGAAGACATCCATGATTCTCATTGAAATTGAAAAAAAATTGTTTACACATGGACAACTTGCCTTTTCTAAAATATTTTCTATAAGAATTGTAAAATAAATTCTTCAAATTTCTCAAATTTAAATATTTTCTATTAAAACTACTGACTTTCTCCTAGAAGATTAGACATCTAAACATATCCTCAACTTATGGTATTAGATCCCTATCCTTGAGATAAGTGGTGTCATCCTACTCAATAATTTAGCCCGCCTCCTTGTACAATGACTTCAACATTAATTATAATCACATTGTTTGGCAAATTGAAGTTCAGGGCCGGTCCATACAATTTGGAGGCCCCATGATAAATAAAATTTAAAGGGCCTCTTAAAATACAAGAACTTGGCTCAAACTCTATAGCATTCAAGTTCGAGCTCTACCAAACACATTTAACCTGTAAAAACTTGTGGTCAAGCTTGGCCTGAGTTCTATTAGGTATAACTCACACACTGGATAAAAGAACAGATGTCAAAGTGGAGCGGCGAAATCTGACCCATTAGGCGTTGCAGGATTAGGGGTGCGGAGCGAAGCCCCGCAGTGTGGTACAAGGATAATTTTGAAAATATGTACCTGTGATTATTATTATTATATATATCATGTAATTGTAACCTAATTAACTGATACAATCATTAATAAGAAATATCCGCTCATCACTCTACAGGGCGTAGGCATATTATCATATGTCATTAAATCTTATGTCCTCTTTACTAATTTTCACTTATTTATTACGTGGATTTTTCAATAAGTAGTATCAGAGTAAAGTTGAGATGACTATATCGATTGCTAAGTTTGAAGTGGTTAAGTTTAATGGTCATTCAGATTATAGCAAAAAAAGGTGGAGGATCTGTTAGAGCGACGAGGACTTTTGAAATATTTACGATCTGTGAATCCTGATTTGATGAATGATGAGGATTTGGAGGATCCGCCATAGCGAGCAGCAGGAACCATATGGATGTGTCTAGCGAATAAGGTTATGTATCACGTTATGAGTCTTTTGACATCTGGAGAAATCTAGAGGAAGTTGGAATTAAAGTTTATGTCGAAAATCCTTAAGAATAAACTTTATATAAAGCATAGATTGTATGATCTGAAGATATAAGAAGGGGTGCTTTTGATCAGCACGTGAATATCTTCAATCAAATAATCATGATTTTGCACAACTTAAGGATGAAAATAGATCAATGATTTTACTATGTTTGATGTCTCACATTTTCACCGGCAGGTACTATGGTTGATACTAAAGTCTTGAAAAAGGCTGCTGCCTTATATTTTAGTTAAGTATCAGTCACCTTTTTCGTTTCGTTTTTTTCTCTGTACATGATAGATGCTAACTCGGGGATGAATATGCAATGTTTCTTCACTTGCTTGGTTTATGTCAAATCAGGAGACTAGTTTTGTGACTTTTGGGCAGAATCCTTTAAAGTAAGAGTTCATTCTATTGCAAGGCGTTTTATCTAATAGTATTAAATGACTAGTGCACTAAAAGCTTCACACGCCGAGCGGCTTCAGCCAAACTTGGGTATGGTTGTCTATTTATGAATACCATAAATCCATCAAGATACTGCACACTGAGTCAAAAGAAAACATTAGCACATGCACCCAATGTCCAAACCACCTGGGAAATTCAAACTCTGTAGCTTAACATTATATCAGGCATCACCCCATGTCTGCGACCAAACCCCTAGTGACACCATACACTTTATTTTGATTCATTGTACAAAACAAAACACTTGGACTTTTCTACGTGGTCTCACACAAAGGAAAAAACTTTATAGGGTCCACGTCTTTCGGCCAACTTTTTTGGTTCAACCGGTAAGGGATGTGACATCCACCCAAGAAGTCTGGAAAGAGTGTGCGCCTCAACCCTCTCATAAATAATATATTTAATATAATCTTTTTTATAAACAAGACAATTTTGTATTACCACGTCCTTGAGTTACTTATTTGTGTGTTCTCGAGTTGATTTTAGAGTGGAAAGGAAATAAAATGGAGAGAAAGTGAATAAAAAAGATATTTCCGAGTTTAATGGAGGAGGAATTTGGGTGGAGGAATGAGGGATTTGAACCCTCTTTTTCTTCCCGTCCAATTTGGACGGATTGGGAAGAAGAGGAGGGTGAAGCTACTAAAAAGTCTTTTTTGCCATTAGTTATAAATAAATAAAAAATATGATAATTATAAAGTAAGGGTATTCTAATTATTTTTTTTATTTTCTTCTCTTCTCCCTTCAAATTCTTCTTAAATTCGGGACGCCTATTCGTTAGAAAAATCAATAGAGAACAGGTCCTCGAGAGGTCAATGGTGAAACATCTTCACGGGGCTTATCTTTGAGCTCCCCGACTAGCTGGATTTTGACTATGTAAAAATAAATGTGTGCAGGGTCCGATTCCATTATGGACATCCAGATGTATTTGATAGACTATTTCAACTGACGAGAGGAGTGACCAAAGCTTCGAAAGTTGTCAATCTGAGTGAGGATATATTTGCAGGTGTTCATCTGGTCTATTCAGGTTTTGTGGTAACACCTGTGTGTGGTCCTGGCCAACAGGTTTCAACTCCACACTCCGCGAAGGCAATGTTACTCATCATGAATATATACAAGTTGGCAAAGGAAGAGATGTCGGACTAAATCAGATTGCAATGTTTGAGGCTAAGATTGCTAATGGTAATGGGGAGCAGACAATGAGTCGTGACATTTATAGGCTTGGACATCGGTTTGACTTCTTCAGGATGTTGTCATGTTATTTTACTACTGTTGGTTTCTACGTTGGCACCATGGTATGTTGTCAACACATCTTATTGCTCCTTATTTGCAGATATATAAAATTTGAGCAGTTATCTAAATCATCTTCCCCACTTGTTTGGACAGATCACTGTGCTCATAGTCTATTTCTTCCTTTATGGCCGCCTATATCTTGGTCTCCGTGGTCTCGAAAAGGGGCTGAGTACTCAAGCTGCCATCCGTGATAATAAGTCTCTTCAAGCAGCTCTAGTTTCACAATCTTTTGTCCAGATTGGGTTTTTGATGGCTTTGCCTATGATGATGGAAATTGGTCTTGAAAGAGGATTCCGCAATGCTTCAAGTGACTTCATCTTGATGCAGTTACAGTTGGCCCCCGTCTTTACTCTTGGAACAAAGACTTATTACTACGGAAGGACATTGCTCCACGGGGGTGCGTAGTACAGGGGCACTGGCCGTGGATTTGTGGTTTTCCATGCCAAATTCTCTAATAACTATAGGTTCTACTCCCACAGCCACTTTGTCAAAGGATTTGAGCTGATGATTCTTCCCATTGTGTACCAAATATTTAGTCATACATATAGGGGAACAGTGGGCTATATCTTGATCACAATATCCATATGGTTTATGGTTGGCACGTGGCTTTTTGCACCCTTTCTGTTCAATCCTTCGTGGTTTGAGTGGCAGAAGATTGTTGATGATTGGACGGACTGGAATAAGTGGATTAGCAACCGTGGAGGTAGCGGTGTACCTGCAGATAAAAGTTGGGAATCTTGGTGGGAGAAGGAACAAGACCATCTCCGCCATTCTGGCAAGGTTGCTACCATAGCAGAGATTGTTAGCACTGCGATTCTTCATCTATCAGTATGGGCTTGTGTGTCACATGAGTATCACGAAACATACCAGGAGTGTTTTTGTACGTGCTCTCTCATTGTTTTTGTCAAAGTATTGTTAGGCTAAGTTAGGCTACCTACTGTCAAAGTTAGGCTAAGTTAGGCTACCCACCCCAAGACTTTAAGTATCCCAAATCATATATATAAACAACTTAAGATCAATGAACAAAATGTCTTTCATCATTTTCTAACATGGTATCAGAGCTTATCTCTGTCGATCCATCTACTCTCATTAAGATTAGATAATTTTTTTTTTCAGCCAACGTTGTTTCATCCTTCAATCTCCCTTTCAGTCAAAAAAAAAACAAAAAAAAAAAAAAACTTAACTGCTGGTACGGCAGGAGCACCCAATCATCTTCTCCTCCTCCTCGGCTCATCGACTCTCGTCCTCTGTCTCAACCACGACGGCCTCCGCCTCCTCCGCGTCAAGACGGTCCTCTTCGAACCTGACTGAAACATCGTCGTGTGGACCGCCCGCGACGCCAGCCCTTGCTCCTGACCCGTCGCCACCTGCACCGTAAACACACAACAGCAGCAGGTTTCATTGTTGCGTAAGATTTCTCTCCCATCGGCTAAATCAGCCAAACCCTACTGCTGTCCGTGCAATATTCATTGACCAACATTCATACAAGCCCAGTCCACCCGCTCGGCCCATCAGGCCCAGCCCATCACCGGCCCATCAGCTTGGCCCATCAGCTCGGTCAGTCCACCCGCTCGGCCCATCAGGCCCAGCCCATCACCGGCCCATCAGATCGGTCCATCCAATTTGGTTCAGCTCGGTAAATCAAGCTCTATAATCTATTTTATTATGACGAGTTCAGATGTTTTTATTGGTGGAGGAGCGCTTCTTGCTACAGACATTAAATTAAATGGACAAAATTATCAAGATTGGGAATTCTCGGCGCGTATGCTCTTACGTTCAATTGGTCTTGCGTCTCATCTTACTGATGATCCGCCCGATGAAAAAGCAGATGCCACAACAGTCAAGAATTGGAAATATGCAAATGATCGCGTTATGGGAGTTATATTTATGAGTGTAGACGTATCACTCAGAATGAGTTTCAGAACTCATACAACAGCGAAAGAGATGTGGACATACCTAAAAGAAAGGTATACACAAGGTAGCGGTGCTCTTCGATTCTCTCTACTTCAAAATCTAAGCAACTTGCAGCAACAAGAAGAGACGGTGGAGGAATTCTACACCTCATTCGCTCGTCTGACTGGACAGCTCGAAAATCAGATTCCGAAAGCTGCTTCAGGCTGTGAGCAATGCAAAGCCAAGGAGACTCACTACCAAGAAGACATGGTATATCAGTTCGTTATGCGTCTTCGTTCAGACTTTGAGTCCATCCGTTCTCAGCTATTGGGACGGCCCATTCGCCCCTCTATTGCTGAGACTCTTTCGGCATTGATTGCAGAGGAAACACGTATAAATACGTTGAAATCTTCCTCTATTTCAAATATAATTTCTCATAATATCTTAGCAGCACCTCAACATTCTGGAATTCCTCGGAGTGGAGCACCAAAGACTATTTCCAGTGCCAAGAATGAAATCTGCTCCCACTGCAAGAAGAGTGGTCACTCCTCCCGTGATTGTTTTCAGCTTCATCCAGAGAAGTTAGCCGATTTTCGAGCTAGACGTGCAGCCTTCTCACGTCCTCGTGTTGCTGTCAGCACCACTATGACCTCTGACATTACTTCTGCAAAATCCTCAAGTACAAGTAATTCTGGAGCTGCCTCAGGTGCTCTTCAGTCATCAGCACCAGGTAATACTCCTTTGTGGATTTTAGATTCAGGAGCATCTTTTCATATGACATGTGATAGTTCTCAGCTTTCCAAATGCAAGCCTATCCTGGATGCTATACACATTGAAACGGCCGACGGTACACGGCGTTTGGTTACTCATAAGGGTTATTTGACCACCTCTCAATTTTCAGTTCAGGATGTATCACTTGTGCCTCAACTGTCTATGAATCTCATGTCAGTTGGCCAGCTCGCGGATTTAAATTGTTTGGTTGTTTTTGATGCATTCTCATGCTTCATCTAGGACCGTCATACTAGGGCAGTGATTGGTCATGGCCATCGCCATAGGACTTCCAGAGGCCTCTATATTCTGGATCATCTTCGTATTCCATCCTCGAATGCAGCCACAGTGATGGCCTCCGCTTCTGCAGCTTTAGTTTCTTTTCCACAGTGGCATCATCGTTTGGGTCATCTATGTGGATCTCGTTTATCTGCTTTAATTCGTCAAGGACTACTGGGAAATGTTAGTATGGATCCTTCTTTTCACTGCACTGGTTGTAAGCTTGGCAAACAAGTGCAACTGCCATATCCTGCTAGCAGCACTTCGAAAACTAGTCATCCGTTTGGTCTTGTCCATTCTGATATATGGGGACCAGCTCCCTTTCCCTCAAAAGGTGGTCATAAATACTACGTTATTTTTATTGATGACTACACTCGCTACACTTGGATTTATTTTATGAAACAGCGATCTCAATTATTGTCAATTTATCAGAGCTTCGCTCGAATGGTTCAAACTCAATTCTCTGCTGCTATTTAGATCTTCCGTTCTAATTCAGGGGGTGAATATCTGTCTCAAAATTTTCGCCAGTTTCTTGCTAATGAGGGGACTATTCCACAACTCTCTTGTCCTGGTGCTCATGCCCAAAATGGTGTTGCTGAGCGAAAACATCGTAATATACTTGAAACAACTAGGAGTCTTTTGATATCCTCATTTGTCCCTCCTCACTTCTGGGCAGAAGCAATTTCCACATCTGTCTATCTAATCAATAGTCAGCCATCGACTTATCTTAAAGGAAAAAGTCCGGGAGAGGCTTTGTTTGGTTCTCCTCCTCGTTATGATCATCTTCGAGTATTCGGATGCGTGTGCTATGTCTTACTCGCACCACAAGAACGCACAAAATTGACTGCTCAATCTGTTGAGTGTGTTTTTCTTGGTTATAGTCTTGAGCATAAGGGCTACCGTTGTTATGATCCTTCTGCCAGTCGCATTCGTATCTCTCGTGATGTCACATTTGATGAAAGTCGCCCTTATTTTCATTCTTCCACTATAAAATCATCATCCTCCACAGAGTCGTCCTCCTTCCTCCACCTTTCACATTTGTCTGACCAGTCTCCTACACTATCATCTTCAGACACTCATATCACTCTTCCTTCACGGCCTCATTCACCCACACTTACATCTATATCACAT
>NQLW01000042.1:1351745-1426325 GCA_002312845.1 Kalanchoe fedtschenkoi | reverse complement strand
GAGTTGCAAGTAGCAGATTTCTTCACCAAAGCTCAAACTCGAGAACAACATCGTCTTCATCTTCTCAAACTCAATGTTTCAGACCCACCTTGAGTTTGAAGGGGGGTGTCAAAGTATTGTTAGGCTAAGTTAGGCTACCTACTGTCAAAGTTAGGCTAAGTTAGGCTACCCACCCCAAGACTTTAAGTATCCCAAATCATGTATATAAACAACTTAAGATCAATGAACAAAATGTCTTTCATCATTTTTTAACAGTTTTTACTAAACAGCATATGAGACTTCCTGTACAAATTAATCCTTACTTTTTATGACCTGCAGGTTTATGGCGGCTCATGGATTGTCATTGCATTTATTTTGTTGGTGATGAAGGTAAGGTTACTTGCATCAAGGACCCCGTCAATTCATGGATTTATATAGAAGTGATTTCTCAGTGGAATTTCCTGTATGCCGTCTGAGGCTTCGTTAGAATTTAGAAACATAGCTAGATACTTGCAGTAATGAATGGTTATGTCTTGATATACCATTTATAAAATAAACCATCACATGCACAGATTTTAACATGAGTACATATTTGGTTGTGCAGTCTATATCTGTCGGGAGGCGCAGATTCAGTGCCAGTTTTCAGCTGGCTTTTCTGTTGATCAAAGGACTCATCTTCATAGCGTTTGTTTCTATATTGATTACTTTGCTGGCGCTCCCACTTGTTTCAGTGGAGGATATTATAGTCTGCGTTCTCGCCTGCCTTCCTACTGGATGGGGGATACTTCTGGTCAGTCATCTGATCCAAAACGAAACTATCCGTCTCCTTACATTCAAATGCGTCTTGACGCTTCATTTCTGTTTGCAGATTGCTCAGGCATGCAACCCCTCCGTAAAACGAGCTGGGTTCTGGGGATCAGTTAGGACGCTGGCCTGCGGGTATGAAGTAATGATGGGACTGCTGCTCTTCACCCCTGTGGCCTTCTTAGCCTGGTTTCCCTTTGTGTCTGAGTTCCAGACTCGTATGTTGTTCAACCAAGCCTTCAGCAGAGGTCTCCAAATCTCGTGTATTCTAGGCGGCCAAAGGAAAGACCGCCAAGCAACAAACAGTAGTACTGCTGTGGCTATGCGTTGCGTAGTATCCCAGGGCACAATTGATCCTCATCCATGCCTCTCCTCTCCTCGCCATCTATCTGAAAATATCCACACCAGACTTGTTGTACCACATTTGTTCACCAGTCAACCATGGTTTTCTGTAACGATTTTGATTCACTGCTAGTGCTAGTTTTTTGTTTATAATCATATAATGATAATGAAAAGATTTTGTAACATCTTCCGAGCAATTATTGATTGATTTTTTTTTTCAAGAGTATAATAATTGTTTTGCTTCATTTTCTATCATTTGTAAATTCGTTTTTTTTTTCATCTGACTTTTTTGCTTGTGTGTCTGTCCAGTCAGAGTTGAAAGATTTGAAACTACGAAAAATCATAAGATTTTCGCAGTTCGAAATTGTTACAATCAATTTGCGCTGTTGTTCAGAACATCACAATTCTTAACAGCGCAAATTGTAATAGAATATGACAGTTTGAAATTTCAAAAATCTTGTTCTAAATCGGTCAGAATGGAAAAAATACTAAGAACTGATTTATAAGTGATAGAAAAGGAAGTAATCACTTTTGACAAAAAAATTTCTTATTGATTTGGTTTTCAAATCTCAGTTGTCCATATATCATGATGGTGAACATCGGACCGTTCGCTCGGCGACCTGATCGCACGCGGTCTTATAAGTAGTAGGAAAATGCAATTAGGCTGGCACATGCCAATGGTGTGGTGTTGTTGAACGAAACGTCACCAGCGGGAATCATAGAAACCCAGAAAATTAGGGCTTCCCGAATTGCGAATCGATCGGAGTTGGCGGATCATCTGTTTGCTCTTGACATTTTGTCATCCGTGAACATTAATTAGGTTTTTCTTTTTTCAATTTCTCCGTTACTCGATGAATTTGGTGGAGCTTCGTCCGATGGATCATCAGCCACCGGCGAACTGCAATTACGGCGTTTGGCGATCGGAGTTGGCAGCAGAGGACGGCGCCTACGCCTTTCAGACGATGCAGCAAGGCCGCGGTGGCTGGAAGGGGAACGTGTACGGCAGCCGGAGGATGGGCGACGGCGAGACACATCAGCGTCTGAAGTGGAACGAAAACAGGAGGTTTCACTCGAGGAAGAAGAGGTTTACGCCATTTGCACCGAGGAACACGAGCTCCTTCATCATTCGCGCCAAGAGGTCTGGCGGGATCGCTTCTCTGGTTTCGCCGCCCTGTCCAGTGACTCCGGTGATGCTTAAGACGCCTGTGTTCTCTCCGCTGCCGGAGGTTTTGGTTGATATGGCCAAGGCGGAGTGGGGAGTTGATAGTTACGGATCCATGAAAGGGTTGATCAGAGTGAGAGCAGAAGCTAGGGATGAGGACGGAGGAGAGCTGAGTGACATTGATGTGGAGCATGGTGAGGTGGGTGGGAGGCTGGACCTCGACTTGAGCCGTTTCCAGTTGACATATCCAACTGTTTGTGAAGTAGTTAATAACGTCAGCACAGGCGGTAATGCTATGCTCGACACTAGATTGAGTTACCGGGATATGCAGATTGCGCAACTTAATGAGGAAAAACTGATGATAAATGATAAGCTTTCCCAAATGGAAAGGGATATGGAGGAGATGAGGAGGAGGATTCGGTACCTGGAGACTTACAGTGGCTTAGCGGCTTTGGAGAATGCAATGGTTGATTCTGACAGTGACATGAGGGGTTGCTGTGCTGGCTCAGAGAAGAGCATTGGGGGTGGCTGCAATGATGCTGGACAATCCTTGGTGCTGAGAGATGATGTTACTTCATGAGATGCTGTCTCAGTTGGAATAATAGTGTGGGCACATTTCTCACTACTGTTGCTAGGCTCCCATGTAATTAGCCATATTTTCTCTTTAGGATGTGATCAGGCTGGGCAACATGTGAACCTATGGGACGCACATGATCTTACCGAAGTTGAGATGTTAACAATTTGCAGTAGCAACTTGCTTTTAGGGGTTTTATTACTGCCAACTAGTTACTGAGTGTCACAATTGTCACCAGTGTGGTGCATTGGACAGTAGATTATTTGTCCCATCTAGCCCATCCAACAGAGGTATGGCATCAATTGCTGTGGGGCAACCATTTGATATGCGTTTTACCTTTTATGTAGTACATTGCGGTTGCATCTGGTTTATTTATGCCTGAGGATTGTAGCATTGCATTGCAGTTTTGCTGGTAGAATTATGACTGAACATTAGTTTCAGGACAGAGTGGGTTATTCATCCAATTTTGAGCTATCAATAGAGTTTTAGGCATTCAATACATCACAGGTTTGAGGTTTGACTTTGGGGCTTTTAACCATGTCTCTCCCAGTATTATGTTTATGTCGGCCGATGAGCTACACGTAAGCAACAGCACATGTTTGTCAATTGAACATGTTGGCGCAGGTCATCTCAAGACATCCTACATCAAACTTTTACTTCATAGTATCTTACATGTTCCCTCTAATAAAGACAATATCATACCGATGTTCCAATTATATCGCTCTAATTATACTTGCGTTGACACTTTTTCTTTCTATTTTGTGTTTGAAATATTTAATCACATGAGCGTCATTACGTCAAGGAATGAATCCAAATGATGTGTATTCTCTTGTAATGGGATCCATTTCACATATGGACAAAAATGTCTGATGTGACCAATCTCTTTTTATTTTCTTTTTTTTTAAAAAAAGGATCAATACTGGTTCCCCACTACATTCAATACCACTAGGACAACACCTTGTTTGACAAAAAATACATTCAACATGCTCATGCTCTCTTTCGATCTCGTGGCATATCTCATTTTAGAACGCATCCTCATATTACCAGTCAAAAAATAATTAGTGAAACATGTCAAGATCACCTTGTTGCGATTGGTAGTTTTCTTCTACAACATATCTTTTTACTATCATTATTCTAATCTCATGCCTAATAAAAGTAGCTTATGTCATCAATTAGTATCATCTCGCTGTCTTCAAAATAAGTCTCTATTTGAAATATTATCCAAGCATAAGCCTAATTATCTTTATTTCAAAGCATTATGGTGCTATCATTGGCTCAAGTCGTATATTGTTGCAGACTTCACTAAAAAATCAGTTTCGTGCATCTCTTTTAGATACTAAATCTTTAAATCTATTATAAATGCAATTATGCCAGGAGTCACACGCTCTGCTCCCGGGGTTGAAATCACCATCACTCCTTAAAGAGTTTAATGAAGCTTTTCTCATTTCTCTGAGAAGAAACATCATCATTTTTTCTCCTTACATATTGTTGCTACTGTTGTTACAACTACCATCAGCGAGTACATGGCTTATCCTTTTAAATTCTTGTTAGGATTTTAGACTGGTGTTTGTGATGGATCTGTAATGACAAGAGAGAAAGTCGTTAGATCTGGTGTGGAATGGATCTATACACGGGTTGATCTTGAGACAGACGAGTGGCAGTGGCGACGTTACGAATCTGGTGGCCGAAATCATCAAACATCAGTAAGTTAGGTTTTATGTTTAAGTTTTTAAAGAGAGGTTGGAGGGAGGGATAATTTTAGAGAGAAGGATGAAATGAGGAAAAGTTTAATAATTTGACAGTTCTTATAGGCTGAAGTTTGGTAGCACACGACCCAAGTCATGCTTTGTTTGCAAGGGCACGATTCAGATCGAGATGAGTAGCTAAGCACGATCCAAATTGAGATGCGGTCATAGTTATCAGAGCCGGACCGGAGGCTGAACCGGTCAGGGCTCCGGTTCCCGGTTTTCCGGTTGAACTGGCGGTTCAAACCGGTTCGACCGGTGGTTCATTTAAATGTAATTATTAATTTATTATTAAATATCAGATTTAATCTACTAGTTATCTTAAAAATCATAAAATATCTTGATGGTCTAGTGGTTAGAGCTTTCGCATTGCAGCTCAAAAGGCTGGGATTCGGCTATTAATGATATGCAATTAAACCTTAATTAAGCCATCAATTACACTAAACCGGTTCAACCGGACCGATCCGATTCACCGATTTTGTAAAAAACCGGCCAGTTTATCCGGTTTTTTCCGGTTCAGTGTGCACCCCGGTATTAATTTCGAATCGGTCCGATTCCCGGTCGAACCGGCCGGTCCGGTCCGGTTCTGATAACTATGGATGCGGCACACCACTAGCGACGAGTTGGTTATAGTTGAGCATGATCCGATTCGAGCTATAGTGCACGACCTAGGTCGTGCTGTCGTGATGAATTCAGAAACTCGAGTAAGCAACATGATCCGATTTGAGCTGAGATTATTTCCAGCTAAAACTTGCAGTTTTAATACCTCATTTTCATCTTTTTTTGGAGCCATAAAAATTTCATAATACTCTAAATTTAAGCATACATCAATTTAGGGACAGTAACCACTCGAAACTAAATTCACATAAAAACCATTGAGCAATTAAAGTCTCCCAAGACATGAATTTTACACTAAAAACTAAAAAAATGATTACCTTACGGGGCGGGTTACTTAATTGCCTTAGATTTGTTTCCACTTAAGAATTCCTTGATGGTTTCAATTTAATATTGTGTCTTGCTATTGTGGACTTTCCTTTCCAAACACATATTTTGATGAAGAGGAGTCCCGACACTATTTCATGATCTGAATCGCACAAAAATTCATCGATGGTTTAGAAGAGTAGTGGAAGCTTGGAAAATGTCATCATGAAAGGAGAGGGAAAACAATTGACAAAGGGGGAAAGAAGGAGCGCTACTTATTGCGATAAATATTTACGTCTGGCTCATGGCTCAAAGGAACTTTAGTAAGTCCAGCCTAATGCCTTTGCCGACGGAGTGACCGCTCTTGTCCCCTACTACAGGAGAGGCTCCCAAATTTTGAGCAAGCTTGATGGAATACAACACAATCAGCTTACTAGATACTCATGTATATAATGTTTGAAACACAGATGAACACTGCATTTAGGCAATATGGAATAAAGAGAAAGCAAGTTAACTGCCACTATTCAACAATGGCGACAAACCAAAATAAAACATGACACTTGGTTGCTAAAACTTTGATGTTGGAAGTCATACGTTAGCCTTAACACAAGCGTAATATTGTTAAATTCCTATGTTGACGCAAGTGATATGCCATTTGATATCCAAAATTTTAGTGTAGAGAGCTTACCTTGGGATCCCCGGTGCAAGCATAGTTCCGCTACAGGCCCTATGCCCGGAGCCCTAATGCAAGCATAACACTGCACAACCATATAAGTTGAGCCTTATAATCATGCGTTATAATTTTCTAGATATCAGTTTTCGATTTGTTGGAAGTGACATGCCCATCTAAGCGTTTAAGAAGTTTACTAATTTAGTCAATGTGGGACACCTGTGTAGAAAGTGCTACTTGTAGTTCTCATTGTCAGATTGAGCTAGTCTATTCTGCATGATGAAAATAAGATTCATATAAACTAGCATTTTATACATTTAGCAATCTTAGAGAATATCCATCAATATATTAGTTCTACCCAACAAATCTCCATCTTAGAGAATATTCTGTTCTTTAGGAGTTAAAATTTGAGGTATCTCACACTTCAAGGTGACCTGGGGTTTCATGCTCTTCTAGCAGCTACAGACATTCAACAAGTCCAAACAATGCTTTAACTTATCTATAGTAATTGACCTGGTCAACATATCAATTGCATTCTCTGTAGTATAATTCTTCTGTAGCAGTCAATGTTCTAAAAAGCGCTAGGCGGTCTAAAGCGGTGGACGTAGCGCCTAGCGATTAATCGGCTAGGCGGGGATTAATCGGATGATTAAACGGTACATTATAAATTAATATAATATTTAATTAAAAATATTACATTATAAAATCAAGTTAAAAATACCTACTTAAACAGTACTTCATAAATTAATATATTATTTAATATTCAATTAACAAAATATAAAATTAAATTAAAAATCCCAAACCCATGTATTATGAAAAGGGATAAGATCATCTTAGTTGGTTGAGAGTTATCCAAAATCAATTAAAAATATATTCTTTATTCTTTCTTTATTATTCCATTTCTTCTCCAATCCTTATCTTCCCTGCCCACGCAGCTCCCTCCAGCCGTAGCTTCCTCTCCCGTCTCCAGTCGTCGCTCTTCTTCAGCTGCAACTTCCTCTCGCCATAGCTTCCTCTCGTGCTCGTTATTCTCCTCTACACGCAGCTTTCTCTCGCATTGTTCTCCTCCGATTCCGCGATCCGCGCACTTCAGCCGCAATCGCTGAATCTCTTCCTCGTGGTTCCTCCATCCGCCCATCCCAAACCCTCGCACGTCCCTCTGATCTCCGTCCGTCTGAAGTCTTCATTTGTCGCCTCGGCCAGGAACCCCTCAAACCAAGGGAAGTGTTCGTTGACCCGATTAATCTCCTGTTGACTCATAAATCCGATTTTTAGCCGTCTTGAGAGAAAAAAAACGTTAGGGGGGCGCCCAGCGCCTAGGCGCCGATTAATCGGCCGCCTAGGCCGATTTTTAGAACACTGGTAGCAGTACCTCTCCCATATGTAATTAACTCTATGATCTTATGAAAACTCACATCAATATGTTTAGTTTTGGCATGATACACCTGATTGTTTTAATAAATGAATAACACACTGACTGTAACAATGCAATTTAGTATCACCTTGATGAACACTCAATTCCTTTACTAGACTAGTAAGCCATATGGTCTGCTTCGCATCTTTAGTTACTGTCATGTATTCTATTTCAGTACTAGACAATGCCACAATAGACTAAACAATTGACTTCCAACATATAGGGCCTCCACCAAGAGAAAAACATACCCGGTAGTAGATCTTCTATCATCCAAGTCATATGCATAGTCTAAATCCATATATCCAACAACTGAGAGGTCATTCTACTGACTGCCAAACACAATACCATGCTATATATTATCTTTCAAATACTTAAAAATTGACTTGACTGTCTCATAATGTTGCCTATTTGGTTTAGACATATATTTACAAACTTAACTAACAACATGAACTAAATCAGGATGAGTATATACCATTACATTCATCAAGCAACCAATTGAAGTGGCATAAGGCACCATTAATGGCTTCAATGTCTTTTTCTGTCTTAGGACATTGTTTTGAAGAAAGCTTAAAATGACTTGCCAGTGGAGTGCTCACTGGCTTTGCACCGCTCACCCCAAACCTGTCTAGTACCTTCTCAAAAAAACTATGTTTTGATAATCACATTTTCCTTGATCTTTTATCACTATGAATCCTCCATTCAAGAATTTTCTTTACAACATCTAACTCTTTCATCTCATTTTCTTGACTCAATAAAGCTTTTAGTCCAGTAATATCATGCATAGTCTTGCATCAATCAATATATCATCAACATACAATATCAGAAAAATAAATGAACCATCATCTAGACTCTCAACATGCACATAATAATCATACTCACAACGCTTGTAGCCAATCAGAATCATGTAGGAGTCTGACCGTTTATAACATTTCTTTAGAGATTACTTAAATCCATACAAGGACTTCTCAACCTACAAACCAAACGCTTAGGTCCAAGTCGAATGAAATCTTCTGGCTGCTCCATATAAAACTACTCCTCTAAATTACCAAGCAAGTAATCAGTCTTCACATCCATCAACTTAAAATGCAAATCCCAACTGACTACTAATGCAAGTACTGCCCGAATTGCAGTATGTCTGACAATGGGAGACTAAGGTGTCGTTCTATAAAATTAAAAGCTGAATGTGGAATGCTGTATAAAAATAATGGTCAGACCAGTGGTCAAACCACATCTGATTGTTGAATGGTTTACTTTCATTTGGTAATTCATTTTTTAAGTATCTTAATACATAATGATTTAACAATATAAAATTAAATTATAATTATAAGTTTATAATAAAATTAAAATTTATAATCATGTTATAAAAATATTATTCATTTTTGAAGTGCGTGAGATTTTTTGAAGAAACTAGCTGCAGTCGACATTGTTGTAATTCTGATTGAAGTACGATTCGGAGAGAGTTGATTCTAGAAAGATATGAAACAATAAAGAGATAATTATAATAATCGTATCGATATTGCCTCTGAATAATTTAGATATAAAATTAGTAACAAATCATTCAAATTTTTCAAATATTTATTAAGAGAAAAAGAACAAGTGTTCGATTCACTGAATGCTTAATATAATAAGAGATCATCTCTTAGGTGTCGTTCTGTAAAATTAAGAGTTGAATGCTGAATGTTGTATGAGAATCTGAATGGTCAGACTACTAGTTGAAACACATCTGATTGTTGAATGATTTACTTTTATTTGGTAATTTATTTTTTAAGTATCTTAATATATAATAATTTATTAATATAAAATTAAATTAAAATTAAAATTAAAATTATAATTTTATAACGTAAAAATTAAATTAAAATTTATAATCATGTTATTAAAAAAATATTTTTTGTGAAGTGTGTGATATTCTAATTGAAGAAACTAGCTGTGGTCAGTATTGTTGTTATTCTAATTGAAGTACAATCTGAGCATAGTTAATTCCGGAAGGATATGAAAAAAATATAAAGATAATTATAATAATCGTATAGATATTGCCTCTGAATGATTCAGATATAAAATTGGTAACAAATCATTCAGACTTTCCAAACATTCATTAAGAGAAAAAGAACAAGTATTCGGATCACTGAATACTTAATATAATAAGAGACCACCTCTTAATAGAGCCCAATAAGTGCAACAAAACAAGACCTTAATAAAGCCTAATAAGTGCAATAAAACAAGGCTTAAATTTCATTATAATCAATGAGCTGTGAATAGTCCTTTGTAACCAATTGAGCTTTGAACTTTTCCCCTTCTTTTTCTGATATTGCTGGTTTCTTCATGTACACACATTTGCAACCGATAGCTTTCTTTCCTTCAACAAGTCGAGCTAGATCCCATATATCATGTTTATTTAAAGACTCCATCTCTTATACAATTGCAGCGATCCATTTATCTTTCTTATTGCTAGTGATAGCTCCTTGAAAAGTAACAGGAACCTCACTACTAATGAAAAGTGCGAAAAAAACCATATTTTCAAATCCTAATATGTTTGAATAATGCTTCACATTGGTGCCTCTCTCTATCTCTAGCTAGGTTATAGCTTCGCAGATAATCTATATTAAGATACTAGGCGTTGAAGTAAAACTTTCAACTCGCTGTGTTGATGTTGGACTCTGATCTGTTTGGACATTCTCTTGATTCTGCTGCAACATAAGCTGGTCATCAAAGAATGTGTCTCTACTGATCAACACTTTCTTTGTAATTGGATCCTAAAATTTGTATCCTTTGACACACTTATTATAACCTGGAAAAATGTACTTTTTAGATTTTGCATTAAGTTTTGATCTCTCAGCACCAGGTACATGCACATAAATAGGACAACTAAAAATTCGTAAATGATCAAAACTAACTGCATTATATGTCCATACCTCTTCTATAACTTTTTCACTTAATGATGCTCGTGATGATCTATTGATGACGTAGCATGTCATACTCATACCCTCTGCCCAAAAACTTTTAAGAAGTCTTGCATTAGTCTCAAGCATATGGTCCGCTCGGTTAATGTCCTGTTCATTCTTTCTACAACACCATTTTTTCTAGTGTCAAGGGGGGTCACATCCCCTCATCCTTACTGTAATACCCGCCATGGCTCGAGTCCAGTAGGCTAGAAATAGAAAACAGATGGTGTGAAATTCTAACAAAAGCATCATACCAGTAATAGCAATGTCTTGTTTCTCAGTAGTTCACCTTGGAACAGCATCCTCCATAATGTCTTTACTCGTTACCTCAAGCATATCAAGCAGGACAATCACAACCTGATCTTTGGCTTCCCTTTTATTCTTCAACTGCAGAATTGACATCCTGAATGAGATTATATTTCTTTGTTCACTGATTCCAATTATAATCAGAGAGTAAAACTGGGTGCTTACCAAGTACTCAGATATGACAAACTTGTCATACAGAATAGGGAGATGAGTCATATTCAATTCATTGATCAAGTTGTCTGCTTGTATAAGTTCTTCAACTTTGCGGAAAATTTCATTAATGACTCTGCAAGAAATGAAATAGTGTTATAGTTGTGGCAGAAAACTGCATAAATCTGCTAGTGTTAGCAAGTTGGTTACGTAACCAACACGTTTGACCGGTTCATCCAGGGTTGACCGGTTCATCAAGGGGCGCGGTTAAAACCCGTTCGGATACCATGTTAGCAAGTTGATTCCACACTCAAAACCAATTGGCAATGAGTGGGAGAGTCCAACTATACTTATAAGTTAGTGCTAGAGCTCAAATGGGCGATGTGGGATACAATCCCTTAATATGGACCAACACATCGCATGTAGTTATCATCAGTGTTTAATCTTTTTCTTAACTCGCGATCCTTTCCATTGCTATTTTTAGCCATATCAATTGCAATCGGCATCTAAAGTAAAGTGACTCTAATAATTGTCATGCAAGGTAAATTACTACAAAAACATGTTCCTGAAGCAGCAGAAGAGAATACAGACCTTGCTAGCAAGTAAGAAAGGAGGCCACTGAATAAGATATAGAGCACGGTCAGCCCGGTATGGAACAAGCAACAAGTCCATTTCTCTGTAAGTTGGCAAGCAAAGAAAAAATAGTGAAAGATGGAAACGAGGCGATGACTAGCATGCCAATGATAAGGGAGGAAAGATGTGCTAGGGTTGATGTTATCCCGTTACCTGTTATTTATCAGATCATCTTCTCTGAAACTAGTAATAATCTTGTTCCCTGCGCAAATTTGGCTGCTTCCTTCTCTTTGTTAGAAGCAATCTGAAACACACAAGCCAGTGTAAGTATGTGCGAAAATGGGGTATGAAGCCTACTATGAATAAATTAATTATAACTCACCTCTTCGAATTTACGAGAAAATTAATGTGCTCTTCAACCCTCTCTTCTTAACTTTATCAGACCGATCCTCTGGTATTAATTAAGCATTCGTTTATGGCACCAGGCAATGATAGAAAGCGAGCCCGTAACATGCCCCAAGTTCTAATCTGATGTTGACCACAGCAGAAAAAATATATAAACTTTAGATACTTCGCAGCTAGCAATGCTAATGATAGATACTTTAACATATCTTAGTTCCGCGAGACAAAACTGCAAGTATTCTTTGGCTACATAGATACACGTGTTATATATAAATGCCGCTACCTAGAGCATAAAGTTAAGCAAATGCATTTCTTATGAACATACCTCTCCAAGTCGGCGGCTAGCGCCATATATACCTCCAAATATCGTTAGAAATATTGCATACATAAAATGAACAGTTTATGTATCAGTGAGCAAAACACAAAGAATGAACTTACAAGAACAACTGGTGCCCAGAGTGCAATAACTACACCCGTATTGTTTCGAGCTGTAAAGAGCAGCCAATGATACGGAATGGCATCAAACACCTTTCAGAGTTCAGGAAGCATAACACATTTCATTCCTCCCAATCTACCCAACCTGTAGTGGCAGAGATTCGTTACCTTGTGGAAAAAATTCGTGCCAGTTATAGGTAGTTATGTGAATTTGCATAATTGCTTTTGTTGGGGCGACAAGAGGTTTTATCATCTACAATAAGAAGGATTAGAATTACAATAACAGATTCTCCAGAGCTCAACAATGTGACGCATTTAAGCTACAATATAGCAGAATCTCCTGTGAGCTCAAAGACAGATAACAAGTGTGAACCATAAATGAAAGTCAAACAATATCGAACTTGCTTTTTGATTTTGAATGCAAGATTTATTCAAACTCAAAACATGTGAATAAAAATAGATGTTCAGAAAATATATGGGATCCATTTCCAGTTTGATCCCCAATCTACTGTATGTTATACAATGGCACCCTGATTCTTTTGACCTAATTTAGCTGAAATTCATTTAGTTAACTGAAGTTAATTGATATGAGGTGGAGTCTGATTTTTCTTACACTTAAAAGATTCTAACAAATCGACCATCCTAGCTAAAACCTTTCGTGAATTTCAATCCCCACCCTACTCATTGCTTAAAATCAATCAATGTAATGTAGCCTTACCTCAACATAGTAGCTGAATAATAACTTCGCCATTATCAACAAAACTCAGAAAATTGTGTACCTTCAATACGAACAGGAAAAATATTTAAGGTGACAATTACATCAAATTGAGATCAGAGAGCTTGGAGAGAATCAAACTTTATTCTTACTTGAAAAGAGAGACCGTACTCTCATGCATTCCTCTTCCCTCATAGAGCCGAGGCTGTGACAGGGATTAAAAATTAAGAAGGAAGCATCTCTGTTAGCTAACATCCTAAGAGTTAGTTTTTGAAAGGATCGTCAAAATAAGCATACACCTGAGACCACCACATCATGAACATGACAATTCTATGGTTTACCTCTCCAGTCTCCGACGGATGAAAGGAAGCATAAACAGCAACAATGAAAGCATATTCGGGGATAGATATATCAGGACAGCCAATAATATAAACAAAGTTGGTGAGGATGGACTGTTCCCAAACCATTCCTTTATGGTTTGTGCGAACCCGGGAGGAGTTTTTCCAGCTATATGCATAAGTTACTGGCAGCACTGTAACCCATGTCGCAGCTGAAACAGCCTTCAAAATATATCTTAACTTCACGTGAGCTCAGTACAATGTCCAGGACAGCTGAATTAAGAAGAGCGATTGGTTGAGTAAGCTAAAATAAATAAAAAGTATAGTATATGTATTAATATCTGTTTTAACAACTTCAGTGATCATAAAAACGCCAAGCATAGAGGCCAAAAGCCTCATAAAGGCCACTTACATCTATCATCAGCCCATGAAGACCTAAAATATATTTATCATTGACCACAAACAATTATGGCTCACCTACCAAACCACCAAAGAGTAATCAGTATGCATAAGAAGGACAATACCGGTAGTATTACATAGACGAGTTGAATTGATTGTGAAAATGACATTCTTACACATTTTGTAAGACCCAAAGTAAGGTGGAAGAGGATCAAACTCATACAAAAACGATGAGCTAACAAATATGACTAAAATTTCAAAAAGTGGCAGGCAAACAATCAAGTAAGATAAATAAGTTGACCAACATCTCCATGTTAAAAGCATTCAAACAAATTTTACTACGAGTAATCCAAAATCTTCAGGATTTTCATAAGGAACTAAATGGCAGAAGATGACTAATTACACAGCATAGATAAAAATAGAAGTTGGAGGAAACACAAAATTAATTAAACTTGATGCTGAAATACTTGTGAGCAACATCATGTATAAATTGAAAATTGTGTCTTAGATGTTTTTAAAATGAGGCTACTTTAAGGCTGTGTTTGGTTTAGGGAAAATTTGGTGGAAAGGAAAATTTGTGGAAAATTAGTAAAATTCATTGTTTGGTTTAGATGGAAAATAGGAGGGCAAGAAAATTAGATGGAAAATTAGTTGGAAAATGTGATTCTACATATATTAAACAAGTTCAATGTATCTTAAACAAATAACCATTTTTGAATAAATTCAATGTATGAAATGATGAAATGTCGATATTTTTCTACCTATTTTTCACAAAACTTTCCATGATTATAGAAAATGAAATGGATTCCCAACAATTTTCCTTGACATTTTCTATATGAAACCAAACAAAGGAAAATTAGATGGAATCCTTCAAGGATTCCATTTCCTTTCAATTTTCCCTCAAACTTTCCTTTCCACCCAATTTTCCTTAAACCAAACACAGCCTAAATGTTTACTAATACGAATCGTAACCATTAGTAGTTGGAATGCAGGTTTAGTAGCTTGATGTGATTTCAAAAGACATAAGAACAATGGTAACAACATCTGACTTGAAGAAAACCACAAAATCAAAAATAAAAAACCCAATAATTATCTTTAGTCGCATTCTTTTTTGCTAAACTTTAGGGGTAAATAATCTTTCTTCAAAATTTAGGATTGAAAGTCATATACAAATCATTTTAACCATTTTTTGTTCAGATCATGACTAAACGTGCCAAGCATGTTCCACGAGCTAGTGGATAAAAAAAATAGAGAAAAATACAGAAATAGGGTATGTACTAAAATATTTTTGCACTTACAAACATTACTATCAAAATTTACAATTTCAAGAAAGCACATAGTTTTGAGCTTCTTGTGCAAATAAGTAATTTGATATTTCATCCTACAAAAAATTTCTATAATTACAAATAAGTACTTTTTTCAGAACTACGGAGTTTGACAATAATTTGTTCATTTTGTCGAACTACTTAGTTGATTAAATTAATAATTTATCTATTTAGCTAATTATAACTGTAATTAAAATTCAAATATTCAATCATTCTTTTATATTTAAAGGTCATCCTTCGTAGTCAAAATTTGGGGCGCGCATGTATTGCTTTTCAACCATCCCCTTCCCGGTTCTCCCTGAAACCTTAGCTAACAATATTTTTTTAATAATATATCATTCATCAAGCTAGCATTTATGAAAATTAGATGTGTTAAAGTGAGATTAAGTTGTGAGTTTTACAATTATAATTAACTAATTAATTAAAATAATAATTTTAATTACGTAAGTAATTACGAAAAACAAATACACTAGTGCAAAACGCTGTAGTGTGAAAGGTATTTATCCATAATTACAGAAAGTTTAAGTAGGAGCCAGAATATGATCAAAAATTAATTATCCAGATAAGGGGCCAAAACTATGTTTGTTCTCAGAATTACAAATTTTGGTAGTAATGCCAGTTGTTTGAAAATCTTTGATAGTACATACCTTATTTTTGTAATTTTCGAATTAACATACACGAAATAAATGTATTTTTAAAGGTAGGCAGAATGTGCAATTAAGTCGTGATTGTTGCAGATGCAGTTGTAATGCTTAAAGTCGCACTGGAAAAACCATATTTCGCACCAACGAGAGTATTATTTGAAATTTTTTCATAAAAATCTAGTTAGAAAAACATGGATTTTGTCGCATCCCTATGATTTGCCAATGAGCAGGATAAGATTCATAACTGCAAATTAATTCTTAATGGTCAAAGAATGTCAATTGTAATTCCATGAAAAAGTTTTACCTCGTCTTTATCACCTCGGTTCTCTTCAATAGGAGCACAGAAAAAATCAGCATCTGCACGCATTGGCCAACGTAAACGAAATTAATCAACAGATCTAAAAACAAACAAATTTGTATAATAAGCAGATATGACCAAATGTTATAAAAAAAGCCGAAACACATTGAAAGTGAAGCCTTTCACCAGAAGTATTCATTCAGGTCGTCATAATTTCTCCAACGGGAATGCCTCTGTTTCCCTTCATTACTCCTTTTAGCTTCCTTTAAAACATCATGATTGTAACTATTTAGATGTGAACTGACATGTAAACCTTCAATTAATCTGAGTCAACAATTAGCTTATCTTTGCTATGGTGCCATATATGGGAGTAACCACTTTTTAAAGAAAAGCCTCTTCTTCACCCCCATATGCTGGCTTTATGTTCTCACCTGTCAAGGGACTGACCAGGGCCGTTCCTGTGAATCATGGGCCCTCTATTTTATGTGTTAAATAAATTTTAGTAGCATAATTGATAAAAAAAAGTATTAATAGCACAGTTGGTTTAGTCTATCAATAGTGCAGGAGAGGGTCAGAGTTCGAATCTCGCTTCACTCATGATTTTTGTAACAGTGGAAGGGCCTCATCCTGCGCAACACTCATGGTGGAAGGGATATGGGCCAGGCATAGTGCCGGCCCTGGGACTGATACTCCCAGCAAGCATTCCATACAATTCAAAACCCATCTATATTATTTTGAGCAACAATAGATGTCAGATACTCAATCTATAATCAGAATAAGTTGGGTATTTAGCCATTCAAGGTGAAGAATTGCAAGTTAGTGAGTCTTTTAGCTTCATGCTAGAGATCCTTCAAAACTCCAAAACAGAACTGTATTAATCCCTGATCCAATTGACACTTAAAATGGTTCATAAACTCACATGCTACAAATATTATTGAGTCGCAAATGTAATCATCAACAAATAAAAATTACTCCTTTTCAAGTTTGTGCTTGTGATTGATAAAATCTCATTCAATATCTTAACACCTATGATGGAATTCACTCTAGTCGTATCAAAGTTGATTTCACATTTTAACCTTCCCTTGAGTGTGTAGAAGAAAAGCACAACTTTGATTTTATCCATTCCTTGACGTCAATGAGATAAATGATGAACAAGTATATTCTCGTCCATGTTTTAACAATAAAAAAGTTCGATATCGTCTCAAATTACAACAAGTGCCAATCGAAAATTGCTTTAGCGACTAAAGTAGAAAAAAGAAGAACAATAGTAGAAACACTAGTACAGATTTGATTTTATGTAACGTATATCTTTAATCACGTTTCACTATTAATCCGTTTCAAAACAAAAAACGTGATTTAAAATCAGGAAGACGACGACGTTTTACTGAAAGTTATTAGTAATCACGTTTCTTAAAGACAAACGTGGTCAATAATAACAGTAAAACGACATTGTTTTAGAAACGTGTATCTTTAATCACGCTTGTTATAAACAAACATGATTAATAAGTTCTCAATTCTTTGATCACGTTTTCTCATTACAAGCGTGATCATAAATATACGTTTTTAATAATGTTTGTAGTATAATAAGCGAGATTAAAAATATTATAAAGTTTTAATCACGTTTTCATAAGTTACACGTGATAAAAAATATAAGAAAAATGACATATATATTTTTTAATTTATAGTATTAATCGCGTTTCTTTATAGCAAACGTGATTAATTCATATCACAATAATCACGTTTGCCTTAAACAAATGTGATTAATATATTGCTTAGGTTTTAATCACGCTGGCTTATAAGAAAACGTGGTTATCGATTGTGTCTTTCATTACGCCTCCTTCACAAAATGTGTTATTAATTTTTTTAATCATGCCATTAAACTTGATTGTAAATTTGACATTTCTCTAATCACATTTCAGTTGTGTGCATGTTGAACAGGTTATGAAATTTTGATTTCAAATTAATCTTTCAATTTGAACATTTCAATCTTTCAACTCAAAAGAGGTTAATGTTGATAATATGAAATTTGTACATATTATGTATAATATAGGAAAAACTCCAAATGGGTCATAAACTATATATATATATATATTTTGGTTGAAGTTTAAGATCACATGTCAAATTTGTTTAATTTTTCTTAAATATAATTGATATTGTTAAATTTATGTAGCTGATTATGGATGATTGAGTATGTAAAGACGTATGTGAGGAAAATAATCTTATTTTCTTTGATCACCAAATGATACAGTTAGGATTCTAATAGAAAAATCAAACCGAACCGTTGGTTATCGGTTTTTGATAAAAAAAATCAAATCGAATCAAACCACATGATTCTATTCGGTTCGGTTAATTTTTTGATGAACTTTATTGACTAATCTAATAACTACTAAATAGTAAAATTTACATATAAAATACTAAATGTATGTTCGGATATATTCGGTTTGAGAAAATTAAAAACCTAACCAATCAATTAGTCATTGTTTTTAAAATTTGAAACTGTATAATCGAACCACTAACATACATACCGACGGTTCGGTTCGGTTTGATTTGATTCGATTCGTCGGTTTATCTATTTTTATTCGCACTCCTAATACATATAGTTAATTTGATCTTCTTCACATAAAAAGTTGTTTTTATTTGATCTCAAAGTTGGGTTATTCCACTTATTACATATATATGCATCTAATGAATGATTAAAACTATTAACTATTTCTGAAAATAAAAATTCTAATTTAATTTAATAATTTGGTTAGATAGATAATCGCACACTATGATACGAAAAAATAAATTTTACATAATTAGCACAACCAGTAGAATATTCTGAGATAATTATATATAATTTATCACTTAATTAAACTTATTTAATCATCTTTTTAATCACGTTTAGTTAAAATTTTTAATCATGATTGATTTTTTTTATCACATTCAATATTCAAAAACGTGATAAGTATTTATAATTTTTAATCACGTTTGTTTTAAGTAAACGATATTAAAGGTATTTCGTCATTTATCAATTTTGTTAATATATATTTATTGAACTCTTTAATCACATTTAGTTTAAAAAAACGTGATCAAAGATTATTGAATCCATCAATCTAGACCGTTGGATCAATGTATTTTTAATCACGTTTAATGTTAAGAAACGTGATAAAAAATACACTGAATCCATCAATCTGGACCATTTGATCAAAGAACCTTTTATCACGTTTCTTACATATGAAACGTGATAAAAAATATAGCATATCTTTGATCACGTTTCCTATGTAACAAACGTGATCAAAGGTTCTTTGATCTAACGGCTTGTGTTAAAATCTCATCTAGATCGACGGTGGCTGAATCATCAATCACGTTTCATAGCACGAAATGTGATTAAAGATATTATTTACTGATTTTATTGCAAAGTCCGCCGCTGTGTGCCGAAATTGAGATTTTTACTGTCGACCGCTACTGTCTCCACCGATTAAAGAGTTGTCGGTGCAAATTAATCTCCGATCGTGCCTAAAACGGTATTTTTACTGTCTTCGATCATCACCAATCGTATTGTCATTACTGATTTTATTTATTTTATTTCCACTGTCTGTTGTCTACCTGTCTACTGCCTCCATTGATTTTATATTTTTTTCTAAATGCATGTGCGTGGAATCAAAATTTATGGTGAACACTGACAGTGTGGGGTCTAACTGTCTACTGGAAATATTTTTTGGAAGCACCGCTAGGAATAGTATGCGAATCATAAATAGGTATTTGTTGTTATATGATTTTAGCTATTATAATATTAAGTTGTTAGTAAGTTTCTTGGTCATGAAAAGGAACGTGTATGTTGTTACATGATTTTAACTATTATAATATTAGGTTGTTATTAAGTATTTTTGGTCATGAAAAAGGAAAGAATGTATTGTTATATGATTTTAGATACTATAGAAATAGGTTGTTAGTAAGGTAGACTTTTATTTGTTATGTATACATTCTAGATATGAGTTTTAGTGATTTCTGAATTAAGATTAAGCCCCAATTAGTTAATATTTAATAAATCTCAAAATTATTAAATTAAGTAAAACCTCACACTTAATGCCTATGCGTTTACGGTTGTTAAATTTATATCGTTTCGTATGGTACGAAAATGACTCGTTAGTGGATGTTTGCCAATCGATTAAGTGACGAATATGAAGAGAGATTTAATAAATTTTATGAATTTGCACGTCAACACGCTGAACGAGTGAAAGAGAAGTATGTGAGCTGTCCTTCTAGAAAATATTGATATGCGGCTAGGCTTACTATAGCAGAGGTGAAGACTCAGCTTATATGTCATGGATTTGACACGAAATATGACATGTGGTATTTTCACGGTGAGAAGCTTGGCGCAAAATGTAACAAACTTGAGGAAACTTCACAATCTGATACTATTTTGTATGATGCTGATGATGAAGACGAACCCGACAATATTGATGGAATGTTCGACAATATTGCTCTGAATTTATATGACCGGGCTGAAGATGTGTCTGACTCGTTAAAGCACACATCCAAGACTCTGGTTGCACAAAGTTCACTAAACTAACTGCGGATTCTCAAATTATACTACCTGAAAGCTAAATATGGTTGGAGTGATATTTTACTGAACTTTTTGTACTCATAAAGGACATGCTTCCTAATGGAAACGAGTTACCATCTAGAACTTATGATGCCAAAAAAGTAATTTTTCCAATGGGTGCTGATTATGAGAAGATACATGCATGCCCAAATGATTGCATTTTATATAGGGGAAGATGGCACCGAGTTGCGCTTGGGGCAGCACACGAGGTAGTTACTACAGTTGTCTCGATCTTACTTGAGGACAAGCTCTATCATTATACCAGTTTCATAAGATATTCTCAGACTTGACGTGCTAGTGATATTTCATAAGGATGATGCAAAAAAGATTATCGAGACTGAGCCACTGAGTCAGATTAACCTCACAGTTTACATCAGGTATGAAAATAATTTAAAAATATTTTTCATTATCTCACTATGTTTTGTACGGTATATAATGTACAAGTCAAATACATATATCTATATCAGACGTTTTCTGAGAGCAATGGCAAAGTAGGCTTCAGTTACTTTAATCCGACCATGATGAGTGGATTTCGTGAAGATGATAGTGGTTGGGAGGAGTGTATCTTGGGTCGAATAACGTTAGGCGAGAACCCTCAGGTTCGGCATAATCTCTGCTATGTTCTTCCAAATCACATGGAAACTGGGTAAATCATTCATTTCAAATTAAAATTTTGAGCAAATATACAATAATAAAGATCTTTGCATGATTTGAACATTTCAATTTTAAATGGCTTTTTATGGCAAGTGGCAATGGACACTTGTTGTGATCTTCCCAATGCAAAATAGAGTTTATTATCTTGACTCCTTGAACAAAGCATTCCCACCGGCTTTGGCTACATCTCTAAAACAGTAAGCATGTTTACTTGAACATCATGTTATCCTAAATTATTTCTAGTTTATTCTCACATATGTGTATCTTTTTATAGTGCACTGAAGAAATGGCGTATGTCATTTGGATTCCGAGATGAACCTATGTTGGAGTATGTTTTGGTATGTCATGTTAAATTGATCAACATCTAATTATAAAAGTTATTTGAAAGGTTTTGCATTCATTATAATTATTTTAATTCTTTATTATATACATGTTTAAAGAGTCCGAAGCAACCTGAAGATAGGAAAGAATGCAGATATTATGTGTTGCACAGCATGAAGACTATTGTGTCGAGGCTGGCCGAGAGACCTGACCTTCATGGATTACAGAATCAACTAATTATATATATTTCCATTTCATGGCTGGGTTATAGTACTTGAAAATGATATTAATTATATAATATTTTGTGCAGTTTTTCCCCACGGATCTTTCCCCATACTCTGTTCAGGATATATATGAGATTCGAGAAGAAATAGCAGAATTTGTATGCGAGTTCTATAGACGGTCAGTAGCATCCGTTTTATTCTGACATTATGTAGATTAAACTTGCTTTGGCTCGATTTGTATTTTGTTTGAATGTGAAATTATAAAAATTCTGATATTTTCAATTTATTTACGCTTTTTAGTGTAATTACAAATAATTAACAACGTCCGGAAATTGTTAATATTGAAAATATAATTTTTCTTTTAAAAACAAATTAATCATATTTCCTAATATAGAACGTGATTGTAAACATTTCATCTTTGATCACGCTTTAAGGTAAGAAGTGTGATCAAAGATTTATACTCTTTAATCACGTTTGATACTTAATAGGCGTGATGACATCTTTGATCACGCTTCTTCCGTAATAAGTGTGATTAATGATTGGACATCTTTAATCACGTTTGTTGCTAAACAAGCTTGATTAAAGATGTCCAATCATTAATTACGCCTCCTAAGTTAGAAGCGTGATTAAAGATTGGACATCTTTAATCACGCTTGGTACTTGATCTTTAATCACAGCGGCATTAATTACGTTTCTAAAACGAGATTAAAAATGGAACCAAACGTGATTAAAGAGTTGTATTTGTACTGGTGAAAGTTTCAATTTGTTTATAAAATATGAAAGTCATTTTACAATAATATATGAGACTAGTCATATACTGCTAATATTATGACTGCATGTCCTGCGACAATCTTAAAAGAACAAATATGCTTACGTGATGATAAATGTAGCACAGGCACTCTGGCATAAATCTCAAATTCGCAAACTTTCCCCAAATGAATAGATACAGACCCATATATAACAATTTTCCCTGCTGCACTTGCTGTTGAATGGTTGGCAGCCTGACTCAAAAGAGGTAAAATAAGTGGTCAAAATTTCTGGAGAATGTGGACTTAGAAGACCAAATGAAGATAATAAATGATAGCTCTAAATAAAAAAATAAAAAAATCAAAATAATGATAATTAACAAAAATGGGTATTTCATAAGCCTAACCAAAGACTACTTTTGCGATCTAGATACTTGCACCACTTTTTATAGTTCTTGAAGAGCTTCTTCATTACATCTATTAGATCGCGCTCATCCAGCTATCCAAAAAATGAAATGGATGATATTTCTGAGTGACTGACATGACTGTACCATCTTTGTTAAAAGATTAAAGGCTTATTATGACCACTATTTTGGGTTGTTGGTCTGGCTTTGGAAACTGTCTAATGTGAACATTCACAAGTAATAGGATCAAGTGTTCCCTTTGATTTGCCACATTATCTTTTTGCACATCCGACAAGATGACCCGTTATAGATTCTAGTTTACAATATAGCACATGTAACTGACAATTTGTTAAATTACCTGAAAGCCAAACATAGCCTGAAGCCAGTCTAAAATGTCTTCATCTACTTTCTTCTTGTGATCTTTGGGCCATGGCAGACCTCTTGTATTGCGGAGTGCAGCTACCGAAGCTTGAATCTATACCAAAATAAGTAACACATGCTTTAGTAGTCTGATAATTGTAAATGCGAAAAATCAACATCTATAAAAGATAGCATAATTAAGCCGACCTCTCGGTATATCATGATAGCCTGATTAGCACTATCAGGCTATTTTTCAACATTCTTATATTAACTCATGTTATTTTATGAATAGTATAAACATAGTTAGTTATATCTAATGTTTGGGGTGTTGTCTAACTACCCCTCAATTAAAAAAAATCCTTCAATAAAAGTAGATATGTCATTTTAAATATGCTATATGATAAAATATATAAATTTTATTAAAAGTATCATGTTGAATGATAGCTCAGATGGTTAAGGACCTAACTTTCAATACATGGAACTCAGGTTTGAACCTTGTTTGGGACAATATTTTCAATTTTTTGAATTTATTAACTAGTGATTGCTGATCATTTCGGGCCCCACCCTGTGGGGGGCCCTGGGCCTTCGCCCGGCTCACCCACAACCAGGGCCGGGCATGTATGCTACTGTAGTTATCCCCTTGAAGTTAAAAAGACAGTGTCAGAAAAATGTGGCATCTACGCTTTATGGAATGTTGTACACATAGGAAGAACCAGATATTTACGGAAAGGACAAAATAATTTTTTGGTCTTATGTTCACCTTGAAGGGCATCTTCAAACTCAGAGGAGTAATAGGAATTTCTTAAAAACACAGGCCAATCGGCGATATGACCACCATAAAGTGCAAACCTTATGATAAAGATATTGTTTGACATCATATAGTTCATAGATATAACCATTAATTCGAGTTTGAGACTGCATATAAAAAATATATCTCTTTCCTAAACAAATTCAATCTGGATGAATCAGTAACTCTACGCAGACTTCAAATTACCCTTTCAAGACGTTGGCGGAGCGCAGTCTTGAACTGGCGAACTCCGCGTCCACTTGAAGTTGGATCCAGTCTATGAGCCTTCTCAAAGCAGTGTTATGCGGCCTGATTTCAACAAGGAGTAGAAGATTAGAAATGTACTGGAATTTAACTGAATTAGATAAGCATATTTTTAGATAAACTTATGATTCATTCTTTGTGAACAACATTATCTTTTCCTGTAATTGAACAAAAATCTATGAATAGAACAAAATGCCAAGAAACATGGCAAGTGGAGCACCTCGCTTAGTAAGTAAAATATAAAGAATTAACTACCAATTGAAAAACTCACAAACATAAGCGACTCTTGGATTGTTGGCTTCAATTTCATTAGCAACTCGAAGAATTGGTTCAATCTCAACAAGCGAAGAAGGCACTACTTCACTATCCAGCATAGCCTCTCCCAAATTTCCAGTTGTCTGGGTCCTCAGAATCCGCCTTTGGGGAGGTTGATCAGACCCAGACCCTCCTTGGTAAGCCATAACGAATCACTGATGTAGATCACCCTAAGAACTCCTCAAAACATATTCACTCAACAAATCAATATCCAATCGTGAGCACCACAAGAGCTCAAACAACTCACTACTATCAAAATTCATGTAAAACAACTCTAGCAATATTAGGTACATCCAATAAACCTCAAAACACCCAACAGTAAGAACCATAGCATTCTAGTAAATAGCAATAAAGCTACAAGCATCAGAAGCACCATTTAGCAATAAAGTAGAATCTGGAAACAACATACTCCCTACACAATCAAAGTACTGCTCCCGGACAAGTCCTCTCTCAACTACAAATAAAGTTGTTGCTTCCAGATTTGCAGGATTTAAGCAATCCAAGGAAGGTAATTGTTGTACAGCTAGCAACTCAAAAAGAATTGGTGATGAAAAAGGACGTGGTAGTGAAGCAGAAGCTAGTAAGTACCTACAAGTGAACACAAAAGACTACCAGAGGTGGATCATGAAATATTTTCTTAGCCAACTCAGCCTTCCATGACGCAACGTTTCTCAAAAGTAGGAGTCCTTCCCGCTTAATCAAAACGCTGTTGTTTGATCTGGTCTTTGTTTTTTGGTATAACGCCTTGTATAAACGGCGTCGTTCCCTTTTTTATCCTCAGTTGACTTCTTCAACTGAGGTATAAATATCAGAGCGTC
The DNA here is from genome assembly GCA_002312845.1 of Kalanchoe fedtschenkoi. NCBI lineage: Eukaryota > Viridiplantae > Streptophyta > Magnoliopsida > Saxifragales > Crassulaceae > Kalanchoe > Kalanchoe fedtschenkoi. Next base: position 1,400,709 of record NQLW01000042.1, on the reverse strand, counting down.
GTCTACTTTAATTGTAACAATCGATTCACAATTGAATGAAGAGGAAGCTTTATTTACATAGCTTTCATGGTATCAGAGCGAAGCCAGGCTTTCTGTGACCAGAATTCTTCCGCTCATTCAGTTCGGCTGAAATCTGGTAAAGCCGTTCTCAAAGTTTCAGTCATTGATCTTGAATAAATCTTGCGATCTTGCTTCGTTTCTAAAAGTTCTTCTTGCTTCGGTAACTATATACATTACAAATGTGTCTGTTGCTCAAAGAAATTGGTGATATTTGTTGCTTGCAAATGGTCGATTTTTACCTAAGATTATGCAAGAGGAATCTGTTGATTCGATTCCGGGATGAAGATCACTATGGTGACACTCTCAGGTATTAACAATTTCTACAGGTGGAAAAGAGTAATTATGGTAGCTTTTTCCACTAAAAATAAACTTGGATTCATCTATGGTACAATAGAGATACCTAGTGTTGAATCTGTTCTGTGGTTTAACTACAATTATTGTAAGGAGACTGTGGTTGCCTAGATCAACAACTCCTTGTTAGTGAAATTAGCAAAACTGTGCTCTACATAACTGAACCAAAGGAATTATGGGAGACTTTGGTTAACAGATTCAGTGAGAAAAATGCAATAAGGAAATTCCAGCTGAAAATTATTTGTATTACTTGAAACAAGGAGTTATGAATGTCTTATGTGAAGTATGTCAACTTGTTTGGACATAGTACAATGTGATATTTGGGGACCTTACAGGCATGCTACTTACAATGGATATAAATACATTCTAACTCTTCTAGATGATTTTAGTAAATGTGTATGGATTTATCATCTAAAAAACAAATCTTAAACATTTACGATTTTCCATAACTTTCATAGTTATGTTAAAAATCAGTTTTCCACCAGTATAAAAATTCTTAGATTAGATAATGGAACTGAGTTTACCAAATTTACTTTCCAAAAATTTTCCATTTTTCCCATTAGTGGTTGGAAAGATCTTGAAGTCTTCTTTCAAATGGATCCAGTCATGCGTCAAAATTCCATCTGAGCTGTCCAAAATCCACAAAATAAATCTCATGGGCTTAAGTTAAAGAAATAGCATGATTTGGGCTATGGGCTTAAATTAGACTGATAATTGGATTTGTATTGTGGGTCTGGGCCATTAATACTAGTCCAAATCTTATTAGTGATAGAAATCTTAATTAACTTAGGAGAAGCCCTAGCTTCCTTCCTTATAAATAGATATTTGTAGAATTCTTTTTCAGTTGAATTTTGTTTAGGTTAAAGTTAGCTGCTGCTTCTTTGTCCTGTATTTGTGCGTGTCGGCTAGATCGCTTGTTTACTTGTCTTCAGAATCTCAACTCTGGTTTTATTTTAGATTTGTAATTTCATTTGCTTATTCATTTTGTTCTTGCGTGTTCTTCGATTGCTTGTAGGTACAAGGACCTTTGTGGTCAGGTTGATCGTGCTTTCGCAAGATCAATAACACTTTTAGAGTAGGTGTAACGATTGCTAAGGCGCAATGTCCTGGACAGTTATAGCCGGATTCCCAACGTCTCCTCCTCCCAAATCGAAATCCTATCTCATTGAAAGATCGGGACCACATAAACTTCTATCACTACCCTATCAGCGGTAGAATGAGCAATTCGAGGACAAATGACCTCTAAGGCATCTATTGTCAGTGACTATCCTCTCGTCTTATCGCACAACTCTCTGCCACGTCAATTGATGCCTACAAATATATTTAGTAGGAGCGAGAAAAGGGTAAGGAGTAAGGGGAAAAGGGAAATTAACAGAAGAAGTAGTAGAGAAAAGGAGGATCACAAGAGAAGTGGAAGGAATTGTAAATTCTTATTGGCATATTTCCCTCTTCACAAGCAGTATATAGTTGTTACAGTTATAGACTTAATAATAAACTATTGCATGAGTTCTCTCCTCGAGGCACATATGTCACATTCGTGGGCATCCCTTTATAGATCTACATGAGCTCCTGGTATTGACTGTCAAGTGTCATTCCTCGTATAGCTCTATATGAACCCTCTGATAATGCCATAGATTGGCCTATTCAATCCTTACTAATAAAAATTTTAAAAGAAGAACAAGTATTTAAAAAAACTACTTCAAGAGTTGTATAACCTCCTATTTTTTGGCATTTCAAGTACTCCAAATGTTGACAAGATATAATTTGTTAGAGATTATTTTCCTATCTATTTTGGCGCTTACTCTATCACTTCTTTCTTCAGCCCACTTCCTCCTGCAGTATTCCCTTCCTCTTCCAAAAGAACCTTGTCCTCAAGGTTTAAATTTGATAGGTTCTGCAAATATTCTTAGTATTCTCCCGCGTCGCATGTTATGATAGCTCACCCTTCCATTAGATAAGTTATTATAATGCCAGTGCCCCATATATAATCAAAAATTTATCATTGGATTAGCAGATTTTCAAGGGTGTTGACTGGGTGGACCTTGTTAAACAAATCCGGCAAGAGATTCTTGGTGGTGTAGGGGTCATGTTTGCATAGTTCGATTAAACAAACATGGAACACGTGAAACTTCGCCTCCATGAGCAAGTAGAGTTTGTTGGTGACATGCGCTATTAGATGGATACTTTGACAGGGATTACAATATCACTTGGCGAATATGTGAACTTAAGCTCGAGCAAGAGTTACTTGTTGATAAGATTGAAGCCACTTCCTTTTCAATCCGGTTGGCATTTGCTTGGTGTTGGATTTAGAGCCGAGTCTGCGCTATCTTGTCTCACATATTGCTTATCGATTGGGCAGAGAGAGAGAGAGAGAGAGAGATCTACTGCAATAACACATTATTTTCCCAAAACATGGTCGAGTAAAATGGGCGGGGGAGTCCATACATTGCTTTGAGGGGATCACTTGGATGCTAGAGTACCATGAGGTGTTATAGTGATCTTATGTTAGTATAAAAGGTGTGCCCATTTTTTATTAAGCCTTGGATACATAGCACTTGATAATCCTCAAGACATCTATTCACAATCTCATTATTACTATTAGTTTCGGAATGGTAAGAGCTACTCATGGTGAGATTCGTGTCTTGGCTCGGGTGAGCTCGTGCCAAAGTTTGATGAGTGAAAAGAGAACATGGCCCAAGACAGTTACACATGGCATACTGTAAAGAGGAATAAATTTCTTTGCAAAACATTTGGACAATGGTTGCACCTATAAACTTGAAGGCAAGGTGATGTAATGAGCCCCCATGCGTGTTTGTTGAGGACCACCAAGATGGTAGTGCGCTCTTTTGAAGTAAGGAGATGCGTAATAAATTCAAATGCTCTCACACCATACTTCGAATCGTATTGATAACGGGTGCATTAAGCTTTAGAAAGCTGTGAATATGCTCTTTACTCGTATGCAGATGGCACACTTATCGACATAGTATTTGACGTCCTTTCAAAGCTCCTTCTAGAAAATTGAGGACATTATATGTGTTGTGCACTATACTCCACCGTGTTCGCCTATTGGAGAGCCATGGTAAGGGTTGAATATCGGTCGATTAATTCAAACCAAATTTTTTTCCGTACCCAAACAAAGTTAACTAAATTTAAAAAGTATCAGCTAATAACCCAACTAAATGAGATGGTTAACCAATAAATTAGTTAATTTGGTTATAGATGTTAACCAAAATTAACTGATTAATAAAACCAAATAAATATTTTAAATAAAATCATTAATTTATATATAAAAGTTTATTTTCAGTTTAGTACATTACTTTTCGTTACCGAACCTTCAAATATCTCTTCCAACAATAAATTGAATTTCCATTTTTTCAGTTTTTAATCAAATTAATCGATTTAGATATTTAAGTTTGATGAATCGGTTTTGAATGAATAACACTCTCTTCTAACTATGGTAGTCCTATATCAACATGTTTGGGATAATATTGTCATCTGGTATGAATTTTTTTCTCATAGACCTGCAAGCCATCTCAGATTGTAAGCTTGGGCTACAGCTCTGGTTGACTTTGGACATTCTAGAGGGATTAATTTTTTAACGATGTCTATCACGTGTTGGTGGTTTGCTGGCTAAAATCTCCATCGGTAATCCCATCTAGTTTGGTGTTAAGCTATTGATTTAGAACAAGTACTTTATTTAGCAAATGGTATAAGTTTAGGCTTGCACTTAAGAAGGTAAGGGTTTGAGATTCTATTTTAAGTTAATTACACATAAGTAATCAATCGATCCATTAACATTAGTTTGGTTCAATTTTTTTATGATTTGATTCGCTTGATTTGGTTTAACCCAGCGCAATCTGGTAAGTATAAATGAACTAGACCAGGTCCCCGTCCGACTGGTTAAACTGGCTGGTCCGATCGGATTTTAATAACTATGCTTTTATTTTATGTGCAATACTCGGCTCGACTCCTACCTAAGCCTCACTTACAAACTCTAACACCCCCACCCTCACCTCCCACCTCCCACCTCCCACCTGAGCCACTACATTTCCCTCAACCTCCAAGTAACTCTCATGAACTTTGTAAACAAATTGCACTTAATTATTTATTCGGTTTTAATTATATATGATTTTGGAACATATGAGATTTTATTTGCATGAATTTGGTTGTTTGGTATGAGTTTGTGTATGATGAAATTTATGTGTGGTTATTTAAGTTTGTTATGTTATGAATCAATTTGAAATTTGTGTGAGTTTGGATATGTGGAGATAATGATTGTTGTATGCTTTTTCTGTCCTTTTTAATTTATCTCTTTAGTTTATGGTTATTAAAACCGGATTGAAAATCAAACCAGTCATATCTCTGAAACTCGGTACGCAGGCTAGACTGGCAGGGCATACCCGTTTTACCGGCGGTTTAATAAGTTACTTCAATTTATTTCATGTTAAGTGTTAATTTAGAACAAGTATGTCATTTTCATTTAGCTAAATGGTATGAGTTCTGACTTGCACTTAAGAACGTAGGGGTTCAAGTCGTGGTAGCTTATATTTTTAAGCAAATTATGTATTAGTTTGGCACTGATTAACCATTAAATAGTTAAGAGTAGAAATTAATAATTAATTAATTATATATAAGTAATCTACCAATTCTCACTAATATCGGCCTGGCCGTCTGAATTGGGTTCAACCCAGCTCAGCATGCAGTCAGGTAAGTATAATTGAACTGGACCGGATTCCGCTCTAACTGGCCTGTCCAATATTAATAAATATGCTTTAGTTTATGTGCATTACATTTTGAACACAAATTGCTCAAAATACTAACGGTAAATTTTAATACAAAAGAATTACCGATATGAAATTTGATTCGAACATATAGCTATTCATTACCATAATATTTATCCTAGTATTCCAGGATAAAGTGTGAAATATTTCAAAGTGGAGATAGCATATTTTCTATTGTTAATGCAAGGTATTAGGACAACTAATGAGAAAAGAGGCTTATTAATACTTATATTTGAGGTCGTAGTCTTTTATAATGTAAAGAAAGGTACCCTTTATAGCGCTTTGCTAATGCACTTATATGAATTATTTGTGATTCTTTTAAGATTGAGAACCTAACAAGAAGACTCATATCTCTGTTCCATACTATATATAACAATTTGATTGGTTTGACGGCTGAAGGAAAATTAAAGGCAATGAGCCGAGTACTTTTTTTCATGTTCGGTTAAATTATTTAACAAATTCAAAATATTGTTCATGATCAGTTTGTTTATCAATGAAAGAGCTCTAACCGAGTAATCTATTGATTGAGCTTGCGGTGGAGCACTATTGATGAGAATATCAATTTATTTCTAATTCTACCCAAATCAGCTCATAGTCCATCAAAACAAATAAAAATATATTTTAAAAAAATTCACCAAGAGGATAGTTTGTGCTCCTTCTCCATCTATTATTTTTTTTATACTCCAAATTAAAATTACAAAATAATTTCTTATAAAGATGTGATAAAAAAAATGTCTGATTAGTTCGAGTTGATTGGAAAAAAAAGACGAATTCCAATTTAGGTGTTGTAATGGGATTCAGATTCGGTGCTACGCAGTCATTTGCTGTGCAACTCAAAACGACTTCATTTTGATTCGCTCAAACTAAATCGACGTCGTTTTGACATGAAATTTGATTTGAACAGCGACCAAATAATTAAAACGGTATCATTTTTTGAATTATGCTGCGCAACACCGAATTCTATTCCTTTGTGATGAGGTTCATGAGAAAGTATGAGAGCGTCTCAAATTTAAGGTTTGAATCAGAATGATTGATTCATCAAGTATTCTACCCCGTTGATGAATGACCGCCGCTAAACTAAATTTGCCGGGCCGGGCTTCTGAAACTCGGCCCAAAAAGTGAAAGAGACGTGGTGACCTCTAACTGGACTTGCGAAGCTGAAACAGTGGAACAAAATTGGCCACTGTGAAATAGCACAGAAGAAAACCGAAACGAAACGATTGGCAGGTTTTTATTTTATTGAGAGAAATCAAAATCAATGGCGAAGCCGGATGCTCAGCTGTTTCAGCTTCTATCCAATCTCCTCCAGGAGGTATCTTTTTCATCATTTTATTGTTACCGTGCGCCTTCTTCCGATTTATGTCCTCTTTGTTTATACGAACCTAATGGAGTAGCTTACACAAAATTGAACATTCGAAGGCTGCCTAGATTTGATTGATCGGATTGCTTTAACCCGATTGGTTATATTGATGTACTCTTTGTTGCAGCCCTGGTCAATCATTGTTATTGGATTTTTGTTGGTGTAAAACACTGTTGCCTTGATTCAACTGGGAAAACATTAATATTGAGATGTTTTCAACTGAAATACTTAAATCCAGATTTATCTATCTACTCTCTCATCTTAGTCTTGGAAACAATGCTTCTTCAACTGCTTCTATTTATATTATTTCACATTTTGGATTCTTTCTTACTTGTTCAACAATACTTGTTACATCAGGTTGAATCACTGACAAACCAAGAAGAAGTGGAGCTGCGTGCCAAGATTGAAGCCCTTGGTTTGGAGGTTACAAAGTTCCCTCCAACTGCAGCTCACCCCCTTGATGAGGTGCTTTCCTTGGAATATATTGTAATTCAATCATAAAAATCTTCAGTCTTTCATAATTAGTTAAGCACCTGCGTTGGTAAACCTGCACATGCTCCTGTCTTTCATGGGCATGTCATGTGTGTAGTTGGAAATTGCAAACGAGCTGGATAAATTATCAGCCAAACTAGATGATGTGGATGAGATGATATCTTCAGCCATGGCATCAGACCCTCAAGTGCAGTCCTTGTTGAGCAGCACTGCTGACGTATGGTTGCCTGTCATCACTGCCTCTTCTGATGAACGGCGCAACTTTACTGCTTCAGTTGGAGGAGATGGCACACCCGAGACCATTCAGAAAACTCCCAATAATTAAATGAGGTAGTAGTACCCTTCAATTTTTCATGTCTAAGTGACTGTCATTTTACCAGCCATTTTCTTGCGACAAATACCGTTATTGGAAATCACCAGTGCTATAGTACTACTGCTTTTGTAAAACTGCTGGTATTCAATTGTGAGAAATGATACTTTTTTCCAGAAAAGAAGGCCTGGCTTGTTGCAACTGACGTCTCAAAATGAGTTCTCTGTTGTTATTAGTAATTAGTATATTTCAAAGTTCGAACAAATTTAATTACTATGCTCTTTTATATCTTAACGAGAAACCAGAAGACTCACAGCCTCTTATAAAATGGACTTTTTTAGGAGTTGGAGCATAAATTCATGCAGCAAACTTGTGAAGAAAAATATTTGTATGAAGCGCATGCTTGGCTTTGGATCCCATTTATCCTTAACTTGAGCTACCATGTAAATTTTCAATGCAAAAGTATGCATTGCTTGTGTTACCCCTTGCTAGCATAAGCATGATGAATGATGCCAATGTCTTCCTCTGTCCATACTCTCATAGCCATAATAAATCAGTTTTTGACTAATTTATAAACTCTCAACTGTAACTAAAACTTTATTTTTGTTACACTTACAAAAAGATGAGTAGGTGCTCTCTTACAGTCCGCCAGAGCGGATTTCGTATACACTTTGTGTTGGTATTTGATTGATTTTATAAAGTCGTCCAGGTTGTCAATCTTTTTATGTAATAACTGACAATTGTCCTACAAAAAAATCGATGTTTTTGATTGTTTAGAAAGTTTGTGTTTGCGGGGAGCCATAGCATTTCGACCTGATTTCAAGTCAATCTTAATTATGGAAATAATCAAACGTTTGCTATTTAACAAAGGCAAGAGGGTGTGTGGTTTATCTTGGATTGATTATTTTATATCGGCTAGTCTAGAAACTTTATTATTAGCAATATTATTATCACTATTGACGCTGGATTCAGTATGAGTTTGTGAAAGACTTTTGGGTGTGAAGTTGTGTTTTTATATTACCACCTCTCTTTGGCAGACTGTTTACAAAGTCAGTGGCGTGTTTCTCACCTGGTTCATGATACTTTTCTTTGGCTGAATATATTCTACGTAAGAATAATTCTGCAATTGGTATTGTCAAATTCTGTGCCGTTTTTATGTAGCAAATTTAAGAAGGGAATTGGTGAAGGACTGTTGGAGGAAATATTGAGTGCTTGTGTATGTCAGACCCTTACTCGAGAGAAGGCGTTATTGCCCAATGAGAAAATTGGGGCACGTAAGAAGGCCTACAAATTGATAAGTGGTGGTTCATTGTAAATCCTGTTGTGTTGCTGACTCATTTTACCAGGCAAAGTGTGGATATCAATATTAGTGCAGCTATGTTACATTCGATCAAGTGTCTTAACTTTGAATTTAAGGGCAACAGGTCAAGAATATAGAGAGTGCTCTGATAATCCAAACACTCAAGTTTACACAGGATGTGCAAATGATTAACAACAACAAGTATTGACGCAATGAAACAAATAACAAGTATTTGAAAACCATCAAACAACTCCTAATCCATGAAAATTAAATTGAGTACAAGAATTTAAAACCACTACTTTATAGTTAATAGTAGCTTAGAAAAAGAAAATGTAATTACTAAAAATGCATCTAACTTTCTTTTTTTATAATAGGTAAAATAAATACAAAGAAAATACACATGAACACTATTTGAACTGTTTTGTGAATTCGAACAAAAATATTTAACAAAATGTATTGTTTCATCCCCATTTGGATGAATGTTGTGTGTTGCGAATAATGTTCAGTGTAGCTCAGTGAAAGTCCTAGATCAGGTTCTCCCAAATGGAGCGATAGCGGGCATTAAGAAAAGTCTATTTCTTGGAGAAACCTGTCACTGCAAAACCAAGTATCTGTTTTCTCTTTCATTCCCCATTCTGCCTCCACTACCATTTCTTCTTCCTCAGATTTTATCAGTCTTACCTCCTCCGGCTGAGAGCTATTATTACTCCAAACGCCATTTTGATAAAACCCATCTGTTGTCGACACTTGATGATCATATTCACCACTCAAATTACACTGTTTAGGGTATGGATCATCCAACAATAACCTCGTGTGATTTGGATCAAATCTGATATTGCTGGATCCATTGTAAGTACCCATTAGATACTTGGTGTTTTGATAGCTCGAGCTTACCGGTGAACTCTGAGACTTGTCGGCTCTGGCTTTTGCAGCGGATGATGATGTTCTACCGGTGAGTCTCTGTACTAAGTTTCTGAAGTTGGTAATGTCAGTTCTGATGATCTCGGGTGGGATTATGTGGGTAACTCTGATCTTGGGTGGCTGCTGCTTGGTGATGAGTCTAGAGTGTTTGTGTATGATGGAACTGAAACCCTTCTGATGATCAGGTGTACATTTCGGACGCATCTTCTTCAGTTAACCATAAGATGATATTAAGTAAGAGTTGATTAAGATATACAGAGGGACTGAGAGAGGAGATAGATCCGATATACTGAGGAGGAAGGAAAGAGCAGTTTGGGGTATAAATATACAATGTGCTGGCCTGGGGTCAAACATCATATACAATTCGTAAGTCTGAACACTCTTTGCACAACTGGTAGGCTTTCGACATGAAAGTGACTTTATTCATATGTATTACTTGTGGGAAAACGATTCAGTAATGCAAAGTCGGTATTAAATTACAAATGGGAAATGCTTGTCACCGGTTCGATTCACAATCCGGGGTGAAATCTGATTTAACTTCAAATTTTGAATTCTTTGGTGAAATCTATGTATAAAATTTATTTTTGAATTTTCCACATAGATTTCTGAATCAACAGTAAAAATTGAATTCAATTTAGCTAACTGAAATTCTACTATATATGAAGTAGGCATTTTGTACTTTCTTTTTTTAAAAAACAAACAAAATCTGATGTTGTTGACTAGATATCATATCTCTAACTATCATGTCTTAAATTATTATTTTTTAAATATTTTTAAACTTTAGTGCACATAAGTCAGTTAATTTAATTTGCTATTACAATTTAAAACTTCTTAATTTTATAGAATTTGCAAATTGGTTGACAACGTAAAATATATTTTTTAAAAAAACAATGTCAAGAGCAGATTGTTTTAAAAAGATGAGAAATGGACTATAATTGCACAAACATTTGGTAACATATACTGTAACAAATTGGGAACTTATTTTATCCTCTGTTGATGCGTTTGACCAAATTATTAAGTAAATAATACTTAGCGGCCATAATTTTTTTTAGTTACAACATATTTTTCCTCTTTCTTCTTCTCTTCACATGCCAGACTAAGCCAGATCGCAACGAAGGCTAAAAATTTTCCTGGTTTAGAAAAAATATTGAGACAAAAAAAGTTAGATGATATGTCAAAAGAAATTTTATATTTGTTTCAGGAAAAGTTGGATTAAATAAACTTAAATGAAAAGTTAAAATAAAATTTTGATCAAACTATGTACTTATTTTAGTGTTTTACTATTTTCTTCATAATTTTTCATACATAAACAAACAAGTGGAAATTGAAGAGATTTTATAGAGAATATTTTTTCATCTCATTTTTTTTCTTTAAACCAAACAGAGAATAAAGTCTGAATGAAAATCTGATACAATTTTAGTATCCAAACTAAAGATTTTACCACACTAGTAGAACTCGATAAAGTAATACACATTTTCTTATCCAAACTTACACATTCTGTTCTCTAATAATAGCTGTTTAAGTTTGTTTTGAGTGAATCAAAGAGATATAAATGTTAATTGTGGACTCCAATTAATAAGTAAGTATTTAATAATTAAACTTCATGTAAAAGAAAAATCTGGTGAATTATTAATGATGTCAAATGACTTTTGTGTAAATTATGATAACAAAGTAATTCATGTTTTATTTTTAAGGTATGTAATATTATTATATTAAATATGTATTGGAATTGTTAAGTGACAAACAAAAATGGACATATAAATTATTATTAAGTGAAAAATAAATTAGAATAAAATGGACATATAAATGGACATATAAATTATTATTATTATTTGATATGAATTCCATTTCAAGAAAATTTGTACATGAGCTTCTATAATTCAGCTGACTCGGAATGCAAGCCAAATACATCTGAATATTAAGGTTTGCTGACAATTGATTTTTTTCTTTTGCCCTAATTGAGATTCGGTTTAAATTTTGGAGGCCGGGTTAAACCCACACCCAAATCCAATCCAACCAAATTCAATTTTTAAATTTTAAATACATTTTTGGTTTGTTATTTGTTTTACTTTTTGTAATGGGTACATTTGATAATGGATTTTGACATAATATGAATCATTTTGTTGTTAACATTTAATACGTAAACTGATATTAATTTTAATTAAAAATGAAATTTTTTAAAAAGAAAAATATAATAAAAGTGAAAAAATATAAGAAAAATTAAAAATAATAATATTGATTTGGGTTTTGTTGGGAACATCATTAGTCATGAATTTGAGTCCTGAACTTTACTAGTGAATCTAATAGTAAATCCATAAAAAAGGAGTATGGTGTGGATCTTTGACATTGAAAATAGTAATTAAAAGTAAACGACTAGTTTTATCTTTGTAAGTCAATAGCATAGGGATTGGATGGACATAATCCACCATGTGTCCGTGAACACCATTAATCATAAAGTGTTACGTGTCGTTTGAAAAGTCAAAATAACACGTGGCGCTTCACTATTGGTTTTGAAATATTTTTGGTTTTTCAACGCGACACGTGACGCTTTATGATTGACGGCGTCCACGGACACGTGGTGAACTATGTCCACCCAAAAAACGTGACGCTTTGTGATTGGTGGTGTACACGGACACGTGGTGGACTATGTCCACAAAAAATTTCTCGTAGTGTAGGTGGTGCAGCGTGATGATTTAGTCTTGTTTGTGTAGCCAAAATAAATTCCAATTACTAAGGTTGTGTTTGATTTAAGGAATATTGTTGAGAAATAAAAATTATTGGAAAGTGAAATTCCTCATGAATTTTGCATGGAAATTTTGAAAGAAAGTTGCAAAGTTCTTTTAATTTACCGTAAATTTCCTTCTAACTTTTCATATAATTATCAAATAATAAATTCTTCTAACTTTCCTTTAAATTATTTTTTCCATCTAATTTTCCCTAAACCAAACACAACCAGAGCCGCAACTTCAATTCCTGAGAGCGGATTAATGTATGATTATATAGAGAGAGTTTTTTTTGTTTTTACAATCAGCAGCATTCTAAGTTTGATAGGCAATTCAACCATTGATCATTGTTGATGCACATTTTCTACGCTCCATGGAGTAGAATTAAGGTTTTATAGAGTATAGCACAGCAAAAGGAGCCCCCCAAACGCAGTAGAAGAGCAGCTAGGAGATTGATGCTCTGATTGATAATCATGAATGGAATAAATAGCAAAATGGACAATCATGAAACTCTCTGTATGTAAGGAGATTGATCCTTACAGAGATATTCTTCAAACTATGGGGCAATATCCATCCTCACATTCTTAAGGAAGTCAATAAAAATGTCAGAATTTTTTATGGTCTGGTAATTTTCAGGCAATATGCGGCTAGTTTTCGGTAATTTAGAGATTTTACAATTTCCGCCAATTTCTCATCCAGAAGTATTTCAGGCCACTTATAGGGAGCTTGCAATGTCGATGCTTTCCGGCCATTTTTCAGTGAATTTATGGCAAATTTTAAAATTTTTTAAAATATTTAATTATTTACATTATAAAAAAATTGAAACTATATTTCCTTGCCAGGCTTTGTTGATTATTGAAACATAATATTTCAAGAAAACTATAATATGAAATATCAATATTTTACAAATATCATTTCATGTAATACATAAAAATACCTTACAAATCTTAAGAGCTCAAAGGGGTCCATCGGCGGCTGGGCTTCTAGGAGCTGTGATCCCTCAGGAAGAAATCACATGAAGACCTCCACTAGCAGGCTCTGTTGGGCTCGCAGGGACGCTATCTCCGCTCCGAATGTGTCAGCCCCCTCTCTTCCCGCTATTGCCTTAGCCTCACTGTGCTAGTCTCCTAAGTGATGCAACCCCTCCAGCTTGAATTTGTGCCTCCATTATGGAAACTCTGTGAGTGAAAGATACAACAGTGGACACTTGGAAACCCTCACCATCTCCCAGAGATACGAACCCGCCCATATAACACAGAGGGTAGACACTCTGAGACTCTTAGAAGACATCGTCTCACACACTCACTTCCTTCACTGCTCGTGGCAGTGATGCAAATGAGGGGTTCTCCATCTCCATAGAGGAAATATGCACGCCCAGATCCATATGTAATTGTGAAGAAAACAAGATTGAGTAATAAATAATAAAATGAGATATAAACAATACATAGCCCAAGAATCATGTTTGTGAAGTTTAAATCATAAGTTTGAGCTAAAATCAAGTCAAACATCATTTAAACATAGAATTTGAGGTTTTGAAACAAGCATGGTTTCAAAATCTTAAAAATAGCACAAGAATCGTGTTTGTATACTTTAAATACTAAGTTTAGGCTAAAATCAAGTCAAAAACCATTTACTCTTGGTTTTTAAAGTTTTGAAACAAGTTTGGTTTCAAAACCTCAAAAACAGCCCAAGAATCATTATGTAGTTTAAATCATAAACTTGGGTAAAATCAAGTCAAACACCACTTAAACTTGGTTTTTGAGGTTTTGAAACAAGTTTGGTTTCAAAACCTCAAAAATAGCCCAAGAATCATGTTTTTATAGTTTAAATCCTAAATTTTGGCTAAAATCAAGTCAAACACCATATAAACTTGATTTTTAAGGTTTTGAAACAAATTTAGGTTCAAAACCTCAAAAATAGCCCAAGAATCATATTTGTATAGTTTAAATCATAAGTTCAGATTAAAATCAAGTCAAACTCATTTAAACTTGTTCTGAGGTTTGAAAATAAGTTTGGTTTCAAAACCTCAAAAATTGCCTAAGAATAAAGTTTGTATAGTCTAAAATCTGAGTTTGGGTTAAAATCAAGTTAAACATATTTAAACTTGGTTTTTGAGGTTTTGGAACAGTTATGGTTTCAAAATCTCAAAAATAGCTCAGAAATCATGTTTGTTTAGTTTAAATTCTAAATTTGGGCTTAAATCAAGTCAAACACAATTTAAACTTAATTTTTTAAATTTTGAAACTAATTTGGGTTCAAACCCTCAAAAATAGCCCAAGAATCATATTTGTATAGTTTAAATCATAGGTTCAGATTAAAATCAAGTCAAACTCATTTAAACTTGTTTTGAGGTTTGAAAATAAATTTGGTTTCAAAACCTCAAAAATAGCCTAAGAATCAAATTTGTATAGTCTCAATTCTAAGCTTGGGTTAAAATCAAGTTAAACATATTTAAACTTGGATTTTGAGGTTTTGGAACAATTCTGGTTTCAATATCTCAAAAATAGCCTAAGAATCATGTTTGTTTAGTTTAAATTCTAAGTTTGGGCTTAAATCAAGTCAAACACAATTTAAACTTGGTTTTTGAAGTTTTGGTACAAGTTTGATTTCAAAACCTCAAAACTAGTCCAGGAATCATGTTTACGTTGTTTATATCCTAAGTTTGGGTAAAAACTACCCAATTAAGTTTGGGCTTCAAACAACTCAAACCTCATAAGTACTAAGCATGCGAACTTACCAAGTAGCGGTCCACATCGGCCTTGACGATGCCCTTGTTCTTACATTTCCCCGTCTACATCACCTTGTAGCCTTGGACGTGTTAGGGTCCTTCCCCAACGAGTTACTCTTCATTGGAATCAGAATCACGTCTTAGTAGTAAGTTTTTGAATTAAATTTAATAGACACAAATAAATGCAAAAGTAGCCTAGGAAATGATAATTTACCATGTCCTTCACTGGGAGTGTGCCTCCTTTGACCCAAAGTGTTGGGTCACCAATCCTCTACAGTTGACCGTGTTGAGCTAGTGTTGCTTCTACAACTCCTGGAACTTTGGCGTCTTATCATTTCTAGCTAGTAAGCTTCGCCAACGAAGTCAGGCTTAACAAACTCGTTCATACGAGCATCACGAAGTGGGTTTGATAGAAAACCAACCCACTTCGCCTTGAAACATGTGCAACCTTTAAGTCATTTCGTAGTTGCCAAATGCACTTCACCTCAGAGAAAATGTGAGTGTTAATATATATTAACATAAAACATAATAAAAACTTCTAAGTACATGTCGGTAAAATGTGAACTTAAACTTAAATCCTTAACTAACCTTAAACTTGTCGGACCACCTGTGACGAACATCAGCTGGGACCTTGAAGCCCTTGATCCAAGGTCCACTCCAATGGAGGTGCATGATTAGGTGCATCACCCTGTTCACCACCTAGATGATAAGATCCCCCGCCTCCTGGCTTTGCGTAGGGTCTCCCTAAGACTAGGCGTTACCCACAGTCTATGGACCATGTGTGGAGTCCACATCTTCTTTGAATGAGCCATTGAGGTCAACCGGTGATGCAGCAGAGTCTGGGCCTCTAGGCTTAGTTCAACAGATGTATCGCTTTATGCAAGGCAGATAGGCGCGACACATTGAACGGGGCTCAGAGACCCAAAGTCACCGGACAACTTGTCCATTCGGTGAGATGCAGATTAACCAAGATCAGTAGGCGACACCCTAGCGAGGTGAAGCTTATGAACGAAGGCATCCTCCTGCACCCAATTCTGGCTAATTGGTGACTAGACTCGCAAGCCTTTCCCTTTTTCCATAGACGAGCTGAAGGATGCATGACTGCAACTTACACAAAAAGAGATTGATTAACTAAATGCATACAAAATAATATATTTCAAGCAAATAAATTATACAAGATTATACAAAATTTATAAGTTTTTAAAAGCCTCTTATAATTAAACACATACATTACTAAAAATATTATGTAACTCAAATGCATAAAATTAAAACTCAAATTAAATTCCACATAAAGTGAATATTATATTTCATAATTGAATTTCATACAAGCTTACCAAATCTTTATATAAATTACACAAAACAAACTAAAAACTACTAAGACCTACTCAATACAACTAGGTCATATGCCAAACATCAAAATCCTACAACAAAACAATCAAAGCAAAAATAATCTATCACAAATTTTGAACTCTTATGTTTAACTACCTGAGTTGGCACAGACGAAGGTTGGGGGTTTAGATTAATCAGGATTAAAGTTTGATAATTGGGTCAAGAGAAACGGGTTGTGGTGGCTATCGAAGGAGTGGATTCTAGGGTTCATTGGTTTGGTAGCCAGTGAGAGTCCGAGCAAACAGAGTAGGGAGCAAAGGAGGAATGGAGAAAAGAGACTTGTTTTTGATTTTGTTTCTTTATTTTGTAGCTAATTTATTTATATTTTTTATCAGTTCTTCACCGAGAATGTAAGCTATTCCAAGCTCGAATTGAGATCGCTGAGACACACAAGTGATATCCACATTTATGTGAGGACATTTATGGCCTTGATGCTTGATATCAAAGATTTTTCTGAAGCAAATAAGAAATTTTATTTTATCGAGGGCCTGAAACCCTAGGCCAAAGCAAAAATCAATCGACAAAACACCATGGATCTTATTAGTGTCATAAGTGTGGTAGAAAGACTTATTGACTACTCATTCGAGAGAAACATTTGAAAGGATGAGTTTGAAATGAGGCGAGAAGGTCACCGCCACGTCAAAATCGATTCCCTAGAGGAAGAACAAACTCCAGACCCTTAAATCCTTCGAATAAGATGTCATGTTTCAAGAGAAGAAAAATAAATAGGCATCGATTGGGTCCAACAACAACAACTTTGGCAGGCATAAAACTAACAAGAAGTCTGATAGAATGTTTCTTATGTACTGGGCCTCATCAGGCGATGGATAACCCTCACAAAAAAGCACTAAGCGCGCTCTAAAAATGTCCAAAAGGATAGCTAGAGAAAAGAAGATGTGACAAAACAATCTTTACACATAGGAGCCCTCCATCCTTTATCAGCCTAAGAGAAGAAGGCTACAACAACTCAAACTTAAAGTACTCTGATGTACGTGGTTAGAGATAAATAGAAAATCAACACAAGCTATGATTGATTGGGCGCGACTCAAAATTTCATAAATGATCCGGAAGCAGTGTAGTTGGGTCGAAGCGTCGAGAAGGATATTAATAAATTGAAGCTAGTGAATACTCAAGCTCACCTAGTTAGTGGAGTGACAAATAATGTGCAAACAAAGATCATAGAGTGGAATTCTTAGGAAAATAAAAGTAATTTTGATGTCATTTGTTGATAATCTTCTATGGGAGACTAACCAAGTATCAAATAAACAAACTAAATAAAAGGAGATAAGAAAAACTCTTTCTTTAAAGGGGAAACATCAAAATTCCTGTCAGTGCTCCAGTTAAAAAAAAAGAATCAAATACTCGAAACCTGCCTACGTTATCTTCCTTCGGATTAAAGAGGAAGACACTGAGGCAATACCTAAATAAATTGATGCAATGGTTAATGATTTTGAAGATTTAATGCCCGATCAACTACCAAGAGTGTTACCACCACATAGAAGTGTGGATCATGATATAGATTTACTATCAAGGACAAAACCTCAAGCGAGAGGGGCATATCGAATGCATCCCCCTGAGTTTGTGAAACTTTAAAAGAAACTAGGGGATTGGTTGGAAGAGGGCTTCATTCGACCCTCAAAGTCTCCTTTTGGGACCTCAATGTTGTTTCAAAAGAAGTATGATGGATCATTTCGCTTGTGCATCAACTATAAATCCTTGAATAAGATAACAGTGTGCAACCACTATCTGATTCCCCTAATTTCTTATCTATTTGACTAGTTAGGTGGGGCAAAATACTTTTTTAAGTTCAACTTGCTGTTTGGGTATAATCAAGTCAGGACTTCTGAGGGCGGTGGGCATAAGACAACTTATGTGACTTGATATGGTGCCCTTCGAACTTTTTTTTTTTGAAAAAGGGGTGCTTGAATTAAAAAGATGGAATGTACAGGATGAGAGGAAGAATTACAGCTCCAAACTGCAGAATAAATGAAGGAAACACAATAGAAGAGACTAAGTTAAGAGATGGTCAAGGTGAAGCTTTTTGGTCCAGTTAGCATTAAAACTAGAGTTCTTGATTTCCTGAATATGACTAATCTTCAAAGTTGCTTCCATCTTCATTGACTGGATTATCTTTGATCTATTAAAATCAAGACCTTTAAAAATATTCTGATTTTTGGCCTTCCAAATATTATAAGCACAAGCAGCAACATAGCAATAGGAAATCTTCTGAAGCCCTTTGAAGGAAAAGGAAAGGAAGAAGCCAAAGATAACAAGCTGTTCCGGGATGAAAAACTGGGACTACCAGGGAAAGAGCAAAGAGACAATGCAGTACTGAACAAATCCTTGGTATGGTTGCACTGAAAGAAGATGTGATCGGCAGATTCCAGCTCAGAACTACAAAGAGGGCAACTATCATCATCCAACAGTCCTAATCTGAGAAGCCTCACTTTAGTAGGCAACCTGTTATGGCATGCCTTCCATAGAAGAAAAGAGTGCTTGGGATAGCTTAAAATGTTCCATACAAGAGAATACCATACAGGTTGAGGAGCAGTGGGAAAGACTGAATTGGAAGAGAAAGGGGCTTCTTTGGTTTTTGATAGGGCAATAATTTACCTCATTTTAGGTACTTATACTTAAGATATTTGAGTCGTTTCCAAGCGATTATGAGTAATTTATAGTTGATTTTGTCTCTTTTAAGTTAAATATGAAGAATATTGGCTTTGTAAGAGGAAAAAGATGAAAACAGTGCAAACTGGGTTAAAATCGGACAAAAAGCCAAGTTCAGAGGTCAAATTGTCAAAAGAAGAAGTTCAGGGGCAAATCTGTAAATATGCAGAATAAAAACTCGATCCAGACCGTGCTTCACAAATAAGCACGATCCAGACCGTGTCACATGTCGTTGCTCGATCCAGACCGTGCACCATGTGTTGGAAACTCGAACCAGACCGTGTCGACGCGTGGCGGGCCTAGAAAAGGCAGTTTCTAAGCCTTCTTGAGTACCCTTTTTGGCAATAGAACTCCTACAGAGAACAACCTAAGGTGACATATCAACTATAAATATAAGTCTAGGGCTCAAACCCTAACAAGTCTGGCACCACACCACATCTTCCTGCCAGAAGGGCCAGAGGGACGAATTCCGTTCAGAGTTGGAGCTTCAAGAGACTAAGCTTTCCTCTACCATTCTTGTTTTACTTTCATAATTATTTTATGATTGTTATTTCAATTATGTGTAGTGAGTAGTCTTCTCTGTCATAGGATCCTACGGATCCTAGGTTTTGTGTAAATTCAACTTTTCATATTTATTAATTAAGAATATTTTTCATCCATGTTGCTAGTGCTTCTTTGAATGTTATTGCGTATGTTCATTATTTTAGGGACGCCTTAATATTGTCATGCGTAGTTATTCAGATTTTAAATATGCATGCTTTAAGAACTTTGTTTAGGATTAAATCTATTACCCTCTAGGCTTGGATATTCCATCCAACGAAGACCAGAATCGGGATGGGTTGGATATTTTGCTTAGTTGTAGTCAATGGCCCTATTCAACCGAAGACCGGAATCGGGAGTTGGCCTAAAAATATTGAGTAGTTTATTTATCCTGCTGCATGTTTAGGAAATATTAGTGTATCACCCTTTTACTAGTATTTGTGAGCTACGAAGACCAGAATCGGGAAACAACACAGTACGAAATCAATTGTAGTCAATAATTTACTGCGTAGGAACACCCAGAAATCGGACTCGCATGTAAATTATTGAGTGATACGCCGTATTATTGAAATTGCATGATTTGGATGATTAATTTGTGCCTGAATGACATGATTAGTTTTGCACACAACCTAGGTGAAGTAGATCTTAGGATGCTTATCTTCTCTGTTCGATTCTACCTCTGTGTCGTTACTTTCAGTTTTCGTTCTTAGTTAATTAGTTTCCAACAAATTCCACTCGTTTGTCTAGAATTAAATATATATTAATTACGTTACTAGCACCTAGCAAGCCTTGTGCTCCTCTTGGTTCGACTGGGTACTTACCGATTTTATTTGACTGTAGTGATTCCTGAAACGTTAATTGACATCTATATAGGGTCAAAAATACGCCTGTCAGTTTTCCAGATACAGAGAATAGGATCATAACACTTAAGAGCTAGCTGTCTCCCTTTTAAGATATTCTTAACTGGCCAAGGGGTAGAGGCTTTGATGGGAACCGTCCACCAATTTGAGTTCCTCAAATAATAAGCATGGATCCACCTAATCCAAGCGGATTCTTTGGCTTGAATAATGTCCCAAGTCTGGGCCAAGGTAATAGAAGAATGAACATGAGAAGCCAATTTAATACCCATCCCTCTCTGTTGAGTAGGAGTGCAGACAGCATACCCTTTAATGGGGGACTTTGAGAGTCCCTGCCAAAGGAACCTTTTACAAATTGCATCTATGTTCCTGAGAATATTTTTTGGAATTTCAAAAATTCTATACCAGTAGATTTGCATTGAGTTTAGGATAGAACGAATCAACACTATCCTGGCTGCATAAGATAGAAATTTATTGGACCAAGAGTTGATTTTAGAAGACATAGCCTCCAGAAGAATTGCATAGTCCTTGGATTTTAAGCTCTTGTAATCCAAAGGGATTCCCAAATACTTGACAGGAAGCGTTCCACTGGAAAATCCCACTTGCCTAGCAATGGATCCTGCACTTGCTACTGACATGCCTCCGATGTAGATCTGGGATTTGTGGTCATTAACTGTCAGCCTGAAGTTTGAGAGAAGGAATTGAGAACTTTCTTGATGAGCTGGATGGTCCGCAAATTACCATGACAAAAAATGAAGATATCATCAGCATAAAGGAGATGATTTAATCTTGTTCTAGAGCATTTAGGATGAAATCTGAAATCTGGATGAGAGCTGATTTGTCTGAGGTGTCTGGAAAGCACTTCCATAGCAAGGGTGAACAGGAGAGGGGAAAGGGGACAACCCTGCCGAAGGCCTCTCTGGCCACTAAAATAACCTGCTGGGGAACCATTAATCAAGAGGGAGAAGTGAGGGTCTTTTATGCAGTGAACAATCCATTCAATGAATAGGGGAGGGAAACCAAAGTGATAAAGAGAACCCTCCAAAAACTGCCAACTCACAGAGTCAAAAGCCTTAGATAATTCAATTTTAATGCAACTTCTGTGGGAGAGTCTGGCCTTCGAATAACCATTAACTAGAGTCTGAGCTAGCAAAATGTTGTGCACAATGTTTCTTCCTTGGATGAAGGCACTCTGCTCACATCCAACAAGCTTGGAGACACAGTTTTGCATTCTTTTTGCAATCAAACTAGAAATGGCTTTATAAATAATGTTGCAGAGGGAGATTGGCCTTAAATCATTGGCTGTTGCAATACTAGCTGTCTTGGGAACCAAAGCTATCAGTGTAGAGTTGATTGATCTCGGCATCTTACACGTCCTGAAGTAAGATCTAATAGCTATACAGATGTCGGACCCAATAATTGGCCAGCAGGTTTTGAAGAATGAAGAATTGAAACCATCTATTCCGGGACTTTTGTTGTTGCCCATCTCAAAGAAGCTGTGCTTGATTTCATCATCTGTGAACTGAACACAAAGCCCCATAATATTAGAAGGACTAGGAATAACCCCAGGCGTGGAGGAGTAATCATGAGGAATGCAGTCCACTCTTTTACCTAGAATTCCTTGAAAATGATCAGAGAGAATATTAAAAATATCCTGTTTGTCTTCAGTCCAGTTACCAGCCTGATCCTTAAGCCTGCAGATTTTGTTGGTGAAAGATCTTTTCTTGATAGCAGCATGGAAGTATGAAGAGTTAAGATCGCCATGCTTGGCCCAGTGGATCTTAGCTTGTTGTTGCAAGTGAATAGACTCATATTTTGACAGCTTAGCAAGGAGGGAGATACAATTCTTCTCACTGACCTGTAACTGAGAATTTGAGAGATGATTACAGAGCTGATCTTGGGTATGATGCAACTGCTCTCTAGCTTGTTTAACACGATATAAGATGTTTGTTGTAGACTTGGCAAAAGCAGAAAGCAGATATTTTTTAAGAGCCTTCAACTTTAAATGGACATGAAAGAGATCCAGACAAGGGCCTGATGAGTGCCATGACTCCTCAACAGTACGCATAAAATTCTCGTTAAGAGTCCATCCATTACAGAATTTGAACCTTCTCTTTGTGGGAGTTTGATTTTGGATGTGAGGAAGTTTCAGGATAGCTGGACTGTGATCAGAAACCCCTGGAGCAGAAAAGATGGCATGAGAGGAAGGAAAAGATCTGATCCAAGCCTCATTGCAAGCAACTCTATCAAGTTTACACAGAGTTCTATCTAACTCCTCCCTCTTATTGGACCATGTGAATCTGAATCCGGTATAAGGAACATCAAAGATATTGCAGGCACTATAAAATTGTGTTAACTCAATTGTGTCCCTGAGTAACACATTGGAACCTAGCTTATCCTGAATATTGAGGAGACAGTTAAAGTCTCCAAGGAGAGTCCAGGGATCCGCCATCGCATAACTGATGTTGCAAAGATCGGACCATAGAGATGCTCTAGACAACAGCTGATTAAAGGCATATATGAAAGTGACAAAGAACTTCTGAGAAGAAATGATGACACAACAGTGCATATATTGAGGAGAAGAAGATACCACCTGACAAGAGTGAATTACAGATGAATCCCAGCCCACCAGAATTCTTCCATGAGGAGAAATATCAAAGTTGTTGCGCATATTCCAAGATCTGAAGGAGCTGAGATTATTCTGAAAGACTTCAAAAGAATTGGAAGATAACTTAGTTTCAAGGATAGCAAAAAGAGAGATCTGCTGAGAAGAAACAAAATTTAAAACTTCTCTTCAACTTGTTGTTTATCCAAATGATATTGTGGTTTATAGTAGAACATTAGAGGAGCATGAAGCTCATCTACGAATGGTACTACAAACGTTGAAGGAAACCCAACTATATGTGAAGCGGGAGAAATGTTCCTTTGTGAAGAGATGCATTCACTTATTGGGTCACATGATTGAAAGAGGAAACTATGTATGGATGGGAAAAAAATTTAAGCTATTAAAAATTGAATAACCCCGACAATTGTCAGCGAATTCTTCTCATTTCTCAGACTTTGTAACTACTATCATAGAATCATCCGTAATTATATACAAATTGTGGTCCCATAGACTGATTTATTTTTAAAAATAAAAAGTGAAATTTGGGAGAAGCTTGTGAAGCAACTTTCAAGAAGTTGAAAGTATTAATGATGAAAGAGTCAATCCTTGTGATGGTCAATATGCCTAAATCTTTTGAAGTGCATATCGACTATTATGTGGCATTGGGAGGGGTATTGATGTAAGCAAACCATATGATTGCTTACGAGATTCGTAAGTTGAAAGACGTGAAAAATAGATATCAGCTTAAGAGAAAGAGTTGTTGGCAATTATTCGTTACTATGGGTATGCAGACATTACTCATTGGGGCTTGATTTATCATACAGATGGACAAAATTGCAGCGAGCTACAACTTGACTTAGGCAAAACTGACAGCAAAGCAAGCCCGATGGCAAGAGTTCTTAACTGAGTTTGATGTGCTGATAAAGCATAGACGCGGGAAGCAAAATTAAGTTGCGGATGCATTGACTCGAATCACTAAATTTGTAAGTTTTTATAAACTTGTCCACTTATCGGCTAGTGAAGTGTCTTCATGTCTGGGAGAACCAATCAAGGCTGGGTTGGAAAAGGATCCATTGGTAAGATCTATCAAGCAGTTGATTGAATAATGGAAAACTCGACACTTTTAGATTGAGGATGGTTTGATCCTATCAAAGGGAAGGAAGATACAGGTACCTAAAGTTGATAAATTGAGATGCTCCATATTGTAATAATGTCACAATACATTATGGGTGGGTCATCATAGGTGGCAAAGAACCTTAAATTTCATCTAATATCAGTACTATTGACCTCATATGAAAGAGGATGTTGCATGTTACACAAAGACTTGCTTGACTTGCCAATAAGACAAACCGCAAAAGAGCCAATCATTTGGTCTCTTAGAACCCCTAAAGGTCCCTACAAGACCTTGACAAAGTGTGTCCATATACTTTACCACATGCTAATAAAACGTCAGAGACTACTCAAGCATACTAGTATTGTGGATATATTTTCAAAGTCCACTATCTTCATCCCTGTCTCAAAATCATGCTCTGCAAAAGAGTTGACATTTTTATTCTTCATGCACATTGTGAAATATTGAGGAGTACCGCAAAGCATTATTAGCGATCGAGACGGAAGGTTTAAGGGGCACTTTTAGAAGGAGCTATATAAGTTGATGTGTTCAAAATTGAAGATGCCGATGAGTTATCACTTGCAAAATGAGACAGAATGTTTCAACGGATGTTAGATGAATACTTACGACACTTTGTGAATGGAAATCTGCAATATTGGGTCAACTTGCTGGATAATGCCCAGTTTTTCTTTAACTTCTACATGAGTCTTTTTTTTTAATAAGGACGAGATCCGGTCTATGACATTACAAGGACAGACTCATGTAAAGCTACAAAGGGATGCTCATAAATGTGAGCTAGATGCATCCAAGGGGATTCGAACCCAAGACACTTGGTTTTAAAGCCAAGTGCTTGACCATCTCACTCAACACCCCGAAAAGTTAGGTCCACAATCATTTATGACTCATACTTCACTGGGCCAGTACACAAAAAAATCAAAGAGCATTCAAATTTTCAATAGAATGGAAAGCAAAAATAATGATGTAGTTAAAGCCTATTTAGAAAAATCTTCTAAAAGAATGAATAAGTTGGTGGACAAGAAGTGAAAGGCACTAGAGTTCAATGTTGGTGACTTGGTGTTGGTGAAGTGCTTCAAGAACAACTAATTTTCCTTAGAGGGAGAGACAAACACTTGATTTGGAAATATGAAAGCCCTCTCCCAATCATCGCAAAGATCGAAAGTGCAACCTATAAAGTGGAACTCCCTGCACGGATGAAGATTCACCTGATGTTTCATATTAGCTGCTTGAAGCCATTTTACAAGGACAATGAAGATTTAGTGAGGAGCGTCACCAAAAGATCACGAGTCAAGCTAACCGAAAACAGTAAGGATGAGATTGAAGACATCTTATTAGAGAGGACCATTCACTCACAATCTTGAGCACATCACAAGGAGAATTTAATCAAGTGGAAGGGCAAAAGAGTCGAATAAGCTAGTTGGGAGCCAATAACAACCATTCAACATGAACATCATCCTACATCACTGAAATCGTTAACAAATTGAATGTATGAGAGTGTCACAAACCAAACTTATCCATGACATTGTTAAGCCTATGACTGTTAGTGTATACAAGCACAAGCTATAGTCATGTTTCTTCTTGTAAGGATTGAAAAAGTCTCACTGGCTCTTTTCGGGAGAGTGAATAGTTCAACATTGTAGTTGGCTACTCCACTGGGATGAGATACGTCCTTCGAGTTCCTAATCTTTACTTATACGTACCTTCGTGTTTATTTGCCTTATAAAACGTGTCTTTTCTATTAATCGATGTCCCAACTCACTCGATTACATGATAGGGTGATTCTTGCCCCATTCATGAATACAATGCTTAAATGATCCTTTTATTGCCTAAAAAATATTTGAATTGCATGAGAAAGGCTGATTTACTGACTCTTGTGCGAATCAACTAGTACCGCTCGATTTAGTTCGAGAATTAGTATGTGACACCTTGCAAAGTAACTCGTCTGGGTATCTCGTCAGTGGTTTCTGAAATATTTGGAAACCTCTTTGAAGAAGGGATCTGTAATACAGGGTGAAGATAAGAGCATTCAAGTGACCAGTTCTTTCAGGATCCTAAATAGAGTTAACCAGTGGTTGGAAGAGCTAGTTGGACGCAAACTTGAAATTGACGAGTGGATTAAAGCTGCCAGTAAAAAGCTATACAACTTTCTGCAGAATGATGACTCCATGCTAACAAGTAGACTGATCTTTGTAAACGAAGTGCATCACAGTTTAGTTTAGTTTGCCGATGGGGGCGTGAAGATACTCCTATAATAAAGTTGATAACCTTCATGTACTTTTGCTAGGTATAAAGATCAAGTTGTTGAGGCCACCTGAATGGCTCTGTTAGACAGTAAGCTTTAATTATCAGGAAACTTTACAAATGAAACCCAGAACGTATGTCTAAAAATTTAGGGGCACGAGGAGTAAGAATCATAGCAGAGTGAGGGGGTTTGCTCATTGCTTGCCAGCAAATGTGAAATGTCAATGACACAACAAACTGGTGCGATCAGTTTCCCTGTCTGAGGATGTTGCAGATCTCCAGGAAGATGCATTATCCCTTGCCCCAGAAGCTGAAGCTGCATTCGTTGCTAACATTTTCATTCCTCTGCAGGACCTCATATGCCAGTGCAACTTCTCTGGCATGAATGATTTCCTCTGCATTGCCTAATTCTGCATCAAGTTTGGCATTTTATTACTCACTTTCAATTCAGTGACAGCATCAGTGCTATTGCGTCGGACATACCCTGCAGTTTGCTGGTTCCGTGGAGCCTCAGATGTCCTACTCCTGGTAGAGCCACCAAAATTGTCTCCCTTGCATATTTCTGATCCGGCGTTACTTGGTGAACTCTTTTTAATGCGGGTGTCCCTCAGTACAGTCACTGAATCCTTAATATCCACAGCGCCACAAGTGATCAGATTCCTCAGTATACTTGACGCCATAATTTGGCTGTTACATCTCCCAGAGGACCCAGACCCATGTGCCTGCCGAGGCGAATGTGGCATATACTGTGAAACTTTCACCAAAGATGAAGAATTCACCGCCGCTCCGGTTCTCTGCTTACTCAATAAACTTGTGTGACATGAATCTCCATCACAACTCTCTACAGCATCAGTCTTATCAGTCACATCCCTAGCTCTTTTTACGACTAAATGCACAGTTTTCTCATCCTGCTTGGCTGAGAACTCCATGGACGTTGATGATTCAGACCCAAAATGAATCGAATCTTCTATTATCTCAGATGAAGATGCCGATGTATAAATCAGCAGGCTCTGAGATTGCTTTGGGCGGCATCTTTGATCACATATTTGGCAGCTTGAAACTTGATCTTGTTTTTTGTTTTCATCATGGGTATAAAGCCCCTTGACAATGGCATCTGCAGAAAATAAAAAAAAATTCAAAATTGCACCATTTCATTCGTTCATTATCGTTTTTGACTCATATCTTGGGTTGTTATTCATCTTACTCTATTTTTACATCTTAGAGATATTCGCTGTTTAGAACAACGAAGTTTTCTAT
The DNA here is from genome assembly GCA_002312845.1 of Kalanchoe fedtschenkoi. Taxonomy (NCBI): domain Eukaryota; kingdom Viridiplantae; phylum Streptophyta; class Magnoliopsida; order Saxifragales; family Crassulaceae; genus Kalanchoe; species Kalanchoe fedtschenkoi. The sequence goes on along the minus strand of NQLW01000042.1, from coordinate 1,372,998 downwards.
GTCATTCTTCGTTACTTGATACAACGAAGTTCTTCTATCTTCGTTGTTTCAAACAAGTAATTTTTATTGTTTGCAACAGCGAACATGTAAAAATAGGATAAAATAGATAACAAATCAAGAGCGAGTGCAAAAAATTAATGAAAGAAGAAAAATGTATAGTTTTGAAAAAACATCCAGAAAATCAAAAGCATGGGTCTTGCTAAAAAAAAATGGAAAGAAGAAAATAGTGTCCTATTTTAAAAGAGCTAGAATACAAAAAGGGGTGATAATTTAAAGCTGACAGTGACAAATGGAGGTTCATTGCTTGCAATCCCAACCCCATTTGGCCATTTTTATTTGGGAACCGAACATTAACTTCCAATCTACCCTACATTATATTCTGTCCCTCAAAGTTTTCTGAGTAGGGAAAAATGAAATTAAATGAGCACCAACCAGAGGATGGAATCTCAGATCCTTTGAGAACAAACTCATTGTCAGAGATGGGTGTTATGAGATCATCATCTCGCAAATCCTGCCACACGTAACCCGCCTTGTATCTCCTGACAAATTTCAGTTTCCAATAAACAAAATGCTTGAAGTTCTACTACAAATAGATGACTTCCAACAACAACCTCTTGTAAGACCAGGCAAAGGAGTCGGCCACGTCCTTCCCTCGCACCTCCGATAACCATATCTTAATATCTATCAAAGAGACGGTCAAATGAACCAAAAAAAATCCATACTGGTTTTGTACAAGTCTGAGATTATAATGTGTACCTCTGAGGTAAACTCCATTGGCAGTGAGATGGTGGACACGAATGAGATGAGGATGCTCGACTTGCCCCATCCGGCTAAGAAAGTAGATGATGTGGAGCCTTCTCACCTCTCCTCCTCCACCATCTCCTCCTTTCATCTCCATATCCAGATCTCCCCTGCCCAAAAAATTTGAACAACAGCCTCAATTCCAGCAACACCATTATTATATATCCTCATTACATAATAATAAAATATATTGAAGTTGAGAAAAGTTGAAGTTTGTCTCTGTTGGTCTGGTTTGCTGCCGGCCTGCGTCTCAATCTCATGCATATAAAATAAAACCCCTCAAAGAAAATTCTTGTGTTCCACCCTATAAAATAAAGCCGCTGCTTTTGCAGTTCTCAAAGAAAACATGATGACATCTGAAGACAATAACAACCTGGAAGACATCAACAAAATATATGGCTTACCTTAATATGAGATTATAATCACGAGAAGTGAAAAAAGAAGAAAATGCAAACTTCTCTAAGTGAGGATCTTGGAGACTGACAGAAGAGACGAAGGAGTGTGTGTTGATGTTACCTGAAGCTGAATTTCTCTTATATATAACTAATACCTATGGAAGTGGTTTTAGCTTCATTTGTTTGTTTCTCGACTTATATTTTTTTTATTATTATTATTTAGGTTGTAGTTGATATGTGGCTTTCGGCATTAATGTTATGATCAATAGAGGATGAATCAGTTAAGAAACTCCTTATGTTGAGAACCTGGACAAACGTGGACTAATCTTTTTTTTCATAAAACGACTGCGTTTTTATCGCAATATCTCTATATTCTGACTTTATTTATTATGCTTAGTTAATTTATATTTAAAAAGATATATTCATTATATGACTTGATTCATGGGGAGTAATTAAATTCAATCATATACTCCCTCTGTCCTCTTTTACATGTCACTTAACCGAATTTTTTTGTACACTATTACTTGTCACTTACCAATTTTCAATGCGTATTTAATATCAACAATTACTTTAAAATGTCAAACATTAATCACTTCATTATCATAACCAATAAAGAATATATTCCTCACCAATAATCATCTACCAATTCTACTTTTTGCACGAACTTTTTCAAAAAATTGTTAACCACCTACCTATTAAATTTGTTCAACCGCTAGCATTAACTTCACCTTAATCTACTCAAATTAACAGTAAACGACATGTATTAGAGGACGGAGGTAGTATTTAATATCGTCATTCTCTTTTATCCCAATCTCATTCTTTCCAAATCAAGTTTAATTCATTTTGCTTTAAATCCTTCTTCCGTCTCATCCCAAAACAAGACCCTACACGAAGATATGTTGTCACCACCCTTTCCGTTAAACTCAGCGGTGCAGCCCACGGTGCGACCCTGCCGCGCTCAAGGTCGCCGGCAAGGGCGGATCCATAAAAAATATTGAGAGGGGTCAGATATAAAATAATCATATAGAATGAGTATATTAGTTGTATTTTTTAATTTTAGAATGGTCATTTTGCATTTTAAAAGGGTTATTTTAATCATTATTGAACTTCATAACCTAAAATAACATATAAATATAGATAAAAATATTTTTTTGAGCGGGGTCATCTGACCCCACTCAAACCTACATGCATCCGCCTCTGGTCGCCGGTAGAGGATTTACGTGCGACTCACCATGTTGTCGTGTCCGCCATGGCTGTATAGATCTCGAGCCGCCAGGAATCAACGATTGAAAAAATCATCACCATCAACTGTCTCTCTTTCATCTCTCCCTTTGAGTAATGTTGTCTCTCGTTCAACTTCCTCAGGTTCAATCGCCTCTCTTTATCTCTGTTATTTCCTAGTATTACTTTTGTTGCATAGTCGGTTAGGTTTTGTTTTTTTTTTCTTCTTTTTGATTTGTTACCGTTTCTGAGTTTGGAGATCGGGTTTCTTAGAGCCACCGGACTGCGTTGCAATCTATTTATGTTCTTCAACATGTAGATTCAGCATCTCCAAATATCATTCTCCTCTTTTTAGGTTAAAACCAAAAGCTGGAATTAGTCTGCCTTTGTCTGAACTAATTGTTGATGAACAGTTTTAAATTTGATATTGCAAAAATTGATAGAAATATCTTAGGAGCGGAAGCTACAAAGGCTTCAACTCATGACTACGGGTCTGGAGGAAATTTGGACGCAGCAACATTATATTTTTGGGTACTTTTTTATTTTTAGATTTTTTATGAGTTGATGTTCTGTTGTTAAGTTTGGGTTTGATGACTAAGATTGTAGTTTATGGAGTTGTGTTTGAATATCCTATGTGGATTTCTTGTCTGAGATCACAGTGAATATGTTTGAGCCTCACATTGAACCCGAGTTTTATTCTCTGACTGAGATGGCAGTGAATATGTCTGAGTTTCATAGTGAATCTAAGTTTTGCATCCAGCATCGACTCTGGTACTTCTAGAGCAAGTGACAACAAGAAAGCCTCCCTTGACATCCCTGCAAATACTGCGCAGCTTCATCTCGATCAACTAGAGTCGAGCTTCGCATCAATGAATCCGTATCCGCCACTGTCATAGAGCAACACCGCCACCGGCAACCGGTTCTTCACCTTCCTAGTGTAAACAACTCATCACAATTTGCACTTAGTTTTGGATTGTTGTTGACATAGTTTGGTGAATAATATTCACCATTGATTATATTTAATTTTCTTTTAATATATATATCATGTTCACCATTTTTGGTACATATTTGAATGGTGTACATGTTCACAAATTTTGGAAACTATTAATTTTTTGGTATTTCTATGGATTTGGATAATAAATTCTTTTTACAATGAACATCAGTCTGTTGTTCACTGCCAATATTCAACGATGGGATCGAGACTGTGATACAACGGAAGCTTCTTTTGCAGAGCAATTAAGGATTTAAAGATGAATCCTTTTAGCAGAGCGTGTGGCTTCTCTTACCGAGCAACCAAGGCTTCCCGTCAACGACTTCGACCGTCTTCCATTAGAGGATGAAACTGTTGCTAGATTGGAAGATCTGTTCTGCAGCCCCTCCGCCATGCGCCATATTTTCACCGACGAGTCAAAATCCATGCCAAACTAGGTGAGCAGTGAATACGCCCAAGTTGCTATCACTCCACCAGCAAGCAGCATGCAGATTGAAAGCTACCGAGTGACCAGTCCAGGCAGTGATGCCGGCGGGATTAACAGCAAGTTTGAATTGTATTCTAGGTTGTTCAGAATTGGATCTATGTGAGTTTTTTTACAGTGCACATGGGTTTGGTGACAAATGTTCACCATTATAATTGTTTAAGTTTCTGCTAATCTTTTACGTTCATTATTGTTATAATGGTGAAAATGTTCTCAAATTTTGAGATTACTGAATTTTTGATATTTTATGTGGGTTTTGATACCAGTGAACATGTTCACTATTAATGTTCACTGTCACAATGAAAAAAATATTCCTACAAACTCAGAAAAAAATATTAACTAAAAAAACTCAAAATTTCACTATCTACTTATTATTCTAAAAAATATTAAATAAATTATAACTCATAAAATATAAACTCAATAAAATTTTCACTATAAATTCATAAATTTGATAAATAAGAAAAAAAATAAAAAAATGAATCTCATATATATAATCAATAAGGCGTAATAAATAAACTCGAAAAATGAAACCATATAATTAAGACACTAATTAATACAATGTTGTTTCATGTATAAAATGATTGGTCCATAATTATCCACAACGGTTCTCAATTTAAGGAGGTTCTCAACGGATCTCTACCCATGATCAATATTTATATATGTGTATATATTTTGCAGATATTAGTTGCGAAGATATATATATAATGTTTTGAAAATGAAATATGAGGTTTTATGAGTAAATTATTTTGTGCTCGTTAGCTATCGGGAATTAGAATAGTCTTCAAATTATATGATTCTTAGGGAGTGTGTGTGGTTTGGAAAAAGTTTAAGGGAAAGAAAAATTGAGGAAAAATGAATTTCTCATATAATTTTTTTTCTTTTCTTTGGTTAGAGAGGAAAATTTTGAAGAACATACTAAAACAATCTTTAATTTAAATAAATTTTCATCTAATTTTTCATTTAGTTTTCAATTTCTGATTTTACCTAAATCAAATAAAAAACTCCTCCTTATTTTCTCTTAAATTTGTCTTTTCTTCACATTTACCTAAATCAAACAAAAAACTCCTAATTTTCTCTTAAAATTTTCTTTTCTTCACATTTACCTAAATCAAACACAGCCTTAGCTTTTTTACTTATTTCGTGTCCTAGTGTTTAGTTTGTTACAAGAGAGATTATTTGATGGACAGCTAGAGTCCACACATTTTAGCTGTAGAAATTAGTAATATATATCCTTTTGATTTTCTAATTTATCACGTGGCGAACATTAGTTAGTGTGATCATTTAAATATCATTTGGAGTTTAAAATTTAAACATGACACTTTGTTGATTGTATATAATTTCTTAGGTTTCGGAAAAATGATAGATAAAAGAAAATTTAAAGAAAGAAAGATAAATTTAATCTTTGATATAGAGAAGTTAGTGGAGAAAGAAATTAAATAAAAGATTTGGAGGAAAGTTCGGTTAAATTAAATAGTCTATATACACTTTCCTAATAATCTTCTAACTCAAAATCAGATAAGAGGAAAATAAATGAAATATATAATATTTATTTTCTCTGTAACTTTATTTTTCTTTTTTCCCTAAACCAACCATAGACTTGCAGTGGTGTAGGTCGGTGCGGAACATTATTTAGCTATGATAATTTGGTGTATACAAGTTAACTTGTAGGGAATCTCATGTATTTAGTGTGGGCGAGCGTGTATATTTTTCACATAGTTATTAGAACCGGATTGGAGGCCAAATCGGTCAAGGACCCGGTTCTCGATTTTTCAGTCGAACTGGCAGTCCAAATCGGTTTGATCGCCGGTTCAATTATATATAATTATTATGACATATAAGATTTAATAGGTTAATTATTGAAATTTTGATAAGATAATTGAATAGTCTGGTGTTATACATGCTTTTCTAACTCATAGCAAGCTCAGGTTCGAGTCCTGGTTTATACGATTTAAAAAAAAATTAAATTTAGTTTAAGTCCACTTTCATAACAAACCGATTCATATATCCGGTCTAGTTCACCGATTTCATTAAAAACCAACCGATTTGACCGGTTTTATCCGGTTCATGATGCATTCTGATAAAATATATATATCGGACCAGTACCTGGTCCGGTTCCTGGTCGAACCGGCCAGCCCGGTCCGATTCTGATAACTATTATTTTTTATCAACTTGGAGACTGTGTGTTGTGCGCTTATAAAAGATTGTTACTATCTTAAAAAATTTTCAACCCAATGAAAAATGTAATGTTGCTACTATTGGTTTACGGATAAAGCGGTTTTCCGTCTTTCAGCTGGTGAAGTTTCAGCCTGTTTGATTCTCAAATTTATTCATGAAATTAAAGTAGAAAAGTCTCTGATTAGCTTCCGCATCTTTTTCTGAGTATAATCTCAAGTTCTTAGAGAATATTGATGGTGAATTCGAGTTCGTCTGTATAGTTCCGGGTTTGACGAAAACGGGAACACGCGCAGTGACAATTCCTAGAGATGATCTATATTTCGTGAATGTTACAAAGGTGACGGGTCATAGTATCGTCAATGAATTACTTATCGGACTGAGAAGTACTTGAAGTGGAAATCTTTGATAAAAATTACACTATTCGCAAGGTAGAAATTGAGAATTGTCCAAGGTGAGTATCTCAAACGTACTGATGTTCATCTTGATCTTAAAGTACAATAATATGGTCCTGTATTGGTTGATTAGTTTCATGTCTAAAAAAAATTCTTGGTTCCATTCTTTTTGCCTCCTGGTATGGACAAATCTGAGCATACAGCTTAATTACTGGCTCAAATGAGAATAGGATCTTTAGTCTAGAAAAAATCTTGCTAACTTTTCTCGAGGCGATATGTTTTATCAGAAATTGATAGATTTTTGGAAAGAATATGAAGCCTAGGAATATATCTCTATCTGTACTCATGGAGGACAACGTGTATGCTTAAAGTTTGTGATGAGTAAACACGCCAAGGAAAAGCTCATACAATTCTTGATGGCGCCGAATGATTCATTTGTGCCACTAAGTACACATATTCGAGCGATGAGCTCACTGCTAGTCTGCCACCATTATTGAATATATTGTTTACGCCATGTATTTACAAGATGAGACTTAAGGTTGTGTTTGGTATAAGGAAAATATGATGAAAAGAAAATTTTGATGAAAAATTGAAAGAAAATGGAATTCTTGAAGGATCCCAAATAATTTTCTCTTGTTTGGTTTCATAAGGAAAATGTCAAAAAATATACCAAGGAATCCATTTCATTTTCCATTATCATGGAAAATTTTACGGAAAATATGTAGAAAAATATAAAACTTTCATTATCTCATGCATTGAACTTGATAAAATATATTAAATTTGTTCAAAAGTGATTATTTGTTTGAGATACATTGAATTTGATTAGATTCATTTGCTAGAGATTAGAATTATATTTTCACCCAATTTTCTACATAATTTTCTCTCTCTCATATTTTTCATTCAAACCAAATAAAGAATTTTACTAATTTTTCATCAAATTTTCGTTTCCACCAAATTTTCGCTTAACCAAACACACCCTAAAACTGTGTTTGGTTTAGAGAAAATTAGGCGGAAAGTAAATTTTGATGAAAAATTAGTAAAATTCTTTGTTTGGTTTAGATGGAAAATTGGAAGGAAAATGTGATTCATATCTCTAACAAACCAGTCCAATCAAATTTAACGTATCTAAAACAAATAACCACTTTTTGAATAAATTCAATGTATTTCATCAAATTCAATGTATGAATTGATGAAAGATTGACATTTTTCCACATATTTTCCATAAAAAAATTCTTGATCATGGAAATGATGGATTCCTAACAATTTTCCTTAACATTTTCCTTATGAAACCAAACAAAGAAAAATTAGATGGAATCCCCTAAATTTTCCATTTTCTTTCGATTTTTCCTCAAATTTTCGTTTCCGTCTCTTTTTTCCTAAACCAAACACAGCCTAAATGAATATGAGAAGACTATCTCAAATGGAAGTATCCACCTTATATGCTCCGAATCAATATGCAAATCAGTTTGGAAATTTTAACAAAAATGGCAACAGTGGTCAAAACAAAAATGTTACTCTCATTTTTTAGGAGCATACCTTCCCTTTTGAATCACTTACTCATTTCATTCCTACTGCAGATTCTTTCAAGATTAATTGTCATTCAGGCTGAGGTACCATTACCTGATGATCATGTAGAGGTTCCAGTTCCACCACACTCTTTACATTGATGCTCGGGCTGCTACTCAAATTATAAGATCCGGTACAGTCTCAAAGGCTCCTGTATATATGGTACAAAGACGACTATGTTTGTGGCTTAGCAAAGTGTACTACACTCTATATCCCATGAACAGTTTAAGCATTTTTCTCTCTAGGTAAGTGCTTCTACTAAGCCATCCACATACAAACAAACGACATTGGTTTAAGGCTATGGTAGCTAAGATATTAGCCATGAAAAGTAATCAGACTTGGTCTCTCATTGAACTGTCTACTGGTAAACAATAGTAGGTTGTAAATGGGGGTACAAAATGAAGTTTAATTCAGATGAAAGCACATTGAGACACTAACTAGATTGGTAGCCAAGGGCACTCACACAAGGAGATGAATTAGACTACAATGAGGCTTTTGCTCCTATAGTAAAGTTCACAAATTGTTACAGTCCTTCTGCTCGTTGTTGACACAGCAAGGTCTTGGCTAATTCTTCAACTTGATCTTAATTATGCATTTGTATACTTCATAAGAGTCAGTTATGGTCTCAAGCAAGTTTCAGCACAATGGTACTCTTATGAATTAAAGCAAAGCTTAAATGACTACTCTAAATTTATAATGACTAAGAAGGGACATTTTGTGGTCATCTTAGTTTATATGGATGACCTCCAACTTACTTGCTACATCCATAGTTCTATTGGATTGATCATTTCAAGCAGGGACGGATTCAGAAAAAATATTGAGAGGGGTCAGTTATCAAAAAGTATTGTGTTGATATATACATATTGTATAATTTTAACTTGAGATGGGTCATTTTGATTTTTAAAAAATTTAATATGACTATTTTTTTAACTTCATAATATAAATAATACATAAAAATAAAGAGGAATTTTTTTTCGCCGGGGTCAAATGACCCCTAACCTTAAGGTAGATCCGCCACTGTTTCAAGTTCAAGACCGCGGACGACCTTGATTCACTCAAATACTTACTTGGGCTTGAAGTTGTTCGATCTGAGAATAGTATAAAGAAATATGCTATGAATCCCTTGACTGATGCAGGAATCAGTGGGTGCAATCTTTCACGTTGTTTTATGGATACGAGGCATAAGTTGAGCCTCTCCACTGGTACTCTTCTTAATGATCCTTCCACTTATAGGAGATTGATTGGTAAGCTACTAAGCTTACGTATCTCACTATTATACGGAAGATTGTTTAGCTCAGATGGTTTGGTGTACAGAAATTAATTTACAGGGAGTCATATATTTAGTCAGGGGTGCCTCTATATTCGTTTTGGAACTTGGAGGGCGCGTGTTACACACCTATAAAATGTTCTAACAAACTTAATAGTATTTAAATTCAATGAAAAACGAATTTATCAAAGCATCCACGTTTAAGCTTTGTAGTAAGTTTTGTGTCACACTTCGAAGCGTTTCGTTTTAATGTGGAAATTGGTTTGTGGCTTTATGACAGTGGTTCGTAAAAAGAGCAATTACCACACTTCAGAAATGAAAGTGTGGTAATAGATATTAGAAGTGTGATACTAGATTATCAGATGACCTATTACCACGCTTCTAAGGAGAAACGTGGTAATAGGCTTTTTGCTTATTCTCCACCATGTGGCACATGTTTTCACAATCAAACCGAACACTTTTATTAAATTAAGAATACTCAACTATTTAATAATTAATATTTGAATTAATAATTATAATTATTCAAATATTTAATAAATGAAGAAATTTTTTAATTAAAATAATATGAAAATTAGTAAAATATATAATATGACATGTGGGTCCATGCGTAGAGATTTGAAAGATTTATTTCAATGTGGATTTAAATTTATGAAAAATAACAAATCTGATGTGACATAATATAAATTTTTTTTTAATTTATTTTGATGTGGATGTTGGATGCCCTCGGGGCGAGTAACTGCTACCTGTTTATAGAAAAAGTAACTTTTCTCGTCTTTTATGGGCGAAGCTCTGACGTGTTCAGTTCTCAAAATTATTCATACTATAATCTTTATTTTAAATCGAAGTAGGCTTACGTATTAATTTATGTACACTTTGTAGTTTCTACAAGATGGGGCTTGATACTAATCTAGTCTTCATCGCCAAATTCCAAGGTCCTTCTAACCCCAACACCTCATTTGGAAACCCATTTATGAGATTTGCAAATGCTCTTTGAAAATTCTTGACAAGCAGCAATTTCTCCACCACCTTCATCTTGTTTACAATGCTGAAGCTGATTTCCGGAACCATAAAATAGTCAAGCAGCCATGGCGGCTCGACAATGCCAACTCTCAGTCGAGATTATCTCAAGCATGGCTCCAATGTCCGAAGTCGATCACTTTTTCCCATGCCAACTCTGATCCCAGAATGCCTGTCTCCTTGCAGGGCTAGGCCTGCATTGGGAGATATAAATGCTCTGCAGCTTGCCGTCCAAGTTGTTGATTCTGTCAGTGATACCCTTCCCAGTCATCGGCATCTCACCCTATTCTGCCCAGTTTGATGTTGAAAAAATCAACTTTTTTGGCTTTGGCCCGAGCATTGAATGGATGGGTACAAAAGCAAGTAGCAAGGTAGGACATGGACAAAAGAGCAACTCAGATGGTGCTTTACAAGTAGGAGAGTAGCAGGGTCATTTTGCATTGCCAATGCGTCACCTTGGTCCCAACACAATCTAGTTTATCCTTAATTATATTTATACCATCATCATCCTCTTGTTCCCAAATCCACTCACTAGCTGCTCAATTGTGTAAGATCAAAACCAGCATAACTTACTTTGGAAAAAAAATTTGAAATCTGCCATGATAGCCTCATTCCTTATTATTTCTACCTCCCTCCTTGATATGTTATCAAATCTACTCTACTTCTATATCTTCATTATTTCGTACCACAAAAATCAGCAAATATTCGTTGTTATGGATAATGAAGATAGCACATAGCATCCTCCCACCTAGTCAGCACCGAATTAGGCCTTACATGGCATCTTCATGGTTAAGTAAATGAAAAACGTAAAAGTCTTCGTTGTTTTAGACAATGAAAATTACTTTTTATAACTTTGTGGTATCACACCATAACAATGTGAGAGATCTTCATGTTCTTACAAAAATCTGACGCGCTTCATGGTTTGAGACCACGGACTTCCCCGTCCTAAATTCGCAGAGGCGAATTGCCTAGCCCCATTGTCTCACTCAACCCCAACCCTAAACCCTCTCCTGATCTTCGTTCCTTCTTTGATATAACGCGTTGGCTCTAACTTCAGAAAGTTAGTTTTTATAATTCCTCCACAAATCAATTCTTTTCTTTGCTTCCACATATACTTTCTTTATTTGAAAATACAAATTAATTAATGTAGAGTTGAAGGTGCACTGGAGTTTAGAGGAGTATTTGTACAATGATAGTTAATTATTAACAAATTGTAGTTTATGTGAAAGAGTCTCCATAATATTTCTTTGTCCTCACATGGAGCTTTGTGATATGTCATGTAGGGACTATTCCAGCTTCCATGTAGGAGGCCCCCCACATTGGTTTCGTCACATAATTTGGTATAAAATTGTGCATATATATACAACATTATTGCTTAACACTTTCTTCTATACTTTAATGCGCACATTTTCAGCCATGAAGAATGAGGCATCACTTGCTTAACATTATTGCTCAACATTATTGCATTCTCACCATGCTCATTTTCATCTTCACTATCGCGGCTACTGTTGTCCTCGTACTGCTCCTTAGTGGTGACACGCTTTGAAGAAGAGGAGCCCCGTTGCTGTGGTGAAAATGAAGGAGATCCTCACTTAGAAAGAGAGCCCTACTGCGAAGAAAAGTCGGAGGACAACCTAATTAAAGATGGATGAAAGATTGAATTAAGATGCTGATATAGAGGATTAATTAGCTGTTCAAGTTGTTGAGTATTGTAGGTCATTGGAATATCATGTTTCTGGGAACATGGATAAGTAAACACTCTTGTACATAGAAGAAAATAAGCTGATAAGTGGCATGGATGCTTGTCACTAGGAGAGGGAGTTGCTGAGTCTGGGTTGGGATTAGAGATCATAGGGAGCTCTGGGACCGAGGTCAGGGTTGGACTGGGAGCACAGGTCTCGGGAGAGTTGGGGCTGGTGTCGGGTCAGGATGGGGCTTCATGCGTGCAATCGGGACTTGGGCATACATATAGCAGACTTGGTGGACCTAGGTTGTGGCCTACTAGCCGGGACAAGCTGATAAGCTCCACAGCTTAACGGCTTGCCCCGGCTCGAAGTTTCTCACTCTTATCCTCTCTTTAGCCTTGCCGGTAACTTAACTTAAGTGTTAGCCAATTAAATATTTAGCCGATTAGCTAGCCAACAACTTAATCGATAAACTTTTTATTCACTACTACAAATTAAGGCTTATTACCACACTTATTCGAAGGCTTTCACCACGTTTCACAAGCGTAGTGAATACCACCGCCATAATTGATAAAGTACAGAGCGTCGTAATAGATGATGAACCTATTACCACGCTTGTAAGCGTGGTAATAAGTATACCACCTATTACCACATTTTCAAGAAAGCGTGGTAATAGGTATACCATCTATTACCACGCTTCTTATGTAAAACGTAATAATAGGTGGTATACCTATTACCACGCTTTACATAAAAAGCGTGGTAATAAATGCATTTATTTTTTTGAATTCAATTACGGATCTATTAAATCCGTAATTTAATATATTTTAACTATTTAATAATTTTATAATATATACATTTTTATAATTTATTTTAATTATTTAGCCAACCATAGATTTCCCACCAGAACCGATAACCACAACAGCACATCGCCAAACTCGAATCCAACTGCCGCAACACAGCTTCTCCGTCTTCAAACTCAAATATGACAACCGCAACGTAATTCCTCCATCAATAAACTGTAATACAACCTTTGGGACAGATTGGATGGGCGTGTACTGCCGCGCGTTGAGCTGTTGGTGGACTGAATCGACACCACGTCCTGGGTCAGCTCTCCGCTGGCAGAGGTGCGGGTGACGGAGTTGTCAGGGTTGACGCCGCACGTGTTGTTGTTGCAACCGGGCTTGGGGCCGTCGAAGCAGTCCCCGCAACTCCTGGAGCGGACGAGAGAGCACAGGGAAGAGCGGCACGGCATGGGGACGATAGAAGAGGAGACGTAGTCGGTTCGAAGTCGACCCAGAGGTTATGAGAAATGGTAGCTTGTTTGGGGCGGAACGAAGTATGGGCTGCAACGGAAGAAATGAGAATGGGCAAGATAATGGAGATGAGAAATGTTTGAGGAGGAAGACATGGGTGCCGCCATGGGTTTGATTGTTGGATTGAATGAGCTCTAGGTTTTGTGTTGTCTTTATATGGGGACTGGTTCGGAAAGAGATATAACTATTAGAGAAGCACTATTACCATGCTTTTTATAAGAAGCATGGTAATTGGTTCATTTATTACCACGCTTCTTATAAAAAGTGTGGTAATAGGTTCATCTTTATTATCACGCTTTTTATAAAAAGCGTGGTAATTAGTTCATTTATTATCACGATTCTTATAAAAAGCGTGGTAATATGTTCATCTCTATTACCACACTTTTGATATTTTTCAAAATGCGTGGTAATAGGTTATTCTATTACCACGCTTTTATTTCAAAATTTATAAATTCAAAATTTGTAAGTTGAGAAAGAGTAGTAAAATATATTTGTATCCTATATCGTTATTAAAATATATTAATATACTCTACTGCTTTTAATATACATTTTTTAATGTTTATATATATATTAATTTTATTAAGTGTAATATTTAATTTAAATATGACACTCTTTTCTCTGAATTATCACCACGCTTATTATCTAAAGCGTGGTCATTGGTGCACAACATTTATTTTGTTTTTGTTTTATTTCATATAATTATAAATAAATAAGTGGTTTTTCATGATTTGTAAGTTAATGAGATTGAATATATTATGTGTAGTAACAAAAATTAATGAATTTTTTATTTGTAAGTTAATAATATTGAGATTATTATGTATCAGATATGTATCATGCATGTTCTAAGTGTTATAGTTTGTTTGAACTTGACTTTAGGATTTAGGATCAACCTTATAAAAACATCATTGATTTATAAATTATTTTCAATTTTAATCAATGACAATCATCAACATTATGTAACATTCATAAATATATTAAAAAATCACTTTAAGTACTTATAACCACGTTTTTTGCCCCAAGAGTGGTGATAAGTCAACTATCACCACCCTTGTGATTAAAAGCGTGGTCACTTGTAATTCAATTTTATTTTGTTTTTGTTTTAATTCATAACCAATTAAATAACAATCATAAATTATATTATGTAACATTCATAATTATATTAACAAAATCATTTTATTTAATCAACCAATTACCACGCTTTTCAACAATAAGCGTGGTAATAGCCTAATCAAAAAGAAAATATTCTATTTAATTAACCTATTACCACGCTTGTTGATGAGAAGCGTGGTAATAGGTTGAATGTCTAAAATGACGAGTTTTAACCGTACTTTTTACCACGCTTTTGGAAAAAAAAGCGTGGTTATAAGTAACGATCAAAACGACTACCGTTTTAAACATAACCTATTACCACGCTTTCCTTTTCAAATCGTGGTAATAGATTATGCCTCAATCGCGGGTGAATCAATTACCACGCTTTATGTGATTATTTACTACGCTCATAATAATAAGCGTGGTAAAATGTTAAAGCGTGGTAATAGCCAAAATATGTAGTAGTGATTGCAAAGTTTTAACCGGTAATGGGTCAATGATAAATTTGTTAACTTTGGTTATAATATTATTTTCTTATGTTAAAAAGGTAATCCAAAGTAAACTGTGGAGCGTTCTTCTTTACAGTTGAGTAAAATTTACCTTCAGCGCAACTTTCATAAAATATTAAGTGTTTGATTGAACCTATAGATCAATTTGTTAATTAGATAAGAGCTCCCTCTAAATTATGTCGTATACATCTTACAATTTAATTTTAAAAAATAATAATTTTATTGATATTGATAAAAAAGCTCTCTCATCCTTTAATCTCTGATTTCATCCTCACACATATTTTCATCCTCTATCCCATTTTGACTATTGAATCCTCTTAATTCTCTATTCTCTTATCTTCCACCGCTTTTCTCATCACTAAATTCTTCAAATCTCTTTCTTTTATTGATAGATTTTTAGATTAAAAAAAGCAGTTAAAGTATTTAAATGATCTCCTCCTCTGAAGTTTAAGACAATACAAAAATATGTATTTTTTCCCATGATATAATATGGCTGAAAAAAGTCAAAAATTTATTAGCCATTTTCTTGTTACGTTCATAGATTTTTAAAGTAACGCTAGAAAGTTCCCGTAAAATGGCCGAATAAGAGACATGTGCTCGATATTTGGCAGGAATATCACCAGAATCTTTCAGCCATGTTCAATCCTTTTTTCGGCCAATAAATATGTGATCGAAAACTACACAAAACATGGTCAGAATTTCACTGATAAAAAACTCTAAATCAAGTTTGGATCCATTTCTTCTCCATTTTTTCTTTTTTCTTCAGTTCTTTTTTCGGCCAATAAATATGTGATCGAAAACTAGACGAAACATGATCGGAAATTTGCTCGTAAAAAATTCTAAATCAAGTTTGGATCCATTTCTTCTCTATTATGAGATTCAGAATCCTTTTCAATACGTATGGTGGTTTGTTACGATTTGATTGTCGTGGTGGAGGGTTGAGGTGCCAAGGCCCCCGAGACCGAGTCGTCGAGAGATGTCCGATTTAGCTGAGGTCCCCAAGATGTCAAGGCCCCTAGGCCAAGGCCCTGAGGTGGCCGAGGCACTCATGCCAAGGCCTTGAAATGGTCAAGACCCCTGAGACCAATGCCCCTATCTGCTCCCCCTAGTTTCTCCTCCGTCGCTCCCTCGCACACCCCCACCCCCCCAACACATGAGAAGAGTTTATCGAGTTTCATACATGTTAGAGGTTCGTGGTGGTAACAAATATAGAGTGCAACTTATAAGAGAAGAAATGGCACATGTCTTTATTAACTTTATGGTTGAACTATTTATGTGCCTCAGGTTGAAAAATGTTCATAGTTTAAGTATTTGATTATGAGAAAGATGTCCCTTTTTCAATGTCAATGAGTTTATTCTATGTAGGGTTGAGCTCAGACTTCCTGACAGTTTATTCTGATAATCATACAAAATAACACATACACTTGAAAATAGAGACTTCATTCTCATTATAAAATATATAAATATGATAAGGTTTCAACTCGAGATACATAAAAAATGTTTGCATTGACTTGAGGACACCATTCATCATAATTTTTTCTCTATAAATGAATTCCCTATTTTATGTCATCGTGGATGTCTAATATCATTTCAATCTACTTTATTATAGTTGTGGTTTTATTTAATTTGAAATCGCTTTCAGAGGTTCTGAGTCAAACAAAATTATAATATACATTTTTAATATTTTGTTGTGGCCAAAAAACTT
Source organism: Kalanchoe fedtschenkoi (assembly GCA_002312845.1). Taxonomy (NCBI): domain Eukaryota; kingdom Viridiplantae; phylum Streptophyta; class Magnoliopsida; order Saxifragales; family Crassulaceae; genus Kalanchoe; species Kalanchoe fedtschenkoi. The sequence continues at coordinate 1,356,388 of NQLW01000042.1, read as the reverse complement.
ACAAAAATGATCGGAAAATACTACACATGTTGTGGCTGAAACAGTGACGTAAATGGCCGTAAAAAATTGAAAACTGAATTTTAACAATTAAAAAGACTCAACTCTATTCTTTCTCTCTAAAAATCCAAAAACCAAAAACCAATTGAGGTGGAGGAGGTCGGGACAGACCCTCCTCCTCGCACAGTCACTGCCCCGCCAGGCCATCAGCGGCTTTCACCTTTCATCGTCCATGCGCGACGCGGTGGTTCTTACCGAGCTTTTTAGGTGATGAGACCCCCACCGTATAACCTTGCAGTCTTGGAGACCTGAATCTCCGTTCACAATGGCTAGGCTATCCCCGCGGGAGGGGCCTCTCTATCCGCTCGGTAGCCCGGCGTGGAGCCACCACCGAACGCCCAGCGCCACCAATTTCTAGGCCTCACGGCTAATCTCCCTTAGGCCCATGACCACAACCACATCCACCCTACCAGCCCTCAACTCTCCCTCACCCCCATCCCTCCCAAACATGGCCATGGCCTTCACTCTCTTGCCCGAGGCTTTATAGCCTCGGCCTCCAACCCCCAGTTCCGTCTCCGCCCTCGCCAGCCGTTGATGAAAGATTTGTTTGCTTGATGGGCCGGATCCTCCTCGTCCGACCAGGTCACGGCTCTGTCACCGCCGTTCTCTTCTCCCGAGCCTTGACGGGTTGCCGCAGGTGGATCGTAAGATGTGTTGATATCCCATCCGTCGGAGAGTCGTAAGACGGCCTTCCACGGTGCAAAATCCGCAGGTGTTCCCAGCCCGTGATGTACCTCGAAAGCTGGCGCCGCCTCACCAATCGCGCCTCGCTCCAGATCTGCCGCTCCAGCGATAGATCCGATCATTGAGTCTCGCAGCTCAAGGTTTCAGCGGCTTCTCGTCCAGGCGGGTCGTTGATCGGCCATGTGCGGCCGCCCCCAGCTGACGGTCAGGCTGTGACGTCCCCTTCCTTCTCCCTCGCCGCAGCTCGAGTCCCCCGAATGCAGGAGTAGAGGGAACAACGCCTCATCTGTTCCGCCTTGGCCACCCCCCACCTCGACTGTCCCGCCTCATCTGTCCCCGATCCTCGACTGCACGACCCTCAAACGCCACGCCCGACCACACTCGTGACATGCCTCCTCTGCAGCTCGCGCACGTGTCTTGCCTTTTCAGCCCAGCCACAGGGCGCAGCACAACCCAGCCCACTTCTAGCCCAGCCTAGCAGCATTGTCCTCTTCAGTCAGCAGTCTTCCCCTTATTAGGCTCTTTGAGTCACTCTATCTGTAGGATCCCTGATTCATCCATATCAATGTAGGCGTTCGCGCCAAAAGATCTTTTGGATCCTCATCTAATAAAATTATCTAAAAAAAAAAAATTAAAAACTGGCCGTAAAAGCTATCATGTTAAACTGGCTGATATATTCTTGGAATGGGTGCACGAAAATTAGCCAGAGACATGCCAAAAATTAATATCGGTGGCGTCGTTCACCCTAAATTTTTATTAAAAAAGTGGTCGAACACGCACTGAATATTTTTTTTACAGTCTTCTAGTCACTTTTCTGATAAAAAATCTTACTGAAAAAGTGTGTTTTTGTAATGAGATGTTCTCATGACAAAGGAAGAAAAACCCGCTGGAGCCGCATTGAGCATTTTGCTACACCGTGCTACATAAAGTCTTTGGAAGCGCGCTCTTTATTCAACTGTTCAGACCGAATTTGCATGATCCTACAGTTTACATTTAGGCGGTGGTTATAAAATTTCTGAAATTTTTTATTTCGGAATAAAAACCAAAGTTTGAATTTGATGGTGGTTGATTGAATTTTTGATTCAGTAGCTTAGAAGACATTTTGGTATTAAGACTATGTTCATAGGTTTGGAGAGAAGTTTTGAGAGAATGTATCGGGAAGATGAAGAAAGAAAAGGAAAATAGTGGATTGAAAGAGTAAATAAAAAGATTGTTTCTTAGTTTATGAGGATTTTGGATTAAAATAAAAATAGAAGCAATATATGAACTAAAGTGTCCCTGATACTTAACAAAATACTGAACGAAAAAAGAGAATAATCGTAAATATGTCTTTTCGAGAATTTTGTTTTCAATTCTATCCAAATAAAATGAGGGAGATTTTTATCCTCCTTAATCCCACCTTTCATCTCCGTCAAAAACTTCTTTCTTTCATATTCTTTCAATGCTAACCAAAAAGAAAAGTTTTCAATCACAGTCCAAGGGTTTTGAGGCAAATTAGAAGAAAGAAAACAACATATGCTCTCATTAAATTCTAATTAATTAATTAATTAATTCATTATGAAATAAAAAATGCTAATGCAAAATGACATCATTTAGAGTGAGACAATTACTTAATTAACAAATTCATTTATTGGATTTAGTTATAAACCTACTAATTACATCGAAATCCCCAAAACAATTTTTTTCCTCAAACTATCAATTGGGATAACACATAAACTTGCAACATGTGTGAGTATTTAACTTATTTTTGTGTTTTTCAGTGTTTTAACACACACAGTCTCGGTTGGCCATCAAAATTAATAAAAATATATTTTTATAAAAAACAGCAACTAGGAGAGAGTGAGTGATGAATTTACATGAGCCTTTATACTTTTGTTATCTTCAAGCATTTTGAAGTTGTAATGTATTTTAACACACAAATAAATCATACAATAAATATATTTAAAAATTTTGATGAAATAATTTATTCTACCCAAAATTAAAATTACTAATTCCGTCAAAGTTGTCAGGATGTGTTTGTGAGATTGTTCTTGTTTTGAGATGCTTTCAATTTACATGTGATCAAACGAAGCTTAATATATGACTTCACTTCACACAGCCGACCTAGCAATAGCATAGCACATATCAAACGGGGCGACATCAACAAGCAATCTCCTTCTGGCTTCATGTGGATGATTACAATAAAAAGTTCTTGTGACCCTTTCTTCAATCATCACCTACCAAAAAGGTATTATTATTATTATTATTTATTTTTTACAATTGATAAATGAAATATTGAAAAAAATACACACATCTGAATTCTTTGGATAAGTAGAGATGACAGGATTACAAAAACATATGCGAAAAACAACAAACAAAGGTGAGCGGTGAGGTAAGCAAGCGTTGTCTCTTCTTCCATCAGCTTCAATTGATCCTTACTTAACTTGTTTTAATTAGTTTAACAGGATTCCCCCTTCGTATCCATTACGATTACGGTGTCTACAAAAGCAAAAGACAAGCTTGAAAGCTTTTGGATCCACACTATGTAAATATTATATAAGAGTTTTTTTTTTTTTTTGCCTGTTCTGCCGGGTTTTTTTTTTCATTTTATTTTTCTCTTAAGTTCAATTTTATTTTCTTATTATTTCAAAATTATGATTTTTAGTGCATTTCTGATAAAAAAATATTAACCACGATTTTTGTTGCACCACAAGCATGTGAAGGTGCAGAATTGAATTGTATTTTCACTTTGAATCCAAAATTTAAATTTATAAGTTATGATTCAACAATTCAATTTAACCAGTATTCTTATCATCACTATCCGATATGGAAAATTTGTGGAAATGATATGATAGCTAGCTATAAAAGGTATAACAAAGGATAATAAAAGAGAAGCTTGAACTATCTACTTTTTTAGCTATCTACTTCCTATTTCCCTTCCTATGGTATTCCTTTCTTTTCCCTTCTTCTTTGAGCATTCCCCTTATCTTCCTCCGTTCAGTTGGGAAATAATTTTTTCAATCAAAATCTGTGAACTATGATTTCCAAAAAAGAAATACACTTAAAATTAAGGGATAAAACTCAAAAGGGATTCCGAACTATCACTGCTTACTCATTTGCGGTCAGAATTGCCACGATTTAAAAAAAATGCGATGAAAAAAAAATTGAATTGATTTTCTAAAATAAAATTCACTATTACATTTCTAAATTAATATTATTATAAAACTTAGATTTATGTGCGAAATTACGTCATTTGGTTATCAAAATAAATTATTTCATTTTTCGCACATAAAGAAAATATCATTTTTTGATAACCAAATGCTGTAATTTTCACACACAAATCTAAGTCTTATAATAATATTAGTTTATGAATGTAATAGTAAATTTCATTTTAGAAAATCAGTCCAAATTTTTTTCAATCGCACTTTTTTTGAAAATCGTGATAGTTCTGACTGCAATTGAGTAAGCGGTGATAGTTCAGGGCCTTTTTGGATTTTTTTCCCTAAAATTAAAATCAAATGTAAATGTAGGATAGGAAAGAAGTGTTAAAAAATCAATGATGTTGTGGTCATTTAATCAGTTAAGTATTCGTCTAGTACTAATCCCAATTACAATTTCTGAAAGACGAAGCTCCCCATTCTTTGTGTTAAAAATATTGTAATTAAACATGACGATTTTATAAATGCTTTGCAGTCTGTTTTGGCCGGAATTTTTTTTTTTGGCCGGATATAAAATTTTTGAAAAGTAAAGGTTGAACATTTGACTCAAAAACATAACAAAACAAAAGCAAGCAGGCTCATTTATTACACACCTATTTATTTTTACACCCAATGTATAATATTTTATAATTAAATTACGCCCAGCCGGCAGGCCCCGTGTATAAATATTGTACTGAAAAAGAGAATGAAATATGGTGGGCAGAG
>NQLW01000042.1:1321506-1351300 GCA_002312845.1 Kalanchoe fedtschenkoi | reverse complement strand
CGCGTCGCCGTCGGACTCCACATCTCAGACTCCCCCATCTTCCCCCACCGGGGACTCATGCTCGACACCTCCAGGAATTTCTACGCCGTGGACGACATACTCAGGACCATCGGGGCCATGAGCCAGAACAAGCTCAACGTCTTCCACTGGCACATCACCGACTCCCATTCCTTCCCGCTCGTCCTGCCCTCAGAGCCGGACCTCGCTGAAAAAGGATCCTACGGATCCGACATGGTCTACACTCCCAAAGATGTGCAAAGGATCGTCCAGTTCGGATTGGACCACGGCGTTAGGGTTTTACCTGAGATCGACGCTCCTGGTTCGTTTATCTCATCCCTGTCAATTCAATATCATTTTCTTTTCTTTGCTTTCCCACGGCCACACCATAATAGATTTTTTAGATTTTATTTCAAATTTGACTCTTTTGTTCCGGCCCTTTCTTCTTCTTTTTTTTTTACATTAGGACTATTTGTGCTGATGGGAAGTGTTACAATCTATCACATTTTTACTTGCTTTTTGCGCAGCTGCCGGGCGGGGCAGTGTGTCCAGTCAGATTTGCAACTTTCGGAATTGTGAAAAGTCAGTTAAAAATTGTGATCGTCAATTTGAAAAAAAAAAATTGACTTTTTATTATTGTGAGCTTTCGCTTCGCTTGACTTCAAAAAGTCCTTCACGCACAGCGTGGTGAGCACGGTGTGCTGCACAAATTGCCGATTCTCTTGCCTCTTAGATTAGATTCTCTTGACATGTTGTGGCAATATGAAGAAGCTAAGATCTTGTTCATAGAAAAGCATTTGATTTTGATGAAAGTTTAATGGAAACAAAATTGTCTTCAATTTAAATTACTCAAAAAGTGTGTGTTTGAATGTTTAGGGCATACAGGATCCTGGGCGGCAGCCTACCCAGAGATAATTGCTTGTGCAAATATGTTCTGGTGGCCGGCGGGTATAAGCTGGGATGACAGGCTTGCATCTGAGCCAGGAACTGGTCATCTAAACCCTTTGCACCCGCAGACCTATCAAGTGATCGAGAAAGTTGTGGGTGATGTAGCGGCTATGTTCCCTGAGAATTTCTACCATGCAGGAGCGGATGAGGTTATCCCAGGCTGTTGGAAGGCAGATCCAACCATCCAAGCTTTCTTGTCTAGCGGCGCTACCCTCAGTGACCTTCTTGAGATGTTCGTTAACAAGACGCACCCTTACATTTTGTCACTCAACAAGACTGTGGTCTACTGGGAAGATGTGCTGTTGGACTCAGCAATCAGTGTCAGTTCCAGCCTACTCCCGCCTGAATCGACTATATTGCAATCATGGAACAATGGTCCAGACAACACCAAGCGCATAGTTTCTGCTGGGTACCGTGCCATAGTTTCCTCGTCTAGCTTTTACTATTTGGATTGCGGACATGGTGACTTCCTAGGAAATGATAGCCAGTACAACCAACCCCCAGGAACAGACCAGAAAGACGGTGGCTCGTGGTGTGGACCATTCAAAACATGGTCGCTCATTTACAACTACGACATAACGTATGGATTGACAGAGGAAGAGGCGAAGCTCGTGTTGGGAGGAGAGGTGGCTCTGTGGTCTGAGCAAGCTGATCCATCGGTGTTGGACTCACGACTATGGCCTAGAACCTCTGCGTTTGCAGAATCCATGTGGTCAGGAAATCGTGATGAAACGGGAGCCAAGAGATTCGCAGAAGCCACTGACCGGTTGAATGAGTGGAGGTACAGAATGGTGAGCAGGGGGATCAGAGCTGAGCCAATTCAGCCGTTGTGGTGTATCAAAAACCCAGGCATGTGCAACACAGTTAATGTTATGTAGTCTCTTTCTTTCATTTCCCTTTCGTGTGACAATCAGTATCAGAAATTGAGGTACATTTTGTTTCATTTTCAAACCTTTCTTTCGAAACGTTAACTCTGTATGAGCTGTCGTTTGTTCATTGAAAGACGAAACCAGGCGAGCATACAGCATCTTTAACTATTAGTGCGGTTTACGCCATGACCGAGGTTTTTCGAGTAACTTATATATCTATGAGCATAATTTGATAGATAAGTCAGTTGCAGATTCCTGTCGAAGCAGATGTATTTGCTGCCACTTGTTCATGAGTAAGATCAGTCATCACCTAACATCTGATATGATATTAGCGAATCATCTGAAAATCTGTAGTTTCTTGTACTCAATCTCCTAAACATGGAGACTCTGCCTGCACCATCTTCATACTATATAAGAACACAACGGGAACGCCAACAGCTGAATCATTCAATTAAATTGTCTCCTGAGCATCATAGTGATGATGAAGTTTTCAGCCTCTGTGTTTCCAGTTGCAGCTGTGGCGCTGCTACTGCTGTTGACTGCTCCCACTGCTGAAGGTGCCATAAGTTGCACTGAGGTGATAGGTGACTTACGGCCTTGCATCAGCTACCTAAAGAGCGGCTCTGGAAATCCACCTACAGCTTGTTGTGCTGGAGCCTCTGCTCTCGCGAATGCTGCCACAACGTCTACTGATAAAAGGGCTGCCTGTGACTGCATCAAGACTGCAGCCCGGGCTCTTAACCCAAACCCAGAGTTGGCTAAGGATCTCCCCAAGAAGTGCGGAATCGATTTGCCCTTTACTATATCTGCCTCCTTGGACTGCACCAAGTACTGACGCTCTATCACCATATTTAAGTCCTCAGTATAGCTGCAGCACATGACTCACCTGTTTCTTCTCTTTTCTGGTTTTGCTTCACAGGTTAGGTTGAAGATGATGCCACACGGGAACCAAGCCACTACATGTTATCAAATTCTCTTGATTTTCTTTCAATGCCATTACAGTACATGCTTATGAGGATGCATGCGTTCCTGTTGTAAACTGGTAACAATTGTATTTCCTTTTCTTTGTAATCAATGATATAAAAGGCTCAAAAGTTTCGGTGGTGGCACTACTGATTGGCCCAAACCACTGATTTACAACTAAGGAGACGCCTCAGCCACTGGCAAAATTGTGTAGTAAATTCTACATCGTTTCCAACAAAAATTCAGCACAAGCTTCGGTATTTAATCAATTGCAAACATCAAATATCGGGTCACACACAGGATTGACTCTTTTGGCGTTCCGTACAAAGATGCCCGAGCCACTGTGACTTCAGGATTCCTTGTTTGTCGGGAATTGATGTCCCTCCAGCGTCAAGATTCCAAGCAACAAGACCTATTTTCACTTTCCTCACCTTAATTGTTTTGCAATAGCTCTTTTGCAGATGGTAACTGATGTGCAAAGAAAACAAGATCTATAAGAAAACTCAGTGATGCAAAAGTGCCATGTCTGTTTGAAAGTGTTTCTCAGCAAAGATTAGGAAATACTCACATGTGAACTGAGTTTATATTGAATCAGTATCATGAACCAGATTTTTGCTGCACAATAAAATCATCCGGAGAGTAATAGTCCGCTATGAGCCGGTACATATATGATGGGTTGTGCCCTCCTCTGCGAAACATGGAGAGGCTAATCAGGAAAATTTAAGGAAATTGTAACATATGCACGGGGTAACATACAAGCACAACAAGTGTTGTCTTGGAGAAATGAAAACAATAAAATAATATTATACACTCCTGGTGTTACGATAGTAAACAGAAGAATATCAAGAAGATAAGGTCGACGTACGTGTCTGTAATAAACAAACTGACAAGCTTAGGTGGTACATAGTCAAAAGCTGGATTCACCACATGGAGAAGAGGAGAGTCCGGTCCAGTTCCGAAATCCATGCAATCTGAAAATTCTCCAAAATCCAGCAGCTCAGAAGGCGATCTCAACTCGTTCAGTAAGACTTCAGGATTGTGAGGATACAAGGGGCACAACTATAGTGAGCAAATCATCATTGTTACGGAAGAAGAATAGAATTTGCTACACTTATCAGGGAAATATATTTCGATTGAAAATTTTATCCAATGATTTTTCAGTGACGAACCATTTATTCTTTATGTTGCCATACCTTGTGACTGCCGGCAAGTACTACAAAGGGGACAGCATGCCTTTGGGCAGCTAGCGCAACCATATTCAATCCAATCGGAGCGATGACGCCTCCATTCGCCATGACAGCATGAGCTCCAACAATAACCTTCGCCAAGTTCATCAAGTTGAAGCTCGAAAGAGATTTGATTATCTCGATGACAGAAAATATTATTGATAGTATTACATACCATATTCACGCGTGAGATCATGGCAAATACTGCGGAGTCAGTAATTACTGTAGTTTGTAAGCCTCTTACAACCAATTCTTTTGCAAGAGCATGGCCACGATATCTGTAGGGAAAGAAGATACACGAAATTAAGGTTAGAAACAAGACAGGTGAAAAGATGTAGGGCCCATCCACGACGGTGCATCATAATATTTATCAATGTACCAACCTTGGAGCACCTTCAGCAACAAATACTCTGAATGATCTTTTTTTCTCTTTTGCTGCACAAAGAAATTCCAGCACTGTCTTTGAACTGCCTAAAGTCAAGATCACCTCACTAGCAAAAGATACCTTAAAGTATATTAAGGATTGAAATGATGCTAGACGAAAAGACATATACCAGTATACTTCATAGATTAAACATAGAGACATGGAAATATGTTTTTTACGATAACATAGACTGTGATCTGAAGTCTCAACTCTTTGTAAAGACTGAAAGTGTCTATAACAAACATGATGAGACGGAGTAACAACCCCATATTCAGAGTCACAGTTAAGAAGTACTAAACAAAATATCCGGAAAAAAAAATAAACAAATGCTTATTTCAATGCCCTACCTAGTGCATCATACATCAACCTTTGGCAAGCATGAGCATAAATAAATTACAACTCGAACAAACAATCCATTTAGGTGACCTTATAAAAAGTCCGTCGGAGGGTCAAGCATAAACATACTTATGATGAATATGCTCCACTGCTTGTTCAGCTATCTGTTCATGGCATGTTGCAATATCCTGGATGAGTTGGTTCATTGCCTCAATGACATCATGCTTCAGTTTGCGGCTCCTTACACTTTTATCAGCAGCTGAGATTTAAAAAAACATGTCATATTAATGACACCTTAGAATAAGAAATGCCATCATATAGCATCTACGAACAGCCTTCTGTAGGTAGGATAGGTAACCTTCTCTCATACTTTGTATGTGCCTTCGTGTTGTGATATATATCAAAGAAATATATTCATTGCCATGATAACTATTTTATTTTACTATAATTAAAATACAAGAGTTGTTGATCATATTTGGCTCTTGTAACATCCAAACTTACATTTGCTTTTCCCTTCAGAATCGCCACCAGATGATGAGGGAGGAGGAACAGCTGTGGAGACAGGAATGTCCTCAAGAAGGGTCTGCAACGAAGGTGGTCGTAGAGTGCTCCTGGAAGCAGCAGCAACAGCAGCGGCTGACAAAACTGGATGATCATCTGCTTCATCATTGTTGTCATCATCATCACTTACAACTGCTACATTCAATCCCCTGATAGCAGTAGTAGTAAGAGAAATGTCTTCCTCCCTTATAATGTGCAGAACACGCCTCACAACATTACAGACAGCAAGCTCTGCTCCACAATCAATTCAAAATTTAATAGGAAATATTTAGCCATTACATAGCCTAATATTTATTTTGAAAATGATATATCATTGAACATTACACGAACTGAAACTTCCTTTAGTTGAAAGATAGCTTAACTATAATACACACTGATAACTACATGGAGATAAAAACCAGAAGTTTGAACTACAATGACTTCCCAAGAAGCTGAATAATATCATGTCTTGCTAAGTAATTAACAAATGTTAGAAATGCTGAATACCAGAGTTTCAAAAGGGATATAACATATGGTATACTTTGCAGACTAATACACCTCCAGAAACCTCAAACCACTGATTGTAATGAATAGTCGTGAACTAGAAACGCTAAACCAAACCAATTCAATATGGGCTATTCATTCAACTTGAATTTGAATATCAAAAACATATGATATACATAGATAGTTCAAAATAAGCGTGATTCAAAAATCATCTATGTTTAGTGATAAAGTCAGTAAGAAGTGGAAAGTTACAGATAAGCAACATACCTACAGGATTGGCAGCAATCAGCTTCTCTCCAGCAGCCTTCACTGCATCAATGAGAGCAGCAGCTTGATTCGTGCTTGGCAGGCGCTGCTGAGAAATCACAGACCGGAGCAATTCTGCCGCCAGTCTCGATGTTGTCTGTGATCCCTCAATTTTACTAAGATATTACAGCCAATCCGAATTGTTACATAAATCTTGAAGCCTCGATTGAAAAAAGAAAAAGAAAATAATATATACTAACAAGAGTCTCACCGTTTCTTAAGCTTGTTAACAAAATCATTAACTGTGGCATTTATGTCTGGCATGATTCCTCAACCTGAATCATACAATCGCAAACTGAAGCCACCAATATCCTCGAAGACTTCAGTACACCCTATTAAAGATTACACACATCATTCCTTCACCATATATATAGTCATATAGCACACACTGGTTTCCTCTGCAACAACTATTTCACCAATATAATAAAAAGTTCCCAGTCTCAAGAACAAGACAGCCATAGCAGCATAAAAAATAAAGATGAAAAAAAACCTAAACACTATAAGCTTTGACATACACAGCAGACACCCTCCGGCAAGCTAATTACACTCTATACATGTCAAACACCATCGCACAATTCCAATCTATTCTATACTAAACAGCGAAACAGTCACTAGACAAGCAAACACGACAACCTTAATTTCATTTCACAGCAGACCAGAGCCCTACGGAAGAAAGCCTACAAAATTGATTACCGAGGCATGTATATGCCGCTGATCGCTGCTTCCGCCGGAGTGACGAAGTCGATATGAAAACGAACTGAGTGAGCGAAAAAACTAAAGTATCTGTGTCCTGTTCCAAATGCCCAACGGCTTCGAAAAACCCTAGTGTGCACGCCCTTGTGCGTACTACCGTTTTAGTATGCCGCCACGTGTCCATAATACTTTAGTTCCATTTACATGCCTGTTGAAAAAACTATTTACCAAATGATGGCAGGTATTTACACAAAATATTAGTACAATGTTACCGGAAATAAGATTTATTGACATCAATGTGATTTTAAATTTTAGGTACAAATGTTAAAAGCATCTCCCAATTACAACTGTTTTTCTTTTAGAGGGTCGATCTATCTAAATTTTTAAAATATGTAAAATAAAATTTTTGAATAACATGTTAAATAGTAATTATAGTTGTACCTCTAAATTGTTATTATTATTATTATTATATAAATTAAACCAGATACATTAAATTTGGTCGTTTTATCTTTAGAATTTAATTAAACAGATCTATTTAACAAATAAGACCAGATCAAGCTAAACATGCACTAAATCAACAATAATAAATCACCTCTTTAGATCATTGAGTCGAAAAAACTGTAGTTTGAAGTTGTAATTAGTTGTTGGAGATCGATCATGATAAAAATGAGGATCTATTTCACAATGAGCCTTCCTCTCTTTGGCAGTTCATGGAAAAAGTTCATGTCTAGAGTCTTTTTGTTTGTTAGGATAAAAAGATTAAAAAACTCTATATGGAAAATGTGAGAAAAGTCTCTAATAAAAAACTCTGCATGCATAGTTTGTTTCTCTAATGATGTGCATGTTTATCAATATGAACTTTGTTATGTCTGTTTCTTCTTGAATAATTACGAAATCATGAAGGGACATTCTCTCAGCAACTATAAGTTATAACCTAATTTTAATCACAGATAAATTTATTTTCTCAAGTCATTTTCATTTTTTACCAGTAAATTAAAATGACAGTAAAGTAAATCAGTGAATGGAGCTCTTAACAACTCAATCTACTGCCCCTCTCCTCTCAATTTATGTATTGTTTCTCTTCCCCATTTGTACTATGGCAATCGGCACGAAACTCGAGTCCCCCCGTATAAATTTTGAAATGGTGTGTTATTTTAATTAATATCACGGAATTCATGTCATCAGTGTCTTCTGATGCTTTGCAGACTACTAGAATTTTGAAAGAAAAATGCTAGGGACAGAGCCTGTTTGAGTTAATCCTTCTAATTTTTCATGGGGGACAATTTATCTAAAATATTTATGTTCATAATCGATGCTGACTGTCAAAGTTGAAGAAGATTTACGTGTTTAACGGCTCAATCTCTGATCTCTTATCTCGCCCCAGATCGAAGACTTGTCGCTAGAGCTCTCTGATAATAACATGACCAGACAAATTCAGGTTGAGATCAAGAAGCTCTGAAACCTCTGGATGCTTGAGATTTAAAATAATGTTTGAGATTTGTTGTGGGGTGGTCGTGGATCGAGTTGTGTTGTTAGTTCAATTTGTATTTAGTTTAATTAAATGGATCTGTTTAAATTTTTATTATAAATGTAGTCGTCCATTAGTGGATCTAGTTCGTCTAATTATTCTAAGCTGTCATTCAATAAAAATAATTGAACAACAATATGAATCTGGTGAATATAAATATAACATAGTGCATATTGTATATAAATATAATGAATAAGTTTCAATTTGATACTTATATAAATTCGGTGAACACTATAACAAATATTATAAATATTATTTTAAATTTTGTGAATGCTACTATAAATATGGTGAATGTCATATTTAAATTTATTTAATATGATAATTGAAATTTATAAACACTATTATAAAATTAGTGAATACGACACTGCGAATAGTGAATGTATCAGCCAAGCGGACGAATATATGAATAAAAGTTATAATATAAGTATCAAACAAATGTGAACATATAAATTTGAAAGCCAAATTAATCATATAAAATGTAGCCAAATAAATGATTCTTCCTGCAATCCATTTTTTTATTTTTTCAAGAAACATACAATAACATTTAAAACAATAAGAGATAGATTTGAAATTGAATGCTTAGAACTAAGATATGGCTTCCTTTTATGGTGTGAGAGTGAAACGAGTGGATCCTTAAATTTTAACCCTTGTTGGTTCATTTTAACTCCCCTTTTTAAAGTGACATGGGATGATATATAAACTTTCAAAAATAGTTTGATTAGAGTATAGCGGGTTCGATGTATAAGAAATCTTGATGTCATCAACTCTTAAAGTTTATCAAGCTTATAGTGTACTGTAAGAGAGGAATCAAATTAATGAGTATATATACAAAATATGTGCATCAATGCCGAATTTCGAATATAAACTATTGTGTCATACAAATATTTTGGCACCTAATATGGAGATTCGTGAATATGTAACTCAAATAGGTGAACATAATCATCACTTTGATGAACTTATATATCAAGTTAGGAATGCATCGCTTCACATAGAAGTATATTTATTAAATTGATGAATATACATCATGGCTAAAATTAATGAATATATACTTGTATGCAAATGAAGAATCATGTATTAGGGTAATGAATTTGCTTCCAATAAACTATATTATAAAGGTTTTTATAAATAACATCTATTTTTTTAAAAAAAAACTTAATAGGAGACTTAAATATCGATTGATGCAATGTAATCAATCATCGACTGAACAACAAATACTCATTCGATAAATATCTTTAATTATTTGATAAACATTACTCTAAACATAATGAACATGTAATTAAAAAACTATTAAAAGAGATGCATATCCTTTTTATTGATGCGAACAATAATGTTCCTTTGATGAATATTATTATAATTATGGTAAATGTCATGTTTGAATCTAATGAGTATTATATTATTTGAGTCTCATGAATATTTAAGTAAATATTCATTTAGAGTATGGATTAGTGGTTTAGATCCGGGGTGATATATGATTAAAATCTAAATTCTAAAGTTCGAATCCTCCTGATAGTTGAGTACATGTGTTAATAAAGAATATATAAGAAAATCTGGTGAATATTGTTATAATTTTAAATACTATAACTAACTCAATGAATATCACATTCAACTCTCGTGAATTTTATTATCAATCTGATAAATATTAAATTTAATACCATAATTATATTTATCAAATAAATATTGATATCCATTCTCTGAGTAAAATTATAAATTGTTGTGAACATCGTATTTAAATATGATTATTACTTTGATAATCAAATGTAATGAACACTCGTACAAATCTAGTGAATATCATTATAAAGTAGACGTATACTACAATAAATTTGATTAATAATATATCTAAATCAGAGAAAAATATAAAAAGGGTATGTACTATCATCTTTCAAAAATAGTTATCGTAACTATCAAATCTTTTAAAAAATTAAGAATGAAGGCTTGTGTATAATTTTATAATATTCAATCATCCTCATTAGCTATTTTATCTAATTTTACTAAAGTCCCCAACTAGCCATGTTACCAAAACTATGTCATTTTGTTTTTATTTTTGTAATATCTCTGAAGCGTTGATTTAAAGCAAATCATCCTCATCCCAACAACGTTGATGCCATCTACGACCATTTTCTGTTGACATCCAAATTCAAATGCTAAATCAATCTTCTTATTTCTTATCTCATTTATTTCTTTCTATTTTCTCTGCAGTCAGCATGTAATCCTCTCCCTTTAGGTTGTTTGTTATAGGAAATATCTGAGAAAAAGTAAGTTTAAGAAAAAATGAGAAGAAATTCTTTATTTTATTTAGAAAAAGTTAAGATGGATAAAAAGTCAATTATAGGAGCCAATCTATAAAAATATCAAACTCCAAAAATCAATCTGCAAAAGATTAAACTTCAGGGACTATTCTATAATTTCTAGAAGTCAGAGGTCCAATTTGTTAAGAAGTAAAACTTTAGGAGCCAAACTGCAATTTTGAGAACTTTAGGGATAACCGTCAAACGAGTAACGTCGAGTGCAATTATGTAAATAACCAGAAGTATAACACGATTTGGATCGTGCAGTCAGCACGATCCAGCTCTAGTCTACTCTCACTCAATCGAGACCATGTCGACACCTATAACTAACTCGATATTGACAGTGTCGATGCGTGGCACACACATAAGGGACAAATTTAAGTTGGTTCCCTTCAGCTCTACTCCATGATAATTACAAGATAACATATCAGTTACAAATTGAAGACCTAGGGCTCATTCTTCACATCTTCATACACACAGGAGCCTAGGGATTCCGTCGTTATCATAAGACTAAGATTTCCTCTACCACTTCAGTTTCACTTTCATTAATATTGTGATTGTTATACTCTGATGTATAGTGAGTAGTCTCTCTATTCTATAATACACAACATAATTTGTTGTATACTCATATTCATGTTAATCAATTAAGTATTTTCATCCATTATTGTTCATGCCTCTTTGAGATACGTATATAGATGTCTTGTGTATGGTTAGCTGTCTTACTAACTCTACATCCTTTATCTCAGGAATTGTCATGCACCGTATTTCAGACATGAATTGTGTATGGTAGAAGAATCAAATTTAGGATTAAATCTGCTACATTCTAAGCTAGAGTATTTCAATCCATAAAGATCAAAATCGAGTTGGGTTGATTATTTTATCTAGTTATAGTCAATATTCTTAGTCAATCGAAAACTAGAATTAGTTTCTTAGCTATAAATATTGAGTAGTTTGTTTATCCTGTGACTTGGTTGCATGTTTAGGAGATATTAGTATAATAACCCTTTAACTAGTACTTATGAGCTACGAAGACCAAAATTATGACACAAAATTGTACGAAATCAATTGTAGTTAATAATTTATAGTGGAGGAATACCCAGATGTAGGACTCGTAGTAAATTATTAATTGATTATTCTGAATTATTAAAATCGCATAATACATTGTAGATGATTATTTGCACTTCAAAATAACATGAGTGTTTGCATACAATTTAGGTGAAGTGGAGATCTTAAGATGTGTCCATTATCTGAAAACAACTTTCCTTACATAATTGATTGTGCAGTGACTAATTTAATTTAAACCAATCGAGTAGGATTAAATATTCATCACCTAGGGTATTAGTGCCTCCGACAAGCCCTACTTGCTCCTCTGGGTTGTTTGACTCAGATTTTCCAAATTTATTTAATTGTAATTGATCTCTAAAACTAATTATTGACATATATAAAGGGTCAAAAATATGCTTGTCGTTTAATAAAGTGGATGTTATCTCTATTTTTCATTTTTTTAAAAAAAATTACTTCCACCAAGGCTCGAGCCCACTGCTTATGGGAGAGATGCTCATCAACCAACCTAGGCTACCACTTTTGTTTGTTACTTGTTTGATAAAAGATGAAGGTACTTTTTCAAGATTTTTTGTTTAGTTAAATTTTCTATAATGATCGATTGCTTGGAGGTGCTGTTACATGATGATTTTCATGGAGGTATGTATATGAGGTGATTTGGTGGTTGAACTTATGGTTACTTTTGTATTTTGGTTTTCTTTTAGAGTGCATTCTAATTGGTGACAATTATTTGTGAGAAATGTGACAGACAAGGAAACTACATTGACATATATGGAGGATAATTCTCTTCCATCAAGCCTGAATGGGAAGAAGAGAAATGTGACATATTTTTTCTAGTTATCTTATATGACGAGATTTACCTACCACATGCCTAGCTAAAAACTTAAGAAGGATCATAAACTCAACTCATACAAGTTTAGATTTATAGAATGGACATATATTTCGTTAAATGTAGAGCGACATTCATCAAATGGATAGGTATATCCATTATATGAGTAACTTATTCTTTAGATAAAAACTTACATTCATCAGATGGTATCTATATTCATCACAATAAAAATATATTCATCAAATACATACATATATTTATGAGATGGATAACTATGTTTTTATCTGATAAATATGAACATTCATCAATAGAACATATGTTCATCATATGAAAAACTATATTTATTAGACAAAACTGATATTCATCAAATAAAACCTACATTCACCACATCAAAAAGTGTATTCATCAAGTAAAAATCAATATTCATCAGGTATACAACAATATTCACAAGATAGACAACAATATTGATGAGGAAATCGCATAAAGTGATGCATCGCTGTCTCTGTTAGATTCACATTTGACAAGAACTTGAAAGAAGAACTCAAAAAGACTACCTTGCATAAATCAAATTCTGTTCACAAGATTTATTCAGATTCAGAACTACAGACTGCTTCAAATTTCAAGCGATCATAACTCTCAATTCTGTGATGATGATAAAGGGCCATAAGTAGTGCTGACACATCTCGAAGTCTTCTTTCAAACGGATCCAGACACGTGTTAAAGTTTCATCTAATCTGTTCAGAACCGGCCAAATAAATTTCATCATTCTTCCAATAGAAGTTCTTGTCTTATCAAGATAACAACTTCTATTTCTTTCAAGAGAAGCTCTAGCTACCTAGCTTATAAATAGATAGTTGCAGACTTCTTTTTTAGTTAGATTTTGTTTAAATTAAAATTAGCCGCTATTCTTTTTTAGTATTCTTACATGTCGAGTAGATCATCCGTTTACTTATCTTCAGAATTCTAAATATTATTTTTTTACAAAAACTCGCATGCCATGATTTCACAGAAAACAAAAGGATTTGGGCCTGCTACTTGTGAGTTTACTGATTTTGCTTGTATTAGGCGGTGTGAATATTGTCGTAAACCTAATATTACACCAGAAACTTTTGATGCATTGATAATGTGAGGTAGATTTGTTCCTTCATATTATGCACGTGATGTGTTACATAAATTACAACAATTTAGGCAAGGTACCAAAACTGATGTAGAGGACTATCATTAATAATTGTAAATATATATGTTACGTTGTGGTTTATTAAAAGATGAGGAGGTTGATATGGCTAGGTTTATGGGTGGTTTGAACTGTGAAATTCAGGACAATTTAGGTTATAAGGAATATAATTCTATTACTCGTTTGTTTCATCTTGCTTGTAAAGCTGAAAATGAAGTGCGAGGACATCATGCAAGCACAAAATCTAATTTTTCTATAGGCAATGTTAATTTTTTGTCCCCATACACTTACGAGGTGCCATTAAATGGAGTAGCTACTGCACCTTCCTCGGATAGCAAACCACATCTGTTTACATCAAATTTAACACCTCACATATTCGGAGCAACCAAGAGATCACCCCAACACATGCTAATAGTTCTTCATCTGTTGTCTCTTTTGGAAGAACAATGGATATTCAATACATAAAATGCAAGTGATATGGTCATGTGCGCAAAAATTGTCTAAAAATGTACTAATTGTAAAAGATAATGTGGGTATTCTTCTACTAGTGATTTAGATGAAGATACATATACTTTGTTTGCAGCTAACATGAAATGGAAGATGAAAAGCATGATAAAAAAGAACACATTGGTGTTAAGGAAGAAGAACATTATGAAAATCTCGTTGTGCTGCATAATCATTGATAGAAGAACCTGCAATAAGTTAGCAAGTTATGATATGATAGAGAAGTTTGATTTAACCACCAAGCCACATCCACAACTATACTACATTCAATGATTTAATTCATGACAAGTTAAAGGTAACTTGATTGGTAAAATCTCAATTTGTTATTGACTGTTATCATGATGATATTGACTATGATTTCATGCTTATGCAAGCATGTTCTATGTTATTAGATAGACCATGATAGTATGATAAAGAATTCTTACATCATGGTAGAACTGATCAACATTCTTTTACGCATAGAGATAAGAAAATTGAGCTTGTTTCCTGCAACTATTTCGAAAGATGAAATTGTTAATGCTTGTACAAAAATCAGTAACTTATAATCAAATAAAATCAGATTGTGGTAAAGGTACTTGATCAACACAAAAAGAGAAATATTAAATTAGTTCATGATAAGAAAAAGGGTAAACTACAAAAACATACCATGAACTACCACCAATGTTCAAATTAAGTACCGAACTTTTTAATTCTTCAATTTCAGTATCAAACTTTTTTATTCTACAATTTTAATACTATACACTTAATAGAAAGAAGAAATTAACATGAAATATGAGAATTAATTTGTAAGTCTAACTCTTTAGCTAGAATTTTGAAACTTGCATAAACAGATCGGACCCAACATATGTTTTTTTATATAAATTTTCTCATTTTATTAAGTGTATAGTACTGAAATTGAAGAATTAAAAAGTTCGGTACTGAAATTGAAGAATTAAAAAATTCGATACTTAATTTGAAAATGGACGGTAGTTCGGGGTGTGTTTTTGTAGTTTACCCTAAGAAAAATGAGATCAAATTAAATGGAACTTGTTTTGTTGCTACTAAATTTGATATGCATGAATTAGATTCTAGCAATTCTATTTGTTATGGTTTAGTATGTAAAGAAGCTTTATTTTCACTTGAGGATATATTTTCTTCTTTGCTTCCTGTTGTCACTTACCTTTTGTAGGAGTATATCGACGTAGTTCCTCAGGATGTACCATCGGAGTTGCCACCAGTTCAAGGAATTGAACATAATATTGACCATATTCCATGACCATCTCTGCCAAACCATGAGCCATACAGGACCAATTTGGAACAAACTAAAGAAATACAACACCAAGTTCAAAAATTTCTTGATAAAGATGTAAAACTCTGTTTGGGATTGGAAAAAGAGTATGCAAGAAGGGGAGAATGATGAGGACATCAAATAAATAGATGCATCGTTGTCTCAGTTGGATTTGCATCTAACAAGAATTTGGATGAAGAGCCCAATGAAACTATCTTGCATAAATCAAACTCTATCCATAAAATTTATTCAAATTTAGAATTGCAGGCTGCTTCAAATTTCAAACGATCATAACTCTCAATTCTGTGATGATGATGAAGGCCCATAAGTAGTGGCTGACAATATCTCGAAGTCCTCTTTCAAATGGATCCAGACACGTGTGAAAGTTTCATCCAAGCTATTCAGAATCGGCCAAACAAATTACATCATTCTTACAGTATGAGTTAGATTAGGATTTGGGTTCCGAAAATGAGCCTTCAAATAGAAGTTCTAGTCTTATCAGGATTACAAATTCTACTTCTTTCAAGAGAAACCTTAGCTACCTAGTTTATAAATAGATAGCTACATATCTCTTTTACAATTGGATTTTATAATGTTAGTGGCTACTTCTTTTTTTAGTATTCTCGTGTGTTCACTAGATTTTCCATTTATTTGTCTTCAGAATCCCAATTATTATTTTTCAGATTTATTATTCATTCAGATTTGCAAATTGAGTTGCTTATTTATCTTTTTATTGCTTATTCTTCGATTGCTTGCAAGTACAAGGACTTTGATGGTAAAGTTGATCGTACTTTCGATGAAATAGATTTCGATTAGAGTGGAGAAGACGTTGACACTCCAGTTACAACTGTCCAACATGCTGCGCCTTACCAATCGTTACACCCGCTCCATAAGCGTTATTGATGAGTTGCACATGTATTTTCATCACTTACACTAGCAAATTTACTTATTAATATTTCATAATATATTTTAAGATATTTATTTTGTAAGTTTAGAATTATTTTCATTTTATGATATTTTAATATTTCAATTTTTTGGGTGTTATTTAAATTTTTTAATTTTTAGTAAATTATCTAATATATGCAAACAATACAGATGAATCAAAAGTTTAAATATGAATTGTTTTGGAGCGAGATACCCTTATTGGTGCACCCATGAGTGCTCATTAGAATTCTCTCCAACCTCTTTTGTGTTGTATTAATGAAATACTAATTTAAAATTGCCAAATTTAAAAAATCATTAAATTTAAAATTTTGGTAATTATAATATAACCATAACTAACTAAATAAATGCACATCATTTTAAGATGAATTTTTAAAGAAAAAGTATAAAATGGATGTATGTAATATATCTAAAAATGACAATCATCACTCGCCATTTTAAAATTTGAAAATTTTCTTACAGAGAGGGGTTACGTGTAATTTTAAATTTTCAATGCTAGCCTCATCTCCTAAACACTATTTTCCTCCGCTGACAAATACAACCACATAGTGATATATCCAGAAAAAATGTCAAGGGTTAGTTATCAAAAAATGACAATGTCAAGGAATATATACGATAAATTTTAAATTTAAGAGGGGTCATTTTGATTTTAAAAGAATTAATTATAATTTTTTTAAACTTCACAATCTAAAATATGATATATATAGTTATATGAATTTTTTTTAAGTCGGGACATCTCAGCCCACTAAATCACTCTTGCATCTTCCACTGCAACCAGACCTCGCACCACCATCCGTAACCGCGATGAGAAGGAGCAGACGAGCCAATGATCAGATTTGAGCTCGAAAACCATAAATCAAAATTCCTTTGTAGTAACCGAATCACATTTAAAGCAAACCATACAGCTAGATGATCACATCAACAACAAAACATATCCCATCTCAAATGCACTGTCTATTGAACGAAAATCACCATCCCATTGTTCCATGTTCGTTCAACAGAAAACAGCTGTGAACACTTTACAGTTGGATATCGTGCGAGTTGAGAATGTCATTAAAACTATCGGCCAGAATAATTTTGGTGTCAACCACCTTTAATTTGCTGAATTTAGATACTTGTTGAATTTACCGGAAGAATAATATTTGGAACAACAGGTTGAAATATTATTGAAACTGATTTATGGTAGAAGTTCCAACCGGGGAAGAAGGAAGGGATGGAAATTGTGGTGGTGCTAGATTGGTTGTATAATGTAAATAATAAAAATAATTTATTATTGATATTGCAAATTTTAAAATTAAACATAAAAAAAATCTCAAAATTTAAAAATTAAAAAAATAATTTCCGTCATTTTTAAATAGAGAATACATTTCGGCAGTTCTTACAAAATCCAAAAAGAAAAAAAAAAAGGTTTTTTGTAAGATATTTGAATCAGTGTTCAGTCTGACGATAATAATTGCCCATTCACGTTGCTGCGTCGGCATATTTTTCTGAACGAGATGATTGCCGCCGTTTCTCTGCCGTCGTCGCCGCCGCCGCCATGGATTCCGATGACGCCGTGCCTAACCGCGTCGTCCTGTTACTCTTGTTCATCCTCCTTCAATCCATGCGCCAGCTTCACCACTTCCGCGTCCGATTCTTCGACTCTTCGCGTAACGTGTGGATCTCAGTACCAGGCTGGTGATCTCAAATTCGTGCTGCACGACGCACTCGAATCCTCCGGAATCGATGCATCTCATGCTAGAGTGAGATTTTCTCACTTCACAGCTACAACTTTTGTCAAAATTTGTGAAGAAATTCTGGATGAACTTATTATGGATGATGGGGATTTACATGAATTGTTGTTGAGTAGGAAGCCAGGGAGAAATTCTGCCTGCAAATTGGGCGATTATCTGCGATCGAGAGTGAGACGAGTATCGCCATCAACAGAAGGGTGAATCTGGCCAAAACGGCGTTGTATGTTGCGGCGGAAGACGATTCCATCGTCTCTCACTCTTCGGTGCCTCTGCCGGTTGACGCGTTTGTTGAGAGATTGGATGATCACTCTATGGATTTTTGTACAAAGAATAGTGCAGCGTTGAGGTCTACTCCTGAAAATTTGTTGAAGAGTCTGGAGAGGTACTTGTACCAGGATAAGGTACCCATTATTGATGCTGTAGTAGTAGCTCATTTGCTGTTTTTGTTATCTATGGTCCCTTTGTTTGCTGGATGTGCTGGAGATGCCAAATAATGGATTGCCAGTTGCATTATATTTGAGCAGGATCCTCGCAAAATGATCACATTTAGTTGCTGTTCACTTTCCAAAGCAATCCATACTTTGAGGCCTGTGGGGTTGTCTAGAACTTTGTCCTTTCATGTGTAGATTTGTGTGGCTATGGGATTTAAGAAAAATCTCAAGCCATTTCTGTTGTTGAAACATATTTGCTGGGTGACAAATACTTCAATGAGTTAGCCGGCATTGCTACTGATTATGTTATTTGCTTTGTTACCGGAACTTGAGGTCACAACACGATATGTGCTTTACATCTTTATTTCTTGTTGGTGTTATTTGGGTCACATTTTTGTAATGGTGTGAACTTACAGGGTTTCCAACGATGTAGCGTGATGTATCAAGTGGAACCACGAGCCCTGTATCTGCATTCTGTACAGACCCAGCCTTTTGATTTACTCATTCAAGCCTTTTGTTGACTAATGAGCATACTCTTAATTTTTTGTTTATTGTCTCTAGGTTTTGACACATCGAACAGGTTCCGCTGCCATGCTATCCCTCATTTATTCTGAAATACTGAAAATGATTCGATTATGGGGCTTGTTGGACTTTGATGTGGAGATCTTTTACCCACGTGATCTTTCTGGTCTTCCAATTGGCTACCACAAAAAGAAAAGCAAGGAATCAGATCACGCTCACATAATGACAACAAAGTCGCTCTTGGTCGAGGTCTTAATCTTTTGGTCATAGTTGAGCCTCCATCACCCTCTTTTGAGAGTACCATGATGTCATGCTTATTTGTTTCATTGATAAACATCGTTGCAGATTTTGAGTAACTTGAAAGAAGCTTTCTGGCCATTTCAGCATGACCACACAAGAAGCCTGTTCTTGAGAGCAGCTCATGCTGCTAATTGCCATGATAAATCAAGTACTCTTGAAGAAAGGTCTTACAACTTATGCTGCTTAGCAATCTAAGTTTAGGTTTGGTGTTAACAGTGCTAGCTAGGAGAGCATGGTCACTGTCATTTCATAGGCCCTCTATGATGTAGTGTTTAATTTTCTCATAAATTGATCCCAGCGGGTTTGAGCTTGCATCAGCAAAGGCAGCTCAACATAGACTAGACCGCGGTGTTTGGACCAGTGTACGATATGGGGATATGAGGCGTGCTCTATCTGGTAAGACTCTTTGCATTTAATGTTTCATTTTTGCTTTGACAATGTTACTTCTGGTAGTTGGGACTTGAACTACAAAATAATAAATATCAAGTTGAATGTAATGATGTTGCTTGACGTCTTAATACCATCTCAAACCAGTTGGAGGCTACAACCTGAAAGGAAAAGCCCAAGAGCTGAGACAATGAAATTCAGTGGATCTTATAATACTTCTTTTTTTTTTACTATTGCTACAAACTAGTCGAATCCGAACTCAATTCCAATTAAGCTACTGAAATTACGCTCGATGTTTATTGCTTGATGTATATCAGCTAGGTGGCATCAAGACAGGTAGTAAATGAATAAGATCATAAGCTTCATATTCATGTTGTTCTGATTACATTGCAGCATGTGAGCGACTGATACTTTTGGAAACTGATCCCAAAGAACTTAGAGATTATGGCATCCTTCTTTACCACTGTGGACTGTACAAAGAATCAATGCAGTACCTTGAGTTGTATCAGGAAACTAAGGTATATTTGTCATTTTAGAGATACCGGTTCTTAACATCCCTTGTATTCTTCTGAAATAACTTGGAATATCCAACTGGCTTTTGCAGGATTCATCCATTTTGAAGGAATCATCTTATTCAATGCGCAGTCAAGAGGAATCGGCTCTTGAGAAATTGATGACACGTCTCAGTTTCATACTGCTAGAAGAGAATTGGGGCACACCAGCTAGTCCCAGAACATTTCTTGGCAACAATTCGGAACCATGGTAAGTAAGTTGGATGGTTCCAGATTTGATTGAATCCGTCGTGTCAGGTAATATCGAAGTTTTCCAAAACAATTAAGAGGCAGTGGGTTTATTTACTACTTTTATCCTGGTGCATCAAGATCACAGGATCAATCTGCTTCTCATTGTGACGTGTTTAGTTAGGAGATGCAAGGAGATCATTGCCACTCCTCGTCAAGCAGTATGCCCTGTAGGCGTGTCAGTTCAGTCTTCACTCCAACTCAACTTGATGTTTATAGGCTGAGCTGAACACACAATGATTTGCTTGTGCAAATATTGGAGTTACAAATGTATTACTATTAATAAAAATTTGAATGTAGCTTATCCGTCAGTATGCTCCAACTATATACGCGCTTACCATTCATCATATATTTTTGCTAAGTAAATCAGGGATTTGTTCAGGCACATGGAACCCCGGAAAATAAAAGTGTGCAAAAGATTATGATCCAGTTTTTTTCTTTTTTTTTTTGAAGAGACAGTTCTATTTGTATTTGAACATGGCAATTTCTTGATTTTTCTTAATTAGAGAAATGATATTGTTCAATGTTTGTGATGGTTTGAACTTTCTGTCATTTTTGTCAAAAATATTTCAGAAGATACTGATAGTAAGTTATTGAAGTTGTTTTCAAGCTCAGGAAAAGCATGCGATATTTACATCCCAAACAAGGGGCGAGCTAGATGTGGAAGAGGGTTTGGATTTGTACGATAAGAATCTTTTTCCTAAGCCAAAGTTGCGATTGATCAGTTGAATAATATCACTATTCCGGGCAAGAGGATGACAGTAAACATGGAGATTGATAAGCAAATTCAAAGTAAAATTAGAGCAGGCAAACAATTAAGGGAGCAAATATGAAAGAGAAATTTGGCCGAATCCTAGAATCAAAGGAAAGCAACAGATGTTTGGAAAGTGAAAAGGGAAACAAGCGAGTCAATAATAAAGCAAGTATGAAGAATCTAAGAAGATAAAATGAAACCTGCAAATATGCCTCCCAAACAACAATCAGAAGATGCCATCAACATAGTAAGATATTATATGAAAACAAATGGTGCAAAGATCTTAGGAACAAGAACTATTCATCTGGAATCACCTATTCCAGACAGCTGGCTGGACCGCATGAGGCCATATCGTGTCCAGTAAAATTTCTTATCCCAGGTAAAGCGTCATGGGTATTATATGGAGGTGTGGTCTTGAAATGCAATTGGATGAGGTTTTGTATTTTGAGAATAATTAGCAAAAGCTCAGTGTTGTGGTCTAATTTGATGGGTGTTTGCGTGGAAATTCAAATTTTAGATATGGAAAATTAGGTTTGCACCGAAGCTTCATATTTGGGAAACTAGAGTTTCAAACTTAGGTTAGTTGAAGAGTCTTGCAGTGTAGTTTTCATACATGGTTTTGAATAAATTTTAAAAAAGTTAAGTGACTAAGGCTGTCTTCCTGAGTTTGGAGAGAAAGGAGAGGGAAGGGAAAGAGATGAAAGGGAAAGAAAGGAAGGAAAATGAAAGAAAAAAATAGGTGTTCCCGAGTACAAAAAAAATTAGAGGAATAGGAGAAAACAATTAAAAATTAACAAAAATACCCTTAAATCTTTTCCTTCCCTTTTCTAAATGAAGGGTAAAATAGTAATTTCGTTTTAATTTCCCCCCATGCGGCCATGCCTCCCTTCCCCTTCTTCCACCCCCAATTTGGAAGGAAAGGAGAATGGGGGTTAAATCCCTCCTTCCACCCCCAAATCCCTCCTCCATTAAACTCAGGAACAATCCTTTTTCTTTCCTCTCCTTCACTCTCCTTCCCTTTCCACCCTAAAATTAACTCAGGAACATAGCCTAAACAAGTTGCGGAGCTGGTCTCGAGGATTGACCAATGCAAATGTGAAAAGTGTTGGAAACACATAATTCATCTTAGAGTTTGAAGCATGAAGCAATTTGAAGAGTTGAGGCAATCCCAAGAGCATCATTCAAGTTAACATCAATCAAGAGATCGAGAAGTGAGAATAGAACTCACATAAACATATGGTTTCCATGAGATTGGGAACTAAAATTGAGTGGGCTTGGGTTGTATTGTTATGTTCTTATGGCTTAGTGTTGGAGCATTAGTTATATCCTTTAAACTACTTGAAATTTCGCTCCTTAATAAATTTTACTATTTAAAAAAAATAAAAAATTTCATTCATAAAGTTATATTAATCAAACATATTCTCCTCCACTTATCAACATTATCATTAATGAGGTTCCACCACCATTTCACTAACAATGTATGTTTCTGTCCACAAAACTCTAGATTCCAAGACCACCATAATCTTTTTGTTTCACCAATTTCTCCCACTTTGCTATGTGAATTCTTTTTTCCCTCATGCTTCCCCATAAGAACTTTCTTTGGAGCATCTCCAACTTCACTGCAATTTTAATTGGCCCTTTGAATATGGATATGTAATAGAGTGGAAGGCCCAACAAGATACTTTTAATCATGGTAATCTGTGCTGTAGTTCAGCTGTAGTTCTTCAGTTCTGATACAATTTACAGCAGTGAAGAAGGGTTCAGCTGTAGTTATCCATATCTATGCTGGTTATCATGTATACTTACCTCAAACTACAACCTTTGCGTTAACGACATTCCAATACCTAGCCTTGTAAAAAATTCGGATGAATCTATACACCTAAACTACGACCTGTCTTCTGTAAAAACTCTGAGAACGAAGTCTCGAAATCTTCTTGAGTACTGCTTTGGCTCCACGGCAGATATTGAACCCGGGTCATGGTGCATTGATTTATATGCATGCTCGATCTTTTTGCTAATGTCGTAGTCTTGTAATATGTCTATGATGCCAAAAAAGAGGATCACGTCGTAGAACCTCCCTGTTGGTTCTCCAACTAACTCAGCGTCCCCGTCTGTCCTCCTCCTTTTTGTTCTTTCCGCCCTTGCTGACATCTTAATTCCTAGTCTTTGGGATGTCCTGCAACATACGACGTGGCTTATGACAACATACCCAGGTACTAATTTGAGAGCCAAAGCAATATGGCGAATGATTTGCAACAAAGAGAAATGGGTTAGATAAATCTAGAAAAACTGAAAGTTGCAGATTCACAATCAAGAGGAAATGATTCTAAGTTGAATTTAAACTTCAGAGGAAGAAAAACATACTCATCATCGTCTGCACTGGATAAGCGGCCATTCTCTGGGCTTTCGTTAGAAGATTCTCTAAAATGAAGACCGACCAGAAGACTGTAATCCATTATTCTCTCTTGTTCAAGAAAGTCACAATCCTTATCCACTTGCCTGCAAGACAGCGTTATTCCTATCAATAAAGGATATGAGGATGAAAGTAGATATGACTTTATATTGATGAAGTCTAGTATACTGCACCTGCAGAATTCTTGGAACCACACTTTTTGTAATCTGAATATGTAATTTAAATCAAGATCCTTAAGTGTAGTATTTGGATCAACTTCAGACTCAGGTTTGTCTGTCATGCGACCATATGAAGAACCCTTTAGATCAAACCGTCTGTGGATGGTGTACTCGGTGCGGAACAAGTTCCCCATTATAACGAATCGCACCTGTCTCAGTCATTGAAGTCCAAAGTTAATGCCGTAACCAGATAAACAATGCATAAAAAGAGACCGGTGCGAGTGTCTTGTATAGGTTAAATTTTTACCTTCTTCTGAGCATTCCCAGTCAGCTTCACACAATGAAGACCGACAAACTTCGTGACTAAAGTGTTCTCATAGGTGCGTACATGATTGTAGTAGGCACGAAGCATCCTTAGTAGGACCTGCATTTAAGTTTGCAACGTTTTTCACGGAATACATTAGCGAGAAATAATCATAGCTGAATCTGAATTTATATTATAGTGGTAAACTGACTGAACTGGAAATGAGAGAGAGAGCCCACCTTGACTTCAGCTTTCTTCATTGTCTTTATCATATACTTATCATCATTGGTCAAATAAAAAAAGCTTCCACTTTTCCCAGGAGATGAAAGTTCCCGAAGAGCATCATCCCCACAAATAGATATCATGTAGTCTGCTGGATCTACACTGAACATTTTCCTGAGTGACCTGCAAACATAAAAAAGTAGTATATCATAATGTTGCCTGCTCTATAGATCATAGATAAAAAAGGGTGCAGCAAACAAAATCGAATATGAGTTACCTGAAAACTAATGGGCAGTAGTCCTTCCACTTAAATTCACAAGAATGGTGAGGTGGAGTGTGTTTGGATCCTTCCGAAGGAAATCTCGTCCAAACTTTTTCTTTGGGATCAAAGGCAGAAGATTTCAAATCAAGGGATGGAGCAGGACCAGGCCTTCCAACAGAATGTCTATAAATCAATGATACAAATACCCATATGAGATATCAGAAAACATGAAATCCAAAATATGTCATATGCATGGTTTCATATATCCGACTAATTGGTATACGATAAGATACCTAAAAAGACCGGTACCTTATTCCAAGTTGCAGATTAAGCATGAGCTCATAGTTTTTGTGGCCCTTGGATATAGTCACACCTTGCCTTTTTGGTCGATTGCCAAACTGCTTCTGTATAATTCTTGAAATGTCTGATTCATATCCTCTATCTCCATCAAAACTGCATGATGAGCCTCTGCCAGATGTGGTGCTATAGGGACTGGCATGACCATCATTTGACATTCTTGTCAGCCCACCATTACTATGCCTAGGAGGCCTATAACTCATTGGCTTCTCCAGAATCTCTCCTTCAAACCCGGGCCAGTTATGCATCTTTTGAGAAGGCCAAATGGGCACTTTTGCATCAGGGCTAATCTTACAATCAGCCAAATCTACTTCAAACACCTCCCGAGGGTTCCAATTGCCATCACCGCTCGTTGAATCACCAGATGCTGAATATAACATCCCACTTTGCTCGTCAGGATCATTACTCCAGTCACCTACGTAATATCTTCCATCTGGCCATCTAAATGTCCCATTTCCTTTCGGCAATTCATCTTCCCAGTTCCCTTCATATTGATTTCCATTTGCCCAAATCATTGTACCATATCCATTCATCAACCCATTTTTCCATTGTCCAGTATACTGATTACCATTCTTCCAAAAGTAACTTCCATGTCCATCTTGATTTCCCCGTCGCCATTCCCCGTCATACTGATCCCCGTTAGCTGAAATCTTAACGCCTTGTCCGTGTTTCAGATTCATAGCAAATTGGCCTCTATAAATATCACCGGAAGAACAAGTATACACTCCTTTACCAACCATGTAATTGCTTTTGAATTCACCGTCGTACTTAGCACCAGAGGGCCAGCTAAATTTCCCTTTGCCCATGAACTTTCCTCTGAACCATTCACCTTCATACACACAATCATCCGTCCACAAATACCTTCCATATCCGTTTGGAAGATTTTCGAGCCACTGACCAGCGTAGATGTCTCCATTACTGAGAACTTTTTCACCTGTGACGACCCCATTAGGACTTGGACCTGGCAGTTCTTCTTCAAGATCTTCTGCATGAGCTACTGACATTGTTTTGAAAATGCAGGCGGCTTTTCTTTTCGCAGCTGCTTGTGATTTCTTGATAGTTGCTCCCCACACCTTCACAATGCCGCCGTGTTCTTTGCTCATTATATCTTACACTATTTACATTCCTCCTGTCTCTGCTACCAACAACCCCGTATTTTGAATCTCATTTTGAGGATCAGAAACGGCACCTTGATTGGCGGGGGGGTTGTGACATTAACACAAACATATAACAGGCATGCTAGACACCCAATCACAAGCACAACACCCACAATTCAATCACTTGCTCCACCTGCGCATTCATGGCTTTCATCCTCATTTGAATGAAGAAGGAGCAAATGCAGATGATGCCCGAGCACAAAAGCTTTGTGCTATTGCCAGAGATAGGGTTGATGGCCTGTGTTTCCAAACTGGAAAACGAGGAATGTGACAATAAAATTGCAATGTTTTGATCAAAGTGGTCGAGAACAACAGCAGGGACAAAATGGGTGCCCGGAAATGGCTCCTGAAAAAACTATTTAGGAACCAAACAATTGGAGGGATGAGAGGAAGAATGGTTTGTTATATATATTCTCAATAACTCCATCTATTTCTCTCTTGAGAGGATTTATGAAGGCCCAAAAACATATGTAAATAAATATGATTGCGGTAATAAATATTTAAAAAATACTTATTGCGGTAAAATGAATTTGATTGTGGCACTGGAGATTCAGGATTCGTGTTCTTGGTAATGAAATGGACTCATGTTTAATGCTTGCCATGATCATCAACATGATAAACTTGTTTTTGAATCAGGGTTGTTGGATTGATAGATGTCCAACAGCTAACTAAACTCTAATAAAACAAATATATATGGCTCGACTGAAAACTGTCACTAAATCCCAACTTTAGACGGGAATGTGTACTGTCATGAATCAAAGTCTGAAATATTTAACAAATCCAGTCACCGAGGAGTCAGCCCAAAAAAAGATGAAATCACAAAATTCCATATAAATCTTGGGAACGTCTTTTTTTTTTTTTGCAATGTTATTCATATATTTTGGCGATTTGTTTTTTCAAATTTAACGTTTTCCTCGTTCGTTTGATATTATTTGTGAATCCACTCTTGGTTTTTTTATCCAATCTGATCTTTTCGCAGTTCCGAACGGTTATAATGTAGGATATTTTCACGGTTCAGAACTGTTACAATCTCATGTGGATGATTATTGCCACGAATCAGCCTGTGTGTTTGCCCAGTAGAATCTATCATGTTTCGAAACGCGAAAACATGCTCAATTTTCGCACTTCGGAACTGTCATAGTGCATTTGCGCAGTTCGGTGACATTCACATTTTCACAATTCCGAACTGTCATATTCTTAACAGAATGTCACAGTTCGGAACTGTGACATTCACATTTTTGCAGTTCCGAAATGCGACATTCCGTTAGGAACATACCAGTTCGGAACTGCGCAAATTAAACAAGAATGTGGCAGTTCAGAACTGTGAAAATGTGAATGTCACGGTTCTCAATGCACTATGATAATTCCAAAATGTGAAAATTGAGCATGGTAGATCCTATTGGACAGACACGCAGATTGATTCATGACAATAATCATCTATCTGGGATTGTAACAGTTCAGAACCGCGAAAATACTCTACATTGTAATGGTTCGAAACTGTGAAAAGATCAAATTGGATAAAAAACCAAAAGTGGATTCACAAATGAAAACGCCAAATTTGAAAAAAAATCTATTTTGACTGGACTCATAAAAACCATTCATTGCACACGTCTTATTTATATGTGGTTTCATTGCATGTTTTGCAAATAATGGGACAACATGAAGTTTTGGCTAAGCACTTCCCTTGAGCTGCACTGTAAGAGTGTATAGTGCTTGCAGAACAGCCTTCAATGTCTCTTTCGCTTTTTCATCAACCAAGCTGCCATCCTTGTCGAACTTCGCTGGTGGCTGAAAAGCGTACAAGAAGAACTCAGGCTTGTTGATGAAATGAAGGTCAAGGAAGACTCCAATCTGGCGCAGATGATATTGAGCACGGCCCCCACCAAAGCCTCCTCCAGCGCTTATAATTGCGGCAGACTTAGTAGCCCAGACATTCGGTGGCCTAGATGCCCAGTCAATGGCATTCTTCAAAACAGCTGCAAAATGTACAAAGGAGAAGGTGATTAAGTACTGTTAGGTGAATTATTTGACTGACATAATTGTTAAACTAGGCAAAATAATGTAAATAGCCTCTTGATACAACAAAGAAGAGTCTGAAAGGGTTGTGGATGAGATGATTTGAAAATTTGACTTGTAATCAAGAGGCAGAAAGTGTTTTGGTTGGGATGGCCAATGCTTAATATCATGTGACTGATGTACATATTATAGATCCACTAGAAGACAAATGAATAGCTAAATGGGGTTTAGCTGTATACTTCCAGAAACCTGCTTTTAAACACATTATTCCCCACATCATTTATAGTTACCTAATTAAGGAAAAAGAACCCTAAATAACTTTGCTAGCTGCACAGAGTCGGCAACAAATAAATAAATATGTCAATCAACAAAAAAGTAGCTTATGCCATGCCATACCATTATTCTAAAAGGCGTCCACCTAGCCACCTAGGCGACCGATTAGCTATGTTGCGCAAAAATTTCGAGAAAGTGTCGTACCCCATACCCGTCTCTAGCACAGAAACTTCAGAAACTTGAAGAAACTTCTACTTTAACTTTAAAGGCTTAAAATAACTAAGTAAATGTTTGAAAAACCTTTAAAATTTATTTTGCTAGATGTTTGTATATAGGAACTATAATATTTCTCTCTCATTTTGTCATAACAGCTAATTATTTATAAATTTTTCATATAATAAGTGAAAATAATTGATTTTCAAGAAATTTAGTAACTGTTTTCGTGCCGTACCCGTTTCCTAATAATTTTAAAATTTACGTATCTCGTATCTGTACCCGTAATCATTTACGTACCCGTCCCTCTATCCGTGCAATATAGCCGATTAGTCACTAGGTGGTGTCAACGCCCCGCCTAGCTCCTTACCGCCTAAACATTCCAAATATTTTATTTAAAAAAATCATGTTTAAATATGTGATTTTCTAATATTAATTATTAAATATATTATTACTATATATAACTCCGTCTAATCGTTCGATTACAGATTAATCTCCGTCTAGACTAGTGGCTAAGTCCACCGTCTAGCGTTTTTTAGAGCATTGTGTCATACGTCTACAGGTGAGCCACTTCAATGAAAATAAAGTCCAATACTCCTATATTATAAATTCAGTTTGGGTAATATGTAAATGCACAAACAATGGGCGGACCTTCGTATCAAAAAACATGTCAAGCGGCCATACATCATCTTAATCCACCTAAACTATGCATAGAAAATGAATAACCTAAAATTAACACACAGCAAATAAAAAATAGATGAGATTGAAGTAGAGGGGGAATTACGAGAAACGGAGTAATTATACTCAGGGGACGCGAAGAGGAATCCATCAGCTTCGAGAATCTTCTGACGGAAGGCCTCGACGGCAGGAGGATACTTGCCGTCCACTTCGAGATCGGTGTTGATGAAGGGAAGCGAATCGACCTCCGCATATTCAATCTGCAGTCCTTGAATGGGGGACTCCTGGGACAGCTTGATCGCTGACAATCACCAACTCATCAGCAACAGCAACAAGCACAAAAAACCGAAAACCAAGAGAAGAAGATGAAATATATACCTGCGTTGAGGAGGCCGCGGTTGAAGGATGCCTTGCGGA
>NQLW01000042.1:1301292-1321241 GCA_002312845.1 Kalanchoe fedtschenkoi | reverse complement strand
GTATTTGAATTGTTATGTGACAAATAACAATTCACGAATAGTTGTTAGTTCATTAAAAAGTAAAAAAGGATAATCATACAAAAATTTAGTTTTTCTTGACTCTTTTATAATTAAATTTTTTTATTTGATATGTCACCATGATCAAACGTTTCAAACAGTTTTTATCTATATTTAAAATGATTTTTGTTATCTTTAAGAAGATTACATCATACTAACCAAATTTATATTTATTTTAAATATAAAAGTTTTGGTGCAAAATAGGATAGTTTAATGCAAAATATATGATTTGATTTTAATAATATTACTCAATCTTTAATTCACATGCGAGTGATCTAGAATCATAATTCAAATTTGAGTAGTCTTGATAAAAATTACTTGTCTGTTTATAATCTGTCTAAATGGAAAGTGAAAAAACCCAATAACGCAACAAAATATTGAAGGAATGAGAAATTGATAAGAAATCCTAAAAGTTAGTAAATTAATATTCCCGTCATTTTCAATCCCATAATAAATGTTTTTACATTTTGGATGATGGTTTGAATCAGCATCATTTTTAAATTCTTTTAGATATTTGACTAGTCACTTACGTGCACTATAAAGAACAACAACACATGTGTTTATTGGAAACTTTCAATTACTATTTTTATTTTTGAAACAAAATAGATTTAAATAATTATGAAAATCAAATCAAACAACAAGATTTCATTTAATTTTTATATACATAATAAATAAGAATAAATAATAACATTGATTTTACACTGATTCAATGTTCAGAACAATTTACATATGGAGGGTTTGCACCAAATCTCCAAGTATCAATATATGTTTTATTTGCATACATAAAAATTTATAGATTATAATCTCTCACGTCAAGTAAAAACAGCCAAGCAAAAGGGATGTAGTTCTGATTTTCAAAAGTCAATCATCATCCGTCAAGTGTCTCTTGCAAAATGAATAGTTTTATTAAAAACAAAGCCACTCTTTTTATCCCAAAACTATTTTATTTTGCACTGAAACTACCATGTTTTGATTGACAGTAAACTTGCTTAACATTATGGGATTAAAATCCAAAATTTATTATATATTTTAAATGTTACCATTCTAATGTCCTCTTAAGAGTTTTTAAATTCAAAAAAAAAAACTTACTAGAAAATAAATGCTTTTATGAAAAACTTACTAGTAACATATGATGGTCATTTCTTTTTTGCCGTTGTCACATTCAACTCAAAGCCCAACAAAAATATATTCTTTAATATTGCACCCAAAAATCATGGCACATAAATTACATATATATTACTCTTTTTGAAAAAAGTAAATTCTATATAACTTGCAAACATTTGACGACATAAAATATAAGAATTAAACTACAGAAGAAAAAAAATCTAAATTGCTCATTATAACTTAAATTAAATTCAGTCACAATAACTTAATTCAGCTAGCAATTTATTGGTATTAATTTTTTTTTGAAGATACGTAATAAATAAATTAAATTATCATCACTAATGATTTATATTTATAAAACTAACATGTATATTGATTTATAACTACAATTCAATACATATATAGAAGCGGTTAAGGATAAATTCTTTTTCCATTGTCAAATGTGGATCATTTAAGCGATCTGATGAAAATCAAATAAATACTTATAAATGAGATGATAGTAGAAGATAAATTAAACGAGCATTACTTATCCATTCATGATTAAGAATAAAATACAGTCAAAATCATCCAAAATTTTATTCATATATAATCAAATCCCATGGTTAGTGAGACAATTTATTTACATTTGTAAAAAAAATTAAATATAACTCTATAATGGGATTGTATATATGTGCACTATAATCATCTGCGCGCGTAGGCATATAGTTATTTTTATAAAATGTGCATCGATATTTATGAATTGCAATTAAATGTGCATTGTAATTATATATACTACTCTTATTAATTATAGTCGTTTGATATTAAATTGAGTGAATTAAAAATAATTATTAATGGTTGACCAAATTTGATATGTTAGCATTTAATGTGTTATTTTTTAAAATTTTAGTGTCAAATACATAATATATCGTATTAGTATTGATGTATAATGATTTTTTATGAATTCTGATGATGAAGTAACTAATTTTTTTACTTTTTAAAATAGTTCACAATATTAAATGTTCTTCGAAATTGTGAAGTGTCAAATAAAAATGAAAAAATAAATATTCGTTATGTGACAAGTAACGAAAAAAAGTATTGTATATGAAAGATTATTCCATTTTATAATAAGAATGTATGTCGATTGAAAACCATATGCAAACTATATTGAAATGAGCAACCCATGACAAGGTCGCAATGGGAACCACACTCAAATATTACAAAATAAATTAGTATGCATCATTCCAATTGGAAGAATATCAATTCAATATTTTTATCAACTACAGCAAATCAATATTATTGACAAATGCACCCAATAAATATATTGAAACAAACAAGTCAAATTATCCAAATGCCAATAAAAATTAGGCTTATTATTGACATATAATATATATTCCATTCTAAGACATAATCAAGAGTAAACACCATACTCCGAATAGTTCACCATAAGTATATTCACTATATTGAATAATAAGGATTATAAAATGGAAAACTTTCTATCAACATCTTTTCCAAAAACTCTAAACATTATTGATTTAAACTGACGAAGAGTGAACATACAATCCATGCAATTTTTAAAATAGAACATTTATGTAATGTTAATTGTTCGTGAGAATTTTACATTATTTTCTAATTTCAAAAAAACACATTTCATTGTAATTAATAATTTGTGTACATTATGTTTTAACTAATCTAAATGATTAGTTTTTAAGAGAAAATTAAACTTGGTTAGCATATAATCATTCATTAAAAATGTAGAGCAGAAGATGAAGAGTCTTGTACACGCGACATGCACGCGATGTCAGATCCACGGTAAAAATAGTAGTCGCTCAGAGAAATTTACATTTACCATAAAAATTCAAAAATCAGATCCTCGTGCGATCACAAATCGACCCTAACACTCGATGCACTCAACCCGCTGCTGCAATCACGACCTTCAGTCGTACGCACCGCCACAAACAACCAGATTAATCTCTAAATCAAAGAAGCAGTCAGATCCGAGAACCCCAGTCTCAGAAAATTCGTTGAGTGTAAGCACACGCAGCCGCACGCGTGACCAACATTCAACATATCTCAATTTTCTCAGATTGATTCCAATGGCGCCCAGGGAGCATACAGTGGAGGAACACATTGAGAAACTGGTAACTAGATGCCAGATGTCGAGCATATTCAGTGAGAGACAATTCTTAGTGGATTCAGACATTTGAAGAGCGTGACAACGTCTACCCATGTCATGGGATGACCACGCATGCTCGATCTTAACTCACACACCGATGCTCTTAACAAAGTGGACTTCTTGGACTTGTGTGACTACATAATAAGAGATGAGGTATCATACCTGAGGTTTTGATTTGGAGGCATTGGTTTTGAGATCACTCTGGACTAGATAAGAGAGATCTTCCATTGGTCTTTGAGAGAAGCATTAAGGATGGAGCAGCTAGATATCAGGGAATTGATCCGATTTTGGCGGGAGGTATGCATATATTCATCAATCATATTTAGGCCGAGTGAGACTGTTGCTATATATCTTCAAGACCCAGCCTACTTTATGTTCAAAAGGTGACAGAAGGCATCATTTTAGCACGGGATAAGGGTATGAATAAGATCCAACACCTGAAATTATTCATATTGATGTGCAGCATCCATAGGAAGACTCCAGATTTCATACATTACATGTGCCTACATTTAGTCAATCAGACTCTGCTGACCTTTTAACTCTTCCTACAAAATATAATAAACCATTATAGAGATGAATATAATAAGTTATGTTACTCTTCAAAAAATAGTTTGCACCTCCATGCTTGACTAGGCCGTACAACCAGGTTTCTAACCTATTAAAGTCTCATCTCATCATCTCCTCTTCAGGCATTCCTTGGGCTAATAGATGTTCTTGAAGACGACGCTCTACCAAATCGTACCTTGCCCTACCAACTGTGAGAGGGTATAAATTACTTTTAGCACGAGCACTCTGCTCACCAGATTCTTTAAGAAAATAATCTTTCTTTTCTTCTTTAAGAATTCCTTCCATTCCAAAATATTAATAAAAAAATTACAAACAAATGATCAATAATATTAAAATATTCACATAAATTAAATGTATGCAACAAAACCAACTTCTCGGTCGATAAAGTGTTAATCCTCGAAGGTGTCCTCCTCATTCTCGATGTACCTCTTATTTAGTCTCAATAACCTGTCTCTCCTCACCTTTCCTACTCTTTTCATCTCTTGCTCCTTCTAATCTTCAATCCCGGCGAATGATTTTTGAAAATAAAAAATGAAATTAACTTATTAGTATCATAAAAATACGAGAATTTAGATTTTGTACACAAGCAAAATTTACCGTCATTGCGTCCCAAATGACTCTTTGTATTTTTTGTGTACTTTCCTCTAGTCTGTTTGTGCTGTCAATGGAACCATTTTCCTCACGTTTAATCCGAGTTCACTCCTAAATAAGTTACCATTCTCTCCTTTCGGTTCACCATGTTTGCTCCACGTAACGTGAAGACGCTTTACTTTCAACCGCATCTTAACTATCTTTGACATATTCATTGTTTTACGCCCTTTCTTTCTCTATTCTTCTGATGTGTCGCGACATCAACCATGGCTGTTCGTCACTACTCGACATTTTATGCTGTCATACAAAATAATAAGTTGATATTATGTCATTATCATTACTTTAAAGAAGGAATGACTAAGCTCATATATGAAAAAAAAACAATATAATGACAAAACAGAAACTCAACTAGACAGTAAAGCCATAAAATAAACAACTCAATGATAAAAAACAGTAAATGACCAAAACAAATTTACATTCATATGAATTTTGAGCATGTAATAATACTTTTCCTGCAGCCAACAACAATAAAATTCATTATGCAATACTAGTGTCCAACAATACACCAATAATCAAATTACATGTTTTCAGCATCAAATACAACCGGAAAGAAAATAAAATTTCATTATATATATATATACACACACATTGTCTTCAATTCAAATAAGATACATATTCATGTATAATACAAAGAAAGAATCATAATCATTGCTTAAAAATGAAATTCGGCACAAAATTAAGCTTTAAAGGGGTGATTGCTCATTGAATTAGGGCTATTGAGTTTCTTTCGTATTTTTGGAGAAGATGATCACATATATGATGTTTTCGCATAAAAACGACGTATATGTGACTTCTTAACTAAATACGGCATTTGCTACTTAAAATGCTGTATATAGTTAAGAACATCACATATATGGCGTTTTTAGGCTAAAAACGCCATATATGTTATTAACATATTATATATTATTGATATAAAAATAAATAGATTTACTCATGTAGCTCAGATTGAACATGGATTGACAAATTAGCCATGTCTCAGGTTCGATTCCATGTTGTGGCGTATTTCAGTTTTTTTAATATAATACATATTTTTCAAGAATGTTTTAAACTATTATATACAAAATTATACAAAACATACAACCAACATGAAAAAAATATATAAAATTGTGAAAGGAAATTTTTTTAAAGTATAATTCGATGTAAAATATCAAATACTTATGTTTGTATCCAAATACCCTCTCTATGATATGTTATTTGACAATCTGCCTCCAAATCATTAATATTTAATTCGGAACTAGGTACTCTCGATATCACTAAAAATAATTCCATCATCAATGATGGATTCTTCAATCGTATGTTGTTGTTTGCCATTCACCACGATTGAATACGTGGATCGATAGGGTTAGTCACATAAAAAAATTATTTTGATTATTCTGCAAGAATGAATGAACCATCCTTATACCTCTGATACTTAGTGTTTACTAATTCAAACCCAAACTCATCATCCCAAACACACATATTGTCTGTTCACCAACATTTGAAGACGGGTATACGCATGTTGGTGTAATCTAATTCCTAAATTTCCTCTATAATTCTGAAGTATGACTGATCTTTCATAGACACCAAAGTGACACCGCTATTTTGCATCACACTTCTCAAATCTTACTCTCTGGTATAGAGACTATAGCCATTGATATCGTAACCCCGATAACTCAGTACCCACAGTGGAACACCACGACCGAGCCACCTAATTGTTGATCAAGAAAATCTATGTGTCGAGAAAACCAAACTAAAAATCTACGCTTATGCTCGGTCTGCACCCAATAATCATCACTACCACGACGTTGTGACCACAACAAAGCCAAGTACCTATCTACAAACGGAGTCATGATCTCCAACTTGTTTAGAATATACAAATGTGTCATAATCAAATCTTGATTCCTAGGATGCTTCATCTCATGCTTGCTATGACCATAATATTTGACATTCTTTATGAGACGAGGCACGAACACACCTATGACATATGTGTTTCCTAAATACATTATGTACAAATCAACAGATTCCTTAGTAATGTATCCCTCCACCACACATCCTTCTGGCATGAATCAATTCCGAACTTATCCTTTCATGACCTTCATGCAATGTTCAAATAGATACATCCAAACCATATATATCGGACCACACTTTCTGATCTATCTCACCACGTGGACCCCAAGATGAACCATGACCTCAGAAAATGAAGGTGGAAAATACATCTCCAATTCACACAAAGTTAACACAATGTGTTCCTATAGTGGATCCAACAAATCATGACTAATCACTCTTTTGTAAATCGAGCTAAATGCCGCACGTAACTTCATGATCGTGAGCTACACGTTTTTCGGTAAGATTCCTCATATGGTGATTATCTTCGTGATAATTGTGAATTCATGCCCATTATCTTCGTGCCCTTTAGGTTGTATGTTAGTCTTGTGTTTCACATCTTGTGCTTTGTGTCTTGTGCGCCGTGTCTCTGTTTTTTGTTTCCTATTTATGTTTAGTGTTTTATATTTTCCATTTCATGTTTTCTATATATGTGTTTTGAGGTTTGTGTGTTGTACTTTCTAGGGTCAACTTAGTGAAATGACTTTGACTAAACACACAAAACCCACAAAACACATAGAATTTGGAAACTCTAAAAACCCACAAAACTCATCACGATAATGCGAAAAACACAAAAACCAAGAAAACCCAACAAAAACCACTAAATACATAGAGTTTGAAAACTGAGAAAATCCACAAAACACATCATATTAATCTAGAAAACACATAAACTCAGAAAACACATAAAATACACAAAACCCAATTCTTAACTTTGTACTTTATTTCTTTATATATTTTACATTGTGTTTTTTTATTATTTTTGAAAAAATAACCAAAATAGATCTTGAATTAAAGCTTATACTTTTTTTATAAATGATTATGAAGTTTATGTAAAAATAATATAAAATTAATTACATAAATTGATTTTAAGAGACAAAAAAAATTTAAGAGATTTGCGTAAGCTTGAGAAAGGGAGGGAACGTGACATGTGAATGGAGTGAGTTGGACAC
This sequence comes from Kalanchoe fedtschenkoi, assembly GCA_002312845.1. Taxonomy (NCBI): domain Eukaryota; kingdom Viridiplantae; phylum Streptophyta; class Magnoliopsida; order Saxifragales; family Crassulaceae; genus Kalanchoe; species Kalanchoe fedtschenkoi. Next base: position 1,313,678 of record NQLW01000042.1, on the reverse strand, counting down.
GTGGCAACCAAAGATTGGCTCGTGAAAACTAAAAAACTCACAAAACACATCACGTTAATCCTTAAAACACATAAACCCAAAAAACACACAAAATATACAAAACTCAGAAAAACCATAAAACCCACAAACATGTAAACTCAAGTAAACACACAAAAAACATCATGTTAATATGGAAACCACATAAATCCAAATAACCCACAAAAACACATAAATCCACAAAAATCACAAAAACAAACTTAAAAATACATATAGTTTGAAAACCCATAAAACTCATAAGCACATAAACTCACCAAATCCATAACACACATATGTACGAACCTCTTTCTAATAGAAGATGATGTGACGAGCCAATTAAAGAGCAAGCCGATTATTACGTTGGAAATCCAACTTTCCAACGAATCTTCTTTGCTCACAATACCCTTTAACTTACTTTTTAAACAAAAAGTAGGATGTGATAACCATCACTGGATTAAAAATATCTAATGGACAAGAGGTGGTTCTCAACTCTCAAATCAAAAGAGAGTTATCAGCGGAACCTCCATATAAATATATATATATATATATATATATATATATATATATATATATATATATATATATATATATAAGAGATCCATTAAGAACCTCCTTAAGTTGAGAATCATTGTGAATAATTCTGAACCAATCATTTTGTATATGAAACAACACTATTAATTATAAGGTTTCTTTTTTTTGTGTTTATTTATTAAGCTTTGTTATTTATATGAGATTCATTTTTATTTATTATTAAATATATTCACATACCATCTGAGGTTTTTTTTATTCTTCAAATCTATCGGATTATATGTTTTAAATAGTGAATATTTTTTAGATTTATGTTTCTAAGTTATAATTTTTTTAAATTTTATAATAATTTATTTTTAGAACAATGAATAGATAGTGAATATTTTTTCATTTTTTGATAGTGAACTTTTTTGTAAGTTTGTAAGAACAATTTAGTGAACATGTTCACTGTTGGAACTCCACTCATTTTGTATATTGCAAAATAGATGTTCACTATCAAACAAATTACCTAAATCCATAAAAATATTGAAAATTATATTTTCTAAAATTTTAAGACGTTTTCACTATTTGAATATGTATAATAATGGTGAACATAGTAGACTAACAGAAAATTAAACAAATATAATGGTGAACATTTGTTCACCAAACCCATGTGCACTACCAAAAAGTGATGCAGATCAAATTTTAAACATCCGAGTTCAAAAAAAACCATCTAACTTGACAATGTAATAAAAATACTCTATCCACCACCTTAGAGCATAAAGCTCAAAATAATCTTGTGGAAACTGTTAACTTTGTAATGGAGAGGCTTGCCACTTTTTTCGATCCCCTTCTTATAGTCTGGTCCCTAACAAATCCCTAAAAAATCAACCCCACCACCATATCTAAATGACTACATCAGACACATAAGCCTCCCCATAGCCCAGAATAGTGATGACTATGTGCTTGATCGTCTTCTCCAAATAAGCCCCCTTCATCCTCCCCATAATCATACCGTTGATCTCCTTATCACTAAGCACTTTGCTCGCCCCAAATAAACACTCTGGATCATCATATCTGCAACCAACCCCACCAATAAAAAAACCCATTTAGTCACATACCAACATTCACAATGATAAAATAAACAATCATAATCCCTAAACCAAATCTAGATCACATACTAACATTCACATAAATACAAAGAAGTAAAAACACAAATCAGAGCTTCTGATTATTAATACAAATCAAGTAACGTAAGCCTATTTGAAGAATGTTGTGTTGTTACTGAATATGAAAACTAAGAATTGGAATTGCATATAATTTTTGGCTGATGAGACATCTGATGTCGAACACGATCACACATGAATAGGTCATGCCTTGGTCGATCCCGATCACCGTAAATGAAATTGGATGGAATCACTTGCCTGCTTGGCACCCTTGACGAGCGAAAAACTCTGACCTTAGCCTCCTCGTCCTTCCCACCATTTGCGGCAGCCGGATCTGCTCCGCTCAATAAAATTGACGTTGTCGTTAAGAGATGAAGAGCAAACAGATTAGGAAGAACCAAAGCACATGAGATTAGAGGAAAGTGACAAAACAATAATTCTATAATTGAGTGATTTGCTCTCATTAACAATCAAGTAAGTTCACAAAATATCTTAAGATACGTTACTAAAACTAAAGGCATAATAAATAAAGTTATAAAAATGGATATATAATGATCAAAACATGGTCGTTTTATGCAGAGAATGATTGATCCATGTTTGTCTACAAGGTTCTCAATATAAAGAGGTTCTCAACTGATCCACCATATATATACATATATATATATATATAATCATTACTTTCCTTTTTTGAACCACATTATTATCTTATTTCTGTTGTTCTCTGTCCATTTCATTCTCAAGCGTTATCGTCATTCTTCTCCAGCCATCTCCATGTCTCCCTCTCTGGCTTCATCTGATGAGTTAGCTCCATGTTTGTTTATTTTTTTTAATCGTTGAATGTGAATTTAATTTATTCTTTTTGACTGAGTCTTTCTCTCTAGATTTCTACAAGTCTTGAATATTTTTGTTTGCTGCTCCTTATGTCAAGTGGTGGTTTGATTTTTTTATTATTTCTATAGGTTTATTTGGTGTGGTATTTTTCTCTATTTTTCACACCTTCATGCTCGTGAAGTGCATATCTTTTTATTTTTTCTCTATTTTTCACACCGTTTAATGCTTTTTTATATTTTTGGTGATTCTTTTATTAGATGTTTTTGTTTTTTAGTAATTTTAATTTGGTGTACATGAATTGTAAGATAACAATGGATGCAATAAATGTCATTTGCATCTATGATTTTGTGCATATGATAATTTATCTTTTTATTCTTCATATCACATTAAATTTGGACTGAGAGAGCCTCATGTAACGAACAACTGAATGCTGCCACATTTCTCACAGCTGCCACATCTGAATGCTGCTCAAGCAACCATCTCGCCTTCTACCACTGGAGAAGATCCGTAATGGTACACAATATTCTGGGTTTCATGGTGCATGTCTAGATAGCAGAATATTTTTAATGGTGCACGTCTCTTTATTTGTATTTTTTAATGGTGCACGTCTAGTTTTTAAAATTTTAATGTTGCATATTTAGGTTTTTGAATTTTTACATTGCAATTTTTTGTATGAAGTGAATTTTTTATATGAATTATTATTTTAGTGAACAACTCATTAGTGAATTTGGTGTACGTTTTTATACCAAATGAACTTTTGTACCAAGTAGAGGCATTAGATTTTTTTTAAAATGTTCTATATAGATTTCAGAAAGTTGTCAACATGACATTATAAGTGCACATTATATCAAAAATGTATCTTCATCAAAAAAACTAGAAAAGAAATAAAAATCAAATAGTGCATCAAAATTTGAATTTTACAATGAAAGATCAAACAATGCATCGATATTGAATCATGCATCATAAGAAGAAGGATGCAAAATTAGTGCGAATTTTTCCAGGTTTTACCCAATTTGAGTTAGTTGATGATGTGGTTGTCGTCGCCATTGTTTGTTTGAAGACGATGCACATGAAGAATATTTTTAAAGTACTAAAGCTATAAGAAATTCAAAGTGCGGCAGCGATGAAAGAGGTGCACAACTATGCTAGAAGATGAAGAATGAAAAATTATTGGGTCTCTTTGAAGTTTTAAGGATAATAAAGGCTTTGACGATGTTGTTCTCGATCTCTCCAGCCTGCGCAATAGTATTTTTTAGGAAGAGACACAACGTTTTTCTTGCAAGTGGTGGTGTGCAAAAAAGTGATCTCGGCAAGTATGTGTGTTTTAATAGATTTGTGGTTACCATATCTGCTTAAATAAAGGAAAATAAATATATTTTCATTTTAATGATCATATTTATCTTATATGCTATTAATGTAGTTACATTAATATATTTGATTAATAAAATCGATTAATCTGATGCATTGATTGAAAAACAATCAACGATAAAAATGACTTTTATTTACAAATTCAAAGTAGTTTTAGCTGGATCCACTATATATATAAAAGATGAATTGAGAATCCTAATTTGGTGTTATATATGAGAACCATTCACCCAACGAATCATAACTTGCCATGTGGCTCTGCTCCTTAAGGATAGTTGAGTTTTTAATGTAGTAGTAAACTATAAATTGTTACATCACCCACTATCTACACTTACGAATCACTCTCTGGCTTTCACGTGTCTCATTCACTCCTCCTTTCACATATCACGTGCCCACTCTCTCTCCTTTTGCAAATCTATTAATTTTATTTTTAGCTCTTAAATTTAATTTATGTAATTATTTTGATTTTTAAAAAAAATCAAATTTCATAATTATTTATAAAAGTACAAAATTTAATTTAAGACCTCTTTAGGACATATTCAAAAAAGATGAGATAAAATTTAATGTTTATAGTTTAAAGTTCATAATTCATAGTTTAAAAATCATAGTTTAAGGTCTAGAGTTCAACATTCAAAGTTCAAATATCAAAATATTCAAAGCTCGAAGTTTAAATTTTTTTTAAAAAAATTTATTCAAAATGAATCTTAAATTAAACTTTAAATATTTTTTACAATTGGTTATGAAATTAAATTTTTTAAAAATCTCAATATAATTACATAAATTGATTTCAAGAATTCAAAACAAAAGAGACAGATTGCAGAGTGACATGTGACAGGAGCGTGAGGGGACATGACGGACGATATGGAGTTGGAGAAAATTACACTTTTTGCTGGACCATATTTATTCCACACAATAGACAAATTGTAACACATGTCCACTTCACCCATCATATTACCCTTTTTTTACAATTGATCATGTCTATATGATTGCTTGATCAAATGAATTAGAAGGAGTTGTTAGTTCTCTGACAAAACATGTCCGCCATATGTCCCACCTATAAAGAACAAAATGAGGTTAATGTTACAATAATAAAAAGGTTGTCACATGTTCAACCACCACACCCACGAGTCGTTTAGATGTTTTGCCACGTGTCTCAGTCATTATTACTTGCACCTCACACTTGTACCTGTCACTTGCACGTTATCTCTCCTTATTCAAATAGATTAATTTGTATTTTAATTCTTTCAATCAAATTATATAATTATATCTTTCTTAATCATTTTGTAGAATAGTATAAATTTGAATTTAATATTTAATTTTAAATGTTTTAAAATTTAAAAATTTTAATATCCTAAAATTCTTCTTCAAGTTTACGAATGAACTTTAGTCTATAGCATGTTGGAATGAATAATGAATTGGAGATTAAAGTTCATCTTAAAACGCAGAATAGCATATTGAATTTTTTAAATTTAAAATAAAAATCATATGTAAAATGGATCTTCAATTAAATCTTATATTTTTTGTAAATGATTATGAAACTATATTTTTAAAGAAATATCAATATGGTTATATAAATTAATTTTAAAGATTAAAAATAAGAAATAATGGTTTAATACAACTGTTGTCTTTCATTAAAAAACAAAAAACAAAAAATAATGAATTTTAAAAAGCAGATAATTAATGTGGCATGTGACAATAGGGTAAGTAAGACGCGTGGACCGTGGACGGTGGATGGGATAATGCACTTTTATTGAACCCACATACCCCATCACTCTTCAAAATATGACCTGTGTACACCTTAACTACCATTTTCTTTATTGATATGGTCCTTTGATCCTTAGATTGGACGACCAAAAATGTGTCTCTCAGCTCTCATTAAATTTGAGTTTTCTCTTGAATCACACTCTATAGCTATATATATATATATATATATATATATATATATATATATATATATATATATATATATATATATATATACACAAAAGGCCAGGGATAAATTCCAATCTCATTTTAAGTCATTGATGAAATCAGTTGAATGGTGATAGATGATATGAGAGTAGAAGATAAATTAAACGAGCATTTTACATCTTTATTAATGATTAAAAATAAAATAAAAAAATCAAAAGGGTTCTACACGAGATGACCATACACTTAGTTTACAAATCCAATGTATTTGGTTCGAATCTTTCTAGAGGCAGCTAGTTTCAAATGAACCTTTTGTGTCTGTCATTCAAGTGTAATGTCATGGATCATGATATTTGATCCTTATTAATAAAATTAAAAAAATCAAATAGAGCCAAAATCGTTTTCAAAGTTTATTTGTATATAAAAAATCTCATGTTTATAGGACAATATATTTACATTTGTAAACAAATCAAAATAAATGTCTACTTTTCCAAAATTCATTACACAAACCTACTTGTTCACTCCAAATGAATGCACTCCCAAAAAAATCAATCCATCTTAAAACAGGATTGCATATATGCCATGTAATCATTCTCGCATACACATACATATGTTGTTATACAATGCACATGTGTGTTATTTGGAAAGGAGTGGCCCATGAAAAGGTGGCAAGGCACTACATTCCAATAATACAAAAACAAATCTATTTTATTTGAAAGAACTTCATATTAATTCAATCTTCTTTGTAAAAAAAATCCTTATTTAAAATGCATCAACTAATTAAACATGCTAAAACAAACAGATAAGATAATCTAAATGTCTAGAAAAACTAGTCTCGAGATTGATAGACAATCTACATTCTTTTGAAGACATTATAAAAGATGAACAAATAATTGTGCAAATCGTTCACCATAAGAGTATTCACTATATTGAATTGTAGGGATTACAAATTGGATAAACAAACATGAAAACTTTCCGTCAATAACCTCTTCAGAAACTCTTAAACACTGATTTAAATTGACGGCGAGTGAACCCATAATCCATACCCACATTAATTACTCAGGTGAATTCTCACTATCTTCCAATTTAGTAAACACACCTTTTGTTGTAATAGCTAAACCATTAGTTTTTAGGAAAAAATTTTAAAAAAATCTCGAACTATCACCACTTTTGTACGTGCAATCCGAGCAACCTGAATTATTAAAGAATCTGTAAGGAATATCTTACAAAATAATATATAGAGTTTTCATCATGAATCATTGTTATTACATATATTAGGCTTGTACACAAAACTACACCATTTTATACATGAATAATATGACATCATTTTAATCACTTAACAAAAATATTGTAGTGTCATCTCATTATAAACTCTTGCGGTTTGAATTGCGTATAAATCTTAAATTAGTCTGAATCAATTTTGTTCATATAATGAATCCAGTATATAGCAACTAGATTTTTTTTAACCTAACTACTGAGGAATCGTTCATATTTGCTACATCGACTTTCCATATCGTAAGATACATGTCTAGATATGAGCAGCCATGCATAAAATAAATAACACATGATTATATATTAAGCAGTTGGTTGAGGTTGATACATGTCTCCCAAAACTCACTACGTCACATGTCACACCTCTATTGGTATCTACACATATGAACTGGATTTGCACCACGAAATCATATATTTAGATTTGATCCCAGCCTTCTTCATAGTTAAATCATTGGTGGAATGAATGTGGTAGTATATAGGTTATCGGACTATGATACAAAATAAACATTCATTAAAAGAAAACTAGATAAGTACACATGTACATCACATGAATTATCATTACAATTGAGCCTCACATTGTGTTTTCACAAGTCAAATAAACTTGACAGTTCAAGGACTTTATACATTCATGGTCATAAAGAAAAGCACATGAAAGATAAAGAATGTACTATTCTTATAAATCGTTCATGGCTTCTTTAGGTGCAATGGCTTTGCCTTGCTGTGTCTACTGACTTGGGAGAGGAAGAAGACTCAGGAAAAGAAGAGAACTTGAGATAGTGATGAGTATGTGGTGTGGTGTAAGAGAACACACATTGAGACCTAGCCCCTAGCTATACTAAAGTTTTAAATCTTGAATCTACTATGATTATAACTTCAAATCTTCTTAAGAAGCTTCTTGATAAGTCTTGATTTGTTTCTTGAACTGCATCCTTGAATATAATTTTAAATAAGTGCGGCTTTATTAACTAGAAATTAATTGGACAAAATCAAGATAGATTAGAAAACTTCATGGAAGAGATAACCTCACTCTGCTCACACTTATCAAGGCAGAATCTAACTTCAACTTACACACTAAAGTTAAAAATCTTTCCATCATCTTTCCAGCATATTTTGAACTGTAGAAATATAGATCAGATGAAGAAGTTACGAGTCTCAAAAGTTGATATGTCAGCACTACCAAAAATTAAGAAATATTAGCGTGCTGTGCGCGCAACCTTCTTGTCCGCAAATCCTCGGCAGAGTCAGCTCTCATTTCTTCTAATTTCCTGATACATATGTAGTACCATCACATCAGTGCGTGGCTTCTGCGCAAGCAGTGCATGTTCTTTGTTCGTTTGATCCATTTTTTTCTCATTTCTTTACTATTTCAGTTATAATTTTTGTTGGATTTTATCATTAAGTCTTAAATAGTCATTATATCTGAAAAACTGACAAAAAAACATTTTATTAAACTCTCAAACGATCAATAGTCAACAAAATTAAACACAAAATAGAGAGAAAATCACGACTTATCACTGGTCCAAATCATATTTGGTTTAAACACAACTCTTTAATCCCGCTCATAATTATGTGATGGTTTTATTCATTTTAATAGATAAAAGAACTTATGCCCATCGACTTGTCACACCCTCATGTCACCGCTACAGACAATCTCTGATCAAGTGAAATCACCTAAATACATATCTAAATTTATAATTATTCATAGGCATTTTAACTTGTGCTGTTGATCAAGACAGCTCCACCATTTAGACAAGAAATGAATCAAGATTATAATCTAAAATCATTTTTCTCAGTTTGGAAGCTATCATTAGTGCAACCATTTACTAGGAGCTTTACCTCATCTCCATAAATCAGAAATTATTTCTTTAGTACTTCCCAAGTACTTAGAATGTTTTAATCATAATCCAGTGACTCTTTCTAGCGTCACTTTGATATCTACTACTCATCATACTTAGTGCGTAGGCTACATTAGGATGAGTAGTGAACATGTCATACATGATAAAGCCTATAGGAAAAGTGTCAGACACATTAATCATTTCATCTTGATCATCTTGTGTCGAAGACACTGATTCTTGCTGAGATGTATGCTATGAGATATAAGAAGATTACATTTCTTTGAGTCCTGCATACTATATCTTTTTAATACCTTATCAACGTAAGTTCTTTGAAACAGACCTATCACATTCTTGAATCTATCTTGATAAATCCTTAATCCCCAAGATATAAGTAGCTTTTCCCAAATATTTTATTAAGAAACATTTTTGAGTAAAGAGTTTACTAATTAAAATAATGAGACATAGACTGCCCATCAACATACAAAATGAGAAAAATGTTGCCCATCAGTAATATGTCATCAACATACAAAAAGAGAAAAATGACCACGCTCCACTAACCCTCATTTAAGCTGAGGGTTCTTCTTCATTTTGATTAAAGTCAATTTTTTTTTATTGCTTCATCAAAATAATGATGCCATCTCCAAGATATTTGCTTCTATCCATAAATGAATCATTGAAGATTTTATAGTTTTCAAACATTTTCAAGACATGTAAAATTTTTAAACTGTGTCATGTACACATCCTCTTGTAGTTTTCATTAAGAAAAACTGTTTTTACATTCATCTGCCATATTTAATAATGAAATGCAGCTATAGCTTGGATAAATCAAATGAATTCAAGCATCACAACCGGAGAATATGTTTCATCGTAATTAATGACATGAATTGGTTTATAACCATTCACAACCACACCTTAAATATACGAAATTTACTTCCATGATAATCTTATTTTTGACTCATTTACATCCAATTATTTTAACGACATCCGTAGAATCACCCAAAGTCCAATCTTTATTTTGATGCATCGAGTCCGTTTTAGATTTCATGGTCGGGAGTGACTTTGTTGATTATAGTCACTTTTCAAAATATACATAGTCTAGTGTAGTGAAAAAAAGCGATTTATATTGAATTATATATTGAACCATAATTTAATTTCTAAATTTTTAAATCATATTAGAAATACAATAGAAAAATGAGCGACGTCAAATTCAACATGAATATGATATATAATTAAGAAAACTTTGTTTTGTTGAACTTCTACACCTCCAAATGGGCCTTCAATTAATTTTGTACGCTGATATCATATAATGACCCCCTCATCATCTTCCGGAGTCTATCAACCCTACCAACACGTCGGACGACCATAGATGTTCGTTGGCTGACTTGTGAGCCTCCGCGGTGGCGCACAAGGCTTCCCGTACCTCAAATTAAAATCGGCCCGGGAGCCCCCATCACCATCCAGCTACGCCAAGGGTGCATTTTCATTTCAAGGGAATCGGGCAGGGGCCGGACGGATGTTAGGAAGGTTTTAATCTCAGAATGACGCTTGGGATCGATTTCCGAAAAGCCTGATTGGATCACTGCGAGTGCATGCATCTTCTGCTAGACCGTTCTTCGTCCAATCAATATTGGAGGTAGACAATGCAGTGTGACAAGATTACTAATTTTGAAGCTGAAAAAAATGCACACACTTTTTGAAACCCAAACTGAAATTTGGTTGTTAATTCTGAATCTTATTCTTCAAATGTGTTCCTAATTTATGTACAACGTAAAAATGAACAAAAGAAGTCTCAGATCTGAGCATACATTTGGAGAACACGAAAAATGGGCTAGAGTGCAGGAACAGTAATGTTGAAACTCGAGGTTTGAGCAGGAGAGAAGGCGATAAACATGAGAGCGGCCATGATGAGCACAGGAAAGAGCAAGAGCATGAGCGGTGGCGGAGGCAATGGGGGCAGCAATAGCGGCAGAAACACCATAGAAACCGTCAAGCAAAGCATCACCAATCCCCACCAGAACCCCAAACACCGCACGCATCTTCGACGCACCAGCTGCATCAGCGAGCTCGTTGAACCACCACAACACTCCTTCAACATCTCACTATATATATATATTCTTGTTTGGTCCCCAGGCGGGTGATACAAAACAAAAGCAGTACTAGCTATTACTCTGTGTAGGCGCAGTGATGGATTCGAAGGGTTCCAAGTCTTGAATAAAATGGCATCATCTAATCTTGGTGAGCCGAGACGTTTGATACGCCAAGGCTATAAGACTGAACTCTGAAGGGATGGATTATTAATTATTATATGTATGGGGGACTGTAAAGCTAACTTCAAATTCAAGCGGCGTTCCTTCCTTTGGTTGTGTAACTTGAAATTATTTATTTCATCCGTACGTCCAAGTTCATGCATATGGCCTCACTTACACTCATTTTTATAATTTGGTTTATGAGCGTATCTGTTTCCACTCGATCTTCACATCTCCATGTTCATGCATATGTTTGTATATAGCTTGGAATAGAGGTGCAACTAGCTTTCAGCGAGATACGATAGGATTGGATTACACCCCATACTTGCATAAACTAGGACAAGTTGCTCATCCAACGCATCTTTTAACATTATTATTGGACCAACTGGGCGGAGTAAATTTGGTATTAGACTAGTGTTGCAAAAATAATGTTCACTGTGGTCCGCAACATATCATATATACTATACATTTCATGACTCTGTAGCTAGACTCAGATTTGAATTGGTGGTAAAGGGCATAGATAACCGAGAAATTTTTTGGGTGGACACAATCCACTACGTGGACTGTGGATTCATCACTGCGGTGCCGTCAGTATTTGAGGCGGGAATAGTGAGACACTGAATCTAAGAAAATCACTGAAACGGGAATACATGTGGACTAATTATAAATGAGGCGCATCAATCGGAGTATTTTTAGTCATTCTTTGGTGCATACATTGGACAAACTAAACCACAACTCAATTTTCATTTTCTTAGATTATTTGATAAGCATGTTGACCTATTTACGTACGATGATTTATGATGACGGACTTAGAAGCTTTAATAAAAAGGGAGGACGAAGCATACAAGAAAGCACTCATCTTTGTTCATAGAATTGGAATTATTCGATGTTTGTCCTATGAATTGATTTCTCATCCACTTTGTAAATATTACCTTCAGTATTGCTAAACATACATAATATTGTTCATAATGAAATTTCGATCTCACTAACAGGACGACGTGCAAATGGAAAAAGAAGTGTTAAACATTTCAACTAATATTTTCATTGATCAAAATAAAGTTGTGGTTACAACTTTTAATTTAAGGCTTCTTAATTATTCGAATCAAACTCATGATTGAAATGATACAAATTGACATCTTGTTAGCAACCGGGATATGTAAGTTGTCGATAAGTATATATTTCACCGTTACCAAAAAAAAGAGAACGGATTATATATCAACCCACCAAAGGGAGAATTTGCC
>NQLW01000042.1:1286409-1298052 GCA_002312845.1 Kalanchoe fedtschenkoi | reverse complement strand
ATTTTCAAAAAGGATGCGATGAAAAAATTGAATTGATTTTCTAAAATAAAATTTAGCATTACAATCCAAAACTAATATTATTATAAGATTAAGATTTGTGTGCGAAAATTACATTGTTTGGTTATCAAAATAAACTCTATCGTTTTGCGCAAATAAAGAAAATGACATCTTTTGATACCCAAATGACGTAATTTTCACACATAAATCTAAGTCTTATAATAATATTAGTTTTGAAATGTAATGGTGAATTATATTTTAGAAAATTAGTCCAATTTTTTTTATCGCATCTTTTTTGGAAATCGTGATAGTTCTGACCGTAATTGGGTAAGCGGTGGTAGTTCAATGCCCCTTTGATATTTTTCCCTTAAAAATATAAAGCAACAATTGGAATAATTAACAATAGAAGTCTTGCAGATAAATGTAGAACAAGAGCAAATTTCATCCAAAACTCAGGTAGATACATTCACTGACATTAATACTTCTAAGTTGAGTAGTGATGTGTAGGTACCCGAGGACAAAAGAAAAGAAGATGAACAATCTGGTGACCTGATACAGCTGCTGAGCATAGACAAAAACGTCCTCGCTCGCGTGGCCAGTCTAAAATGAAAAAATTCTTTGAGCCGTGCGCAACATTCCGCACAAAGTTGAACTTCATCTCTCGCATGGCCTGCTAAAAAGGGCTGAAATTTAGTGAGCCTTGCACAACACGGAAGGATGTCGAGCGCTCGGTGACCTGCTACATTTTACTCAGCCAATACACTAAAGCATGAATTTTTCTGCAATTAGATGAGTGTTTAGAGCCCATCGCTCTAGAACGAGACATGCCACTGGTATAAATTCAGACTGCTGATAATTTTCACGATGACTTCTCTCTTCCAAAGCAACAAGATCCTCGAATGTCTATAGTGCCAAACCTTTAGGTATCTTAATCATTTAAGAAGCCATGTATCCTTACAGTTCCAAAGTTTATTAGTAATAAGCCATGTATCTAAGTCTGACTAGTTTTTTGTTATTCCATTCTAGCGATTTGATTCCATGCAGATTCTAAAGTTTTTTTGTGGTTTAGTCAGAAGATTCGGTTTGAGATCTTGAAGAGCTTTGAAAATCCTTGCTAGATCGTGTTAATGCTTAGATTGATGCAATCTTTAATAATTTTATCTTTTTATGACTTGTTTGAGTATTGACTATAAGTTTATGCCCCTAAGAAAAAAATTATTTTACACATTTGTTGTTATATCTATTGTCAGTTGATGATCATTTTAAAGAAAGAATAAACCAAAAAAGGTCTAAAAATCAAAGAGAAGAAAAAAAGAGTTTCAAAAGAAATTTTGTAAAAAAGAGCTTATTTGAGAGAGTCATAAGGAGCTTCGTATTTCTCACATATCATATATATGTTTAAACCATTAAGCTACTCTAAATATGAGCTTTTGTCCTAAGCTCCCACCTTATGTTCCACTGATGTGGAGCGAAATGATGATTTGGGTATCTCTATGTATATAGGACGAGTGAATGATAAGCAGTATGTTTGCATGGCTAGTAGGGAGTCTTTTCCATGATCATATGATTGGCATTATAATTATTAATTATTCTTGAAAAGGGCAGAAGCATGGAAAGACAGGTGCGTACAAAAAAGTTAAGTAAGGTTGATGCTAATGAATTTTGTTTTGTCACAATTATTTGCTTGTTATATGCCATGTGAGTCAAGTTGCAGGATTTGGTTATGGATAACTTACAAAGTAAGGATAAATTAAAACTGAACTATATATAATGGGATAAACTATTTGTAGTTTTATGCTCCTTGAGTTTTATTTGAGAAGACCAAATTATTAAATCTATTTTATATTTGACTCACCTGATTATTGATAATTTATGATTTTAATTTAATGTTTTTTTCTAAATTTCTTATTTCAAAGGTATTTTAGGTCTTAATGTGGAACATGCCAAAGAGGAAGTTTTCAGATAAAAAGACGAAGAAAATCAGATTGACGGACAAAAGTCACTATCTAGCTGAGTGCATAGTCGCATGCTGAGGACTGCAGCTCCGCGCAATGATGTGGCAAGCATTAAACAAGTGTCATGATAAAGAAAGAAACCAAGAAGTTGACTAGACAACCGATAGTGCGTATGGCCGAGCGTGCAGTGGATCATTAATGGCGCGCAGGGCATGATGGTTTCTAAAACGGGTCAGTTGAACTTAGCTACTTTTAAGGATTAGCTAAACACATGACGTTTTCTCTTTACAGTTTTGCAGGTTCCATACATAAGACTCTCAATGAAGATTGGTGTTGTTGCCGGAGACATGTTTACCTTTATGTTTTTAGTGACTTGTTTATTTCTCATTTTAAGAATTATTTAGCTGTCGAGCGTGCGGCAAAAAACAAGGCTCCCGATTTTTTGTGAATATTATTAACCCTAACATTTTGTGAATATTCTTAGGAGTAGACTTTTTGTGGATATTTTCTTTTTGGTTCTTTTGCTTATTCTTATTGTGTGAACTCTTTAACGTGTCCACTTTGTGTGTTCCCAAAATTTAGAAACAAGAGACGTTTTTTTTGTTTTCCTTACGAGGGAATATATTCATGGAAAAGGTGAAGCAGAGTAAAGATTAGTAATTACTACTACCATGCTTATGGAGATCATTATAAATACCCAAGATACATGATCTTCGGGACCTATGATGAGACTCAATTATTTTGTCTTATCTATGCTTAACTTGTTTAATTCCCGAATGTTCTTGAGTATTATTTGATGATTTCAGCTAGTTTTTGGATTTGAGGTTGATTTCAGGCCTTAATATAAAAACATGCTCAAAAGGCAGCTTTGGAGCAAAGTTTGGCAAAGAGAGAAATTTGGACATGAGACAGTAGTCACCCGAGCACAAGAGTCGCACAATTGTTCACTGCCACACGCAGGGTGGACTGACACGTGTCACACAAAGAAAGTAAGAAACAAGATGATGTGATCATTGGTCGCGAGCGACACTTGAATTACACGTGCGCACGGTAGATGCAATTTCGAAATTTGATCTACGAAAACCTTTCAAGTTGTGAAGGGCGTAACTTTCATGCCATATGTTCGATTCACGCGTTTCAAGAGGCTACAGAAAGATTAAAAAATTATATATAATTTCTTAAGCAGGGTCAATGTGTATCTCAAAATGGATCCATGCAAGTTGGACAGTCAAGGTCCGTGGGCAGAAAGCTTCTTAATTCGACTCCAAGTTCGATTTCCATAAGCTGATAAGTCTGACTTAGATCATTATCAACTGAAGATATTCAATAGAGATCAACACCAATTTGTTTCTTAAACTCTAAGATAAGTCATTCCTATAGAAAGAGAGTTCAAGAGGGCTTAATGAGTGTGCTTTATGTGCGTACCTTAGGCCACAAGTGCTTTGACAAGTTCAGTTCTAATTTGCAATGATCTTTAAGAGAGCAGTGAAGAGCAGCAAGGAATTTTTTTCTAGTATAGATCGAAGTCAGATAGTAAGGATTATTCCTACTTTTTTACTCATGTCTATGTTTATGGCTCTTAGTGGCTAAATCTCTTGTGTAGTTTAGATGCTGTAAACTTATGATGATTGTTGTGAGATACTTGGTACTAATAAATTATATTTATAATGATATCTTTACTGCACCTAAATTGAATGATTGTGTTGTTGCATGACGAAATCCTAATGAATGTAGTACTTTGTTGCATGAACTTTGGGCACCAATTTAGTTGTGAGGGTGTGAGCTTATACCAATTAAACAAGAGCATATAAAGTAACATATTATAAGTTATATCTAGACTGACAACCTAATTGAAACTTGTTCATTATCAAATTGTCTAGTTAATAAACTTGCAGGAACTCAATTTCTTTGGTTTGACCCTGTACTTATCGCTTGCTAGTAAGGTAAAGTATTACTAATTTATTTGGACAGGACAGCCCACTGACGGTCCATTTAAATTGGCGCCATTACTGGTGACTGAGATAATTTTATAGCGTTATTAATTAATTATATATAGTTTTTAATTCTGTATTCTAGGGGTCTGAGAAGCACCGCGCACTGCCAAGTATACTGAGCACACGACCTCTCTTTTAAAAGTTCTAATTAAGTGTTTCTCACGCTCGCGGCTCAACGCACCGAGCGTGTGGCTTATTAGAAACAAAACCTTCCTTCTGTGAATATTACTAACCCTGACTTTTTATAAAAAATAATTTAGAAGTAGAACTTTTGCTAACCCTAGATTTGTTCCTGATCTTGCTGCTTATTTAAACTTTGTGAACATTCTGACAATGTACTTAGCTATAGATTTTATGTTTGAGAATGAAGACTTACCATTTTACTTGGAGACTGAGTTGGAGATGTTTCATTAGAGACGTGCAATAGAGGGCAGCCAGACAGGAAACAGAAATACCAATGTGAGTGAGATACATGACATAAGGGGACCTGCCTGAATAACAAGAGAATACCTATGAGCAGCCAAGAAGGCCGTAATTTATAAGATATGATAAGTGCATAGACTATGGTCAAAATATTAAAGTTTGTCCATTTTGACAGGATTCAAAGGACGAAGAAGAAGTCAGTACCATTCAACAACGTGAATGGAAGCGGAAGCCAGTCCACGTGTACCTCAATACCAAGGGAAGCCGCTATTCACCCAAAGCATTTCTCCAAGTTAGACGTGACGCTAGAAAAGATGGAAAAGCTTATATTCGAGTATGAGGAGAATAAGGATTAAAGACTCGCTAAGATCCAGCAACACTTAGATTAGATGTTCAAAAATATTGGGGCAATAATGGCGAAACAAGCTTGATTTTCTTCCAAAAGTCAAGTAGATTCTTTCACAAGAGTTAATACCTCTAACATGAGTTGTGAAGTGAATGTACTAGGGAATGAGAGCAAAGAAGATGAAGAATATAGCGATTTGATAGAGAACCTGCATGTTGCACCGTGCATAGAGGGGGAAACAACTAGTGCGCACGACTTGTTAAGAAGTTGAAGAATTCACAAAGTTGAGTGCAGCAATGAAGAGCACAGAGCAGTCGGTGACCTGCCACTTCGCGCATGGCCAACTCACTGAATTAGATAAGTTTCCAGATTTGACTAAATTCCTCGAGCTTGTCACAAGCATCAAGCAAAGATTCTAATAAGCGACAAATTGTGCTACATTTTCATTCTTTCAAAGCTACAAGATCCCCTAAAGTCTACAATTCAAAAGTCTCGGGTATCTAGATTATTCTAGAAGTCACGTATCTTCATAACTCCATGCGTTATCTAGAATAAGCGCATTGATCATTGCATGATAGATTTAGGCGCAACAGTAAATGTTATGCCTTACTCTATATACTCTAAATTGAGGTTAGGACCACTTAAGTTATGCTCTATAAATATTTAATTAGATAACCTCTCTTATATACAAACTATGGGGATTGTCAAGAATGTCGTAGTGCAGGTGGACCACTTATCCTTTCTTATAAATTTTCATGTGATTAAGCTAGATGAAAAAGATGATCGAGTCCACCCGCATATTATCCTGGGAGAGCTTATAACTGCTTGTGCAAAACCAATTGTGAATGATAAAAGATAAATTAGATGACACGATGCTAAAGCAATTACCGCCACCAGAACCACATGGATGGACGCCGACATGGTGGCCATGGGAAGAAGCTCCGCCACTTTGACGCAATTGAGGTATCATCGAGCCTAAGATGTAAAACAAGGGGTCTTGTCGAGAGGCAACTAGAATTTTCTTTTCTTTATTTTATTTATTTTTTTATTTTTGTTTTTCTAGTTTAGTAACTTGTTTTTGACATTTAGTTTACCCACTAACACTAAAGTTCACTGAGTTATTAACCTACTACAAGGTCGTAGTGTGGGATTTTTATAGGAACACGTGAAAAACTGATGTTTCAGCAATAAGCTGCACGCAATTTTATAACTTGCTGCGCACGCTCCTTAACAATTGGAGCTTATAGGAAGTTTTCCAGTGGAGTCGCGTGCAAGAAAAACGTGTTGCGTATGCGACCAGATCAGTCTCTGTGTGGCTAAGGATGCTCAGTTTAATCAGACTGTGTTTCCTACTTATTTTCTTTCACTACAAACATGCTAATGAATTGTGAGGATATAGTGAATTTTTGGTGTGGCATGGAAAGTTATCAATTAGTGCTTAAAACAGTTTTGAGTTTTTTTTTTTTTTTACATTTTCATTTATTTGAGTTAATCTCAATATATTATGAAAATTTTCACAAAATTTGAGCTTTCATTCAAATGATATGACTCCATGCATGTTCTTATGAATTTTTGTGATTCAGTCAAATGACTTGGTTTAAAATCTTAGAAAACTTAGAAAAGCCTTGCTAGAGCATGTTAATGCTTGGATTGATGCAATCTCCAATGATACTATTTTTGTGTAACTTGGTTTGAGTATTGTCTATGGGTTCATGCTTTTTAAAACAATATTTTTCAAACTGTGCTATATTAGTTACCTATGTTCTTTTGAATGCATGACTTATAAAAAGAGAAAAAAATCTCTTGACCAAAGATCATCAAAATTAGAGAGAAAAAGTTTTTTTAAAAAAAGAAATTTGAAGACAAAAAAAAGGTCATGTTTGATGGATTTGTGGTAAAAATCTTGTATTTTCACAATAAACATGAAGTCTAAACTATCAAGCTCCTTTAAATATGAGATTGTGTCCTAAAGCACCGGCTAATATCCCACTGACATGGAGCAAAACCACGGTTTGGGTATCCACCTATTCCCGGTTTGGTGAAGGGTGGATAATATAATTGTGCATCACTAGTAAGACATGATTATTCCTTATTCATGTCTTTGACATTATCTTTATAAGTTGTTCTTAAAAATGGTTGATTCATGTGAAGGCACCGCGTACATGTAGTAATATAAGGTTGATTGCCGATGATTTTGCCTTCATCGTGATTGTTTGTTAGATGTTATATGTGAGTTAAGATGCAAGTTTGAATGATGAGTAGATAGCAAACTGTTAATACATAAAAACTGAACTACACTAATGAGATACATTTATTTGTCGCGTTGCCCCGAGTTTTTATTACTTGCTGAAGGACAATCAAGGGTTAGTGTGGGGGTATTTGATGAGACCTAATTATTCTATCTCATTTATGCTCAAGTCATCCAATTCTTGAACATCTTTGAGTGTTATTTATTAGTTTTAGCTAGTTTTTGTACTTCAGGTTGGTTTCAGGCCTTAATACGATAAAAATATGCTAAAAAGGGCAGTTTTGAATCAAAATTCGGAGAAAGGGAAAAAATTGGACAGAAGACAACAGTCAGGAGAGCGCAAGAACCGTGTGCTGGGAGGACTAACACGTGTTACACAAAGATATGAAGGAAGAAGATGACTTAGTCATTGACCACGCACGACACTTGTGCGCGCGACATTTAAATGACATATGCGCGTGGTAAATGTAGTTTCCAGATTCGATTTGCTGAAACATTTCAAGTTGCTAGATTATTATCTACGATTTCTTAAGCGGGGTCAATGCCTAAATCATAATAAATTCCTACCAGCTGGGCAGTCAAGGCCGGTGGGCAAGAAGTCTTAATTCGACCCAAAATAAATTTTGATTTTCATAAGCCGATAACTCCAACTTCAATCATTATCTCCTGAATATATTCATCATAAATCACACCAATTTATTTTTTGAACTCTAAGCTAAGTCATGCCTATATAAAGAGAGTTAAGGAGGGCTTAAGGAGTGTGTTTAGTGTGCGTACCTTAGGGCGTAAGTGCAGCTCTAATCTGTAATGTGACGATCTTTAAGAGAGCATCAAAGGAGTTAGTCCTAGCATAGATCTCAGTAAGATAGTAAGGGTTGTTTCTACTTTTTTACTCATATATATGTTTATGGCCCTTAGTGACTAAATTTTTGTGTAGTTCATGTGTTGTAAACTTGTGATGATTGTTGTGAGACAATTTGTGCATATATATTTTATTGCGTTATTGCATGGCAAAACCCTAATGAACGTATTGCGTTGTTGCATAAACTATGAACGCTGATTTAGTCGTGAGGGATTGAGCCAATAATAATTAAAAAAGAGCATACAAAGTAATATATTCTAAGTTCTATGTGAGCTAAATAACTTCACTAACACAGTAGCTCAACTGCATAGGTCATGTTGGTAGACTGGCCACCTAATTAAAGTATATTAGACATATAGAATTCATATCATTGGCTTCATACCATTGGCTCAACTGCCAAGACTCAAACACTATGTACGTCAGTACCATACATGAGCGGTTCAATCAGTATCTCGATTTGCGACTCGACAAGCTAGAGGAGTACATTAAGGAATTAGACAAGAAGCTTGATCGTTCATTCAAGAAAATAAAGCAATGTTTGGAACAACTGACAATAGAGGTCTTGGAGATAGAGGCGGCATTAGAGAAGATTTCATCCAAAACTTAGGTAGATACATTCATTGACATTAATATTTCTAACCTGAGTAGTGGAGTGCGGGTACCAGAGGTCGAAAGCGAAGAAGATAAACAATATAGTGACCTAATGCAGCAACCACGCACAAAGAGGAAAGTCATCGCATGCACGGCTAGTCAAGAAACTAAAGAATTTCCTGAGTCGAGCGCAACACAGCGCGTAGAGGTGAGCTTGAGGCGTGCTCGCGGCCTGTTCAAAAGAGAAAATTCAGAGAGTCGTGGTGATAAATGCCAGTCATTGATAGCATTTATGAAAATAAATTTGTAATACCTGCTTACTAGATAGTAGCAAGTACATTATTGATCTACATGGACAACAGAATTTGCAAAGTTGGTAAATAGACAAAAGAAAAGACTCAAATTTTAGGGGAGTTTCAAATTGATTGGTGAGTGAAATCAAACCTACATTTATAAGAGAGAAAAATATTAGTAGACAAATATGTAGTTCAGGAGGCTAACTTGTGATTTTTTTTATTATCAATATTACTTATAAAATTCTTTAAGTGAATTAAACTCAACAAAATATATGCACTGATAGATTCGAACGTGGTGACAAGTCATAAACTATTGCTTATACTCTACAATCATCATACCCTTATGTAAATGACACGAATCCTATATATCTTATCATGATAAACTATTACACCTACTCTATAATCATCATATCCTTATACCAATGATATGAATTTTATATATCTGACTATGCAATTAAGGTTGTCAGTCTACATGAAACACATGTAGTTGCACTACTATGGTAGGGAGTTCAATCTATGTTATTTAGGTCACGCAAACGTAGAGTATGTTTATTCATAAACACACACGATATATATTTATTTGCTACTCATTTAGTTGGTATACACCCAAAGCCTCGCAACTATTAGCAGTAAGAAATCATGCAACAAAGCATGCCATTCATTTTGTCATGCAACAAAATAATCATTCAGTTCAAGTACAATAAACATAGCATCATAAGTAAAAATGATTAAAAATAATTATCTCACAACGTACATCACAAATTTTACACTTAAACTACACCAGAGATTTAGCCACTAAGGGCCATAGGAGAGAACATAATCAAATATAAAGGAGTGATCCTCACAATTGATTCAGCTCCGACCATAACACTTTCCCTTATCATTCTCCACTAGAGGCTCGACTATCTGGTCACACAAGCTGCTGAAGCTTTGATCGCACGGTATAACTCTATTGTCACACATTCAAAAGAGAGTGTAGAGACCTTCTTATATAATGTAAGGTGTGCCAACTTACAACAAGTGATATTCATAAATTATTAAGTATTCTAAATGAATATCTACTTATAATCTGATTAAGATTCGGACTTGTAAGCTGATATAATGTAGACTTTGATTCTGAGTTGGATTAGGAAACACAAATTCCACTAACTTTGATTATCTATCTAGTAGAAATTTTCTGAGATTTAGGTATCAAATCTATTTAAAAATTAGGGAAAAACCCTAAATGGGGTTCCGAACTATTACCGTTTCCCCACCTACGGTCCGAACTATCAAATTTGACGATTAAGGGGCAAAAAGAAAAATTCTGTTAACACTGTTAAAGACCAAACCCCCATCTCGCCAATCGCCGCCGATGATCTGACTCCGGCAGCTGATCAGAGCCAAGCTGGAGGAGCTGGGCGCGGGGCTGAGAGCCGCGGAGGCCTAGCGCACGGAGATGGATGCGATCGTGGTGGGGAAATGGTCGTTAATGGCGGCGATTGGCGAGATGGCATGGGGGTTTGGTCGTTAACGGTGTTAACGGAATTTTTCTTTTTGCCCCTTAATCGTCAAATTTAATAGTTCGGACCGTAAGTGGGGAAACGGTAATAGTTCGGGACCACAGTTAGGGGTTTTCCCTAAAAATTATAGATAACTGTCTCTTCTTTCTATAGCCTTTTGAATCATCAAAATCAGTATTTAGACGTGAAAGTTGTGGCCTTGAAAAGATAGCTTAGTTCTATCGACTTGAATTAGGAAACATCGCACATCATATGTAATTTAATGGTGTCCCCCATGCCCGGCACGTGTGTGCAACAAGTGTTGAGTTAGCCGCATTGGATTCTTTCTCTTGATGACAAATGCATGTCCTTACTACGTCACCCACACTCTCCTGTAGTTAACAATGCACAACTTATATGCTTGAACAGATGCACTCTTCCGTCTTTCGATCTGATGTTGTCCGTTCTTTGTTCTAAAACCTCTTTTTTAGCATATTTTTGTATTAAGACTTAAAGTAAGGGATGAGGGGTAGCTCAGTTGGTGAACGCCTCACTTGAGAGGGGTTATAGCTCTTGAGTTCAAATCCCCACAGGGGAAGTGGGGAACCACTATTGATCCTCTTTAATTTAAATTGGGAATTGAGATTTGTGCATAGTGAACGTGCCTAGTGAACATGCTTTTGGACGATAGTGAACTTGCTTTGTATGGCAGTGAATATGCGACAGTGAACATGCTTAAAAGAACAGTGAACATGTCTGAAAGGACAGTGAATATGCCTGAAATGGCAGTGAAATACATCTGAAATGGAAGTTAACAATTAACACCACTTTAATGTTTATATGTGACCCTGAAATTTTTCTAAATATGAACATCTGAAAAACGAAAAGAAAATCTAAAAAAAATTATTTTTTAACGATCAAAATGATGATTTCAGAAAATTAAAGACATTTAATATAGTTCATAATTATGCATTTCAATATCTCTCACATTTAATATGTTTTAGATAATTAATATAGCTTATAAAACGAACTTAAAAAGGAAACTAAATGATTGGTCTATAATCGTTCACATTTTATTCGCAATATAAGTGTTCACAACGAATCCCTCCCCTAATAATTTAATTATTTATTTTATCTAACGTAACAACTAATTACCACGCTTCTAAAAAGCGGGTAAGCTAGTTACCACGCTTGTGGTTCTTAACAGTCCTAAAAAAATTCCAAATAACTGCTTCATCCTTTCATAACATAACAAATAAAGCAACTTCTCTCTCCCCAGTCATCTCAACTCAAATCCTACAGAAAACCTAACCTATCAATCTGGCGACCGATGAAGTAAGAAACGATGAAATAAAGACTGCAATTTGGTCTGGATCTCGCTTATCTTCAATGCTCTTAAATTTTGGTGTGATATCATGTGTCGATACTCGATAGTAGCTAGTGGAAATAA
>NQLW01000042.1:1273533-1286302 GCA_002312845.1 Kalanchoe fedtschenkoi | reverse complement strand
GATCCTGTGCCCGACAAATAACAGAAACACTCCCAAGAAGCCCAGGGTTTTCAGAGTCGTGAACAGATCCAGCTTCAGCCAGAAAAGTGCGTAGAGAATCAGCACGGCTGCCACTCCACCGTGGAATAGCATAGCGAATGTGGCAGGGACAGCTGATGTCTGGAAGTTTTTGAGATTCACTCCCAGGCGCAGTAGCCCAATCGAGAAGAAGAGAAGGGGCAGGAAGGTGAGACCCAGGAAGATGAGAGACAGCTTCTTAGGTGGGCGCTTGTCTGGAGCCCTGAAGATATGAGATATCTGGGCCTTAGGTCCGTATCTTGAAATAGGATCAACGGGTTGCGGAGGAGGGCGAGCCGCCTTCTCAGGTTGTTCCGGCAGATCAAGTTCCACAGAACCAATAGCCTTCAAGAAAGAATTCTCCATAGCAGCATCACCGACTGAGAGCTCAATGTCATATTTACCGGATAGATAGTACAACTTCTCCACAAGGCCAAGGAAATCCAACAATATTTCAAATTTTTTACCAGAGCCGTTCACCACATAAATGTGCTCAACTTTGGTCTCGTGTCGTAGAATGAGGAATGCCTGATGGGGCGTGAAAGCATTCCCTCGGGGCGTGGTCAATTCTGAAGATGGTTTGCTGATAATGACACAACACTTTCTTCAGCTAGATTTAACATGTGCTTTGCTCCTGTATTGCTTAGGTCATTATCGAGTATAGAGATTTCAGCACCATCGACATTGATAGCCCCACAGCTATACTTTGGTTCGCCCTCCGGTGGCATAAATGGCTTGTGCTTGTTCATCAAGCAACTCAGAAAACAAAAACATAACTTCCAACATCTACACCTTTTGGCAAAATGTCCAAGGTATGAAATCCAGATTCCGGATCAAATGTGAGCTCCTGATTTTCAATCACAGATACATCTTTTGAACTTGAACTATAACCTCTGACGATCTTCTCTATCAATGGTGGAGCCGGAGAACCAAGCACAGTAGACACTTCAACCTTTAGCTTATCAGCTGTTGTGAGCGAAAGTACACCAGATGCCAGATGTGAAGGCTACGTGGAGACTAGATGAAGGCGTACTCCTGCACATATTTTCGGCCGGATCTAGGCAAGATCATCAACAAGACTGCGATTTGCAAATATGGCTTTGCAACTTCTTTTTCGAAGGTTTGGAGCCGTTCGAAGGGTTCGCTCACACGCATCTTTATCTCGCCCGCGATTCATCAGAGCCATATGGCTTGAATTCTTTGTCAAAGTCTCTCACCACTCTGCTCGCAATCCATGCCTACTTTACCGGCCTCTAGCCATCTTGCTGCTGCTCCAGCCCCAGCAACCTCTTTCAGATATCATTCCTTTTCTTTCTATTCATACATTTGATGAAACTGATCAATACCTATTTTTTATATATTTTTATTTGTTATTTGGTTTTTTTGAGTCTTTTTATTTTTCCTAATGTCAAATTGCAGTGCTTATCGAGATCATGTCATACGTAACTAAATTTATTCTAAAAAAACTCCATTTTCACTTTTCCACATTTTTCTTATGTTTGTATTTAGTTAGAGCTGGGATTATGCGTTTAAAACTCATTGGATTTGATGCTGGCAGAATTGCCCAAGTTGGTATATGTGGCTCTCTGTCATTTTGTGTTTACTGTTGAACATGGAAGGTAAATGCTTCGGCCATACTACGAAGTTATATCCACAACTTCTTGATAAGTTTATCTTACTGACATTAATTTTTTCAGTGTAGGGTGGCACTCCTACTTTTGCTACGTCAATGGAAAGCTTGAGATTATTATATACAAAATACATGTACTTCTCATATTTCAGTGGAACAAGAGGTACTCAAAAAGGAGATTGTGTTGATGAGCACTCTGCACCAACAGCTACGGTCATAGCATCAGCAGCCTCCTACCAGATACCAACATAGCAACAGTGGAGGCCAAGACTTCGGATTCGCAAACAGGGTTTAACTCACAAATTCATCAATCAAATTCTGATTTATTTCCTTTGTATTTTTCTTTTCTAATTTTTATTACAATATCATAAATTGATCTTTTAAGTAAAAAACTTGTCAAATAAATATTTCATGGATTTCTGGTAACTCCTTTTTAAGCAGATTTGTTTATTATTTTTGTAACTAGAAAAATCAAAATGTAGATATGAATAGATATGACAGTGACAATTAAAATAAATCTATTACCATGCTTTAAAATAAAAAACATGGTAATAGGTCATTACCATCCATTTAAATCTAAAAAACTTATTATCTCACTTTTAAGTTGAAAGCGTGGTAATAGAATCATCTCTTTTACCAAGCTTTTGATCTCAAAAGAATGGTAATAGGACCATGATCTATTACCAAGCTCTGTACTTTACTAATTACAACGATTGTATTCATCATGCTTGGCAAACATGGTAAAACCCTTAAAATAAGTGTGGTATTAAGCCCAAACTTGTACTAGTGTATGTGTAAAAGTGTTTTCGGGGTACTATTCATCACTTCCCGGCACCCTCCTGTTCTCATCTTTAATTACAGTTAGCTGACCATCGTTGGACTGTACTATGCAAATAAAATTTATATTACCTGGCTCTCTAACTAATGGTAAGAATAGGGTCGATCCACGAGGAAAAAGAATATGAAAGGTTAGTGAATTAAAAAATACAAATAAAAAGACACACTTGAGGGGGGTTTGTATGGATATAATTTTAGTTGGATTCAAATCGGATCAGCAAGTTAGAGACAAAATAAAAATCAGTATGTAAATATGTAGCTCAGGTGATTAACTTGTGACTGTGTTGATTATTGATACTAAACATGAAATTCCTTCAATGAATTGAACTAAACAAAATATACGCACGCATGTAGTCAATTGTGGTGGCAAGTCATACAAAATCTCTCATACTCTACAATCATCTTGCCCTTTGCCAATAATATGTGTTGCATATGTTAATCATGCGAGACATAAACATAGAGGAAAGACATGTAATTGCGGTAGTGCGCTGTGGTGGTATGGAGATCAATCTAGATTATCCAGTTCACGCAAAACCCAGAGTATATTTATCTATAAACACGTGCAACACATGGTTATTTGCTACTCATTTAGGCGGTATATACTCAAAGTCTCACAACTAAATTAATCAAGAAATCATGCAACAAAGAAAGTCATTCATTAAAATTGTTATGAAGCAATGCAATCATTTAATTAAAGTGTAATAAACATTGTATCATAACAAGAATTTATTAAGAACAATAACTTACAACACTGCATCAAAGTTATGCAATCAGAACTATAAAAGGGAGTTTAACCACTAAAAGTCATGGAAACGCGCATAATAAAATAAGAACCCTAAAAATCAACTCTGCCTCCTCCTATGGCATGCTCCCTTGATATCAGTACTTCTTTCTTTGGCAGGTACTAGCATGTGTTTCCAAGTGTTTCTCATGTATATCTTTAAGAAATCTAGGGAGAATTCAAACTTGTAAGCTGATAGAAATCGGACTTCCAATTTGAGTAGGATTAGGATACATATCTGCCACCGAATTGGAATGTCGAGTTGGCGGAAATCTATTAAGATTTATATCTCAACTCCTATTAAGAAATTGTAAACAACTATCTCCCCTTCTTGTATCCATTTTAATTATCAAAATCGAACATCAGACGCGGACGTTATGGCCCTCAAAAGATAGCTAAGTTCCGCTCACTTGGCACGTGCGCGCAGTGGGTGCTGAGTTAGATCTTTGGCTCTTTTCGTTATGTTGAAATGCGTCCACTCCTCGCTACATCAATGCGTGCAACGCTAAAGTCCTCAACACGCAGCTCCTGCTCTGAGGCAGATGCTCTCGTTTGTCCTTCAATCTGAAGTTGTCCATAGTTTGCTCCAAAAATCTCATTTTTAACACATTTTCATATTAAGACTTAAAAATAAGCTTGAAATACAATACTAGCTAAAACCATTAAATAAGATTCCTGAATGGTTAAGAATTAGGTGAGTTAAATAAATAATGGTCTGGATAATTTAATCTTAACAACCGTGCTTTAATGACTATAACTATCCTAGACATCGAGGCAACTCCAATTCTCATTTTTGTTGGCTTGATGCCCGTAGGATAGAAAATAAGATTATCTCGATTTGATAATTATCACTCAAATTTCCTCAAAACCTCATATTCTCACCTTCGGTTGCCAAGTCCATCGACTACAATTGGATCATAGTCTTAACTCCCACCAATTCTCGTGGCTAAGAGTATGACCATAGAAGGTGATAGATGTCTATGTTCTTTTATTACAAATATTCTCAACTCGATTACTATTACATATTAATTCTAGGATAATTCATGCTAACATGTATATGAAGGAGACTTCAATGTCAAATATAATAAGAAAAAAATCTTATAATTGAAATATGATAGAGTAAGAATAACCTACAATCCGTAGATTCTTTGGAATAGAAGGGGACTACTCACTCATGATTTTGAAAAAAATAATGATTTCTTCTAAAAAGAACTACATGTACAATGTAGAGAGAGATGTCTTTCCTTGCTAGCTCCTTCTTGGCTTGAGCGTGTCTTTGAAGTGTGGAGAAGTGCTAGTTTTATAGTAAAAGGAATGGAAAGAAAAATCATATGTCAAGGAGCCTTCAAGCGGAGGAGGATTTCCATGCCATAAATTTCTAGGCTGTATCGTTTCATTTTAAGTAAAAAAATCACAAAACTCGAAAGGAAAGCGTCACAAAGGGCTCAGTTTGATAGTTCAAGATTTACCTCGCTAAAATGTTATCTTTACTCTCACTTGATTGTAAGTGTCACAGGAAAGCGTCACATATTAAATCATACTTTTTTTTTATTTTCTTATAAAATGTATTCTTATTTTCTCTTAGAAGATAGGCGAGGTCCGGGTTCTTCACGTCACATATTAAATCATACTTTTTTTTTATTTTCTTATAAAATGTATTCTTATTTTCTCTTAGAAGATAGGCGAGGTCCGGGTTCTTCACATTTTTTGGGAGGCCAAGTCAAATAGCAATGATTCGAAGCACTTCTTTTTACACTATTTCGGAAACCCAAGGACTCAATTGTATGGATATGTAAAATACAGGATTTCCAATCCTAGCAGGAAAAGGAGGGAAAGGGATACTCAATTTAAAGTGAGTAAATAGAATTCCATATTCGATCTCATAGATACATATAGAATTCTGTGGAAAGCCGTATTCGATGAAAGTCGTATGTACGGTTTGGAGGAAGATCTTTCATATCTTTCGAGATCCACCCTACAATATGGGGTCAAAAAGCAAAATTTCTATTCACTCGTGGGATCCGTTGATCGTTTGGTCAACTTCGCTCATGAATTCGGGTCCTTAACTTCTCCTTGAGTTTCAAATTTCTCTCAAGATGTGAAGACCACTCTTCGGCTGGATGTCAATCACACTATATTCTATAGGAAGTATTAGTATTGTCATTGTTCGTTTTTCGGTGCTGGGTGTCATCCCTCTTAGCTTCTTGTTCTTGTTTCTTTTAGGCCAAATGAGTCATTCTTTGTATTGATCTGAGTCAGACTTTTTAACCCCTTCAATAAACGTATGGGGATCGTCCTATTTTTTTATTAAAAAAATCTCTAAGGACATGTTTGATAACAGTTCAGGTATTAATAGTGATAGAATAAATAATCTCATTTATTTTGGAAGGTTAATAAAGTTGGTTTTTCAAACTAAATCTATCGCTTTGATTTTTTACACATGCATGTTAGAGTGTTAATAATTATTCTATTTTATTTTTAATCTCTGCTACCAAAATGTGGGCTTAAGTACCAAACAATTCTTTCCAAAAAAAAATAAATTAAAATACCAACGAAATAGTAATGACTTCCTAACATATGAAATAATTGCCCATAAAAAAAACAAATGAAACAATTGATGGGAAAAAAAATCAAAGAAACGGCGTCGTGCCTCATTGTTGTGAGGCTAGTGAAGGCGACGATCAAGTCGGGGTTTCAATTTCATCCAATCTTTCGGGTTGAAGAATAAGCAAATGGCGTTCACTCTCCGAGCGGTGAAGGTTCCGCCGAACTCGGCATCTCTGGAGGAGGCAAGAGCCAAGACGTTCGATTTCTTCAGGACGGCCTGCAGATCCATGCCCAGGATCATGGATATTTACAACTTGCACGATGTCGCCACCATCTCCCAGCTCCGCTCTACCGTCGCCTCTCAGATCCGAAAGAATGCCGACGTCACTAATCCCAAGGTCCTCCCTTTTTCTTTTTGTCGCTTTTGCATATTTGATTATCATGAATGGGTTGTTGTAAGTGAAGGGTTTCATGCGGCGCTGCAGCATTTGCTACTATACATAGCTAATTAGGATTATGACAAACTTTGTTAAGCAAAAGGCTGCACCCACAGTTTTTCTTTGCAATCACTTTTTCTTCTTGGTTTTTCAGCTAACTGTTTGTGTTAGATTGTGTGGTGTGTTCTGATGAATAGGTGGAAGTTTACGCCTTAACTTTGACTGTTTTGTTTGATGCGTTGGGCTAGATTACTGTGGGAGCCATGATGGTTAGTCTGTGCTTGGCCAAGCTCTTTTCACTTTCTCATTAACTATGGCATTATAATCTTAGCATATTAGTTTTAATTAGCAGTTCTAGCCACTGATGATGGATTTATAAATCCCATACCTACCAGATTGTCCTGTGGAGTCCATAAATATATGAACGCATTAGTAATTTTATTGCGGAGTTATAGACTACTTCTGCCTGCATTAATGGTTGTATGGGGTTAAGTTGCATGATTGATGAACAAATACTGGATAAAACCATACTTGAGAGAAACGTGGTTATTTTGTCTTGAAAGCATAGACTTAAGTGATGAGGTGAGGTACATGTTTCTCTCTTCAAAATCATCTGCCAAATATAGCTGGTTCTGGTGGTAGTTCAGTAGTGTGCCTGCCTTGTGTTGAAGGACATGGGACTGCATTTATTGAAGAATCAGAACTGTTTGAAAGCATTTTAAGTTTTCCTATTTTATACATATAAAGGTTTACATTATGAAGTTTTCCCAGTAACTCCTTATTGAATAACTCTTGATGTCAGTTTAATAATTTGATCACAGTCTTCGTTTTCCAATTGAAGCTCGTCTTTTGGAAACAGGAAATCCTATTTCTTGCACAGTCTGACTATAATAGTCTCTTAGGATGTTTGGATCTGATTCTTGAGGAATAGGAAAATAGATTATTCTTCTCCGTATTTGATGAAGCAAGTATATCTAACCAATCATGCTGCACTATGGTGTTGAATTAAGCAGCTCCAGGGCAGTATGGTATACCATCTCTGCTTCATTACAAGGCTGCATCGTTGATTGTAAGCATTTCGCGGACATAAATTATTTTCAAGTGATGGAAACTCGTGCATGGACTTGTATGAAATTAGAATGAGGCGCCAGTGGCAATTTTAGATCATAATAAGGATTGCGGGAAGTTATTAAGCTTGTTGTTAATTTATTTTTTTCAATTAAGCTACATTGTGTGGCTTGCATCTTATGATACTAATACATATTACATAGTTAATATACTCTGTTAAGTAGTTCAGATAATAGTCTGCCCTTCCCCAAGCAACTGAGATTTGTGGCTACATTCCTGGCGGAGCATGTGAATTTGGATATTATCATTTGCATCTCTTGTCAATCAGACACTTATAATTGTTATTGGTCATACAATTTGTTGTTGTAATAGTCTAGCCCTCTACAATGAACTGGTAATTGGAGCATATCAAATTGAATAATGTTAAGAGAAACGATTGGTCTTGTTGAAGCTGATATGAAGTTGGCGTAACTAGTTTGCATGAAAAGTCAATGTCAATAGAATGCGCTATGAATTCAGCATTTTTTGATGGTACTCAAATATTAGACTTTAGAGTTGGTGCTGAAGTGTATTTCAGAATTGATCAATCATATAGATATTACTGAAAAATGTATGTTTAAACCAGAACCATATCAAACGTGTCATATCCCCATTGATTGACTTTTGCTAGCCATCCACATCCATGCTACCCGTTAAATTGCTTGTCTTCCTAGGAATATGCTAGTCATTTCAGAGTTAATATTGAAATAGTCGTTTCATGATTCATAATCTTTTGAACAAGGTTTCGTTATGCACACATAAATCTCTGACTTTGCGTGGGTAAACTAAGATTAAGGTAATGATTTTTATAGATGTTTATCTTCTTTATGCTTTGGTATTTTGTGGCCCTGTCTATTAAGTTTCCCCCAGTGGCTGTCGATATTCTTGTGGTCCCGTCAAAATTGTCTCTCATACAGTATATTTACTTTTTCGATGAAATCAATGGGTGAGCTTTGGAATAAGTTGCTTGACATTCGACTATGATTCCTCCATTTGTTTTATTTTGTCATTAATCTAAAGACTGTAAATTTCAATAATGCAGGTCATCGATATGCTACTCTTCAAGGCCATGGAAGAGCTTGGCAACATTGTGGAACAGGCAAAGCAACGACATCACATCATTGGCCAGTATGTGGTTGGCCAACAAGGTCTAGTTCAGGACTCAGGACCAAAGGATCAGGTGTTATCCGACTTCCTCAAATCCTTCTACAAGAGCAACTACAACTAAACCCCCACCCAACTCCCTCTTTGATTATCTCTCCAAATCATTGTACTTGTTTTAAATAAACTGGAAACTTCCTTTGTCTTGTCTATGTGGCAAAGTTGATACTACGATGATTTCAGCGTTCCTATGTGGCATCGATGCAACTGCTCCTTTAAATGCTTCACAATAAAGATCATGTGGCACTGATTAGGTGTATCTTTAACAAATAAACTAGGTATTAATGCCCGATCGGACGCACAGGTTTATTATTTTCTAAATTTAAGTAAAATTATTAATATTATATAGTATGTCATTGAGTTTTAAATAAGTTAACTAAAATTATAAAATTAAAATCAAATTAAATATATTTTTGTCATGGTAAATTTTTTATTGTTTCAAATTATAATCTTTTTCTCTAATTTTTTCATAGAATGTTGCAGTGATGTGATCATATACTTTGCTCATATTGTTGAACACATATTTTATTATATTTGACTTGTATCATTCAATATTTATATGAGTTTGATATTTATGGAGTAATGTATAATTATATGACACCGAAAATTTGTTATCCAACTTAATTTCATTGTCTTTTATGTGGATGAATTGTTTTTTATATTAAGTTTCGTACCATTGTAGAACTTATATGTAAACTATTTTGGACACTCATCTTCTATCATCCATGTGAATTGTTTTATTGGATGTGCCACCCGGATCATGAATTATGGTGTCGTTTGATGCTTCAAATAATTTTCTATCGGTCTCAACATATGAAATTTTATCCTTTGTCAAAATAACAATATTTGAGCAAACAAGTCATATTTAGGATTATATGGTGTAAATATCTGCTTGAAAATGGATCTTTGATACACATTTTGTGATATTGTTACTCAGAAAGAATATTTGTAACTTTACTTTTAACAACAATTACTTCATCAAAAAGTTGTTTATCTATCACTTATGCGATCGGCGAGTCAAATCTCATTTTAAATGATATATTTTGGTGGTTTGGTGGTAAATAGGGTGAAGGGTGAATCCTGACAGTACTCACGATCAAAGTTCAAATTCTCTAATAGTCGGTTGTGTGCGTTATAATTTATATTTAATAAAAAAATTATAGATCGTATCTATTTCTAAATTTAGTCAAGTACTTTTTCTAAATATTTGCATTTGTAAAATACTAAAATTATACGTACATATTATAAATAATTCATGACAACCCGTCTATTTTGCATATTTTCATTAGCTTTTTGATAATTTTGTAACATGTATATTGGGCATCCCATGAATGAGGATGCTAATATTATAAATTTACCTTGTGATCTTGAATCTTTTCTCTCAATAAAGCGTCTGTTAACTTTTATATATATTAGCACTAATTTTTTCTTACTGCATCTCACAAAACACAACCTCAATGATCGCGCACTAATTTTTAGAGAATGCAATTTTTATATCAAAAGTACACAGGTCAAACACTTCATATATCTCCTTAATTCTTTTAGAAATATTTTTTTTATTTTCTTGAAATTCAATTGTATATAAAAGTTTAAGATATTTATATATTATGCAACAAATAACTTTTTTATTTCATAAAAATATAAATAATTAGAGATGCTATAATGTATTTTCTATAAAAGTCAAGAGAATATGAGTATTCAATAATTTTCTTGCTGTACTAATTCAAATATTGTTTTTGCACTAATATCATTAAATTTTATAAAAACAGTTAGATATATTGGACGGTTTCGTGTATTTTTGTGGTTGAAAGCTTATTTATATTTTGTTGGCATACTTTTTTTTCTTTGATGGATTTTGTGTTTATAATAAATAGATGATGTACTTTTTTTTAATTAACTAATTTTATTGATGAAAAGGTCTATATGACCTTTTAGCAAATGCCTACAAAGTTGATATTGCTCTATGAGCATTACAATTGGACTTTCAAGCAAAGTCTAGACCAATTACCTACAACCTTTTTACAAGGGGCTGGGTTGGGGAAGGTGGGACGCACGCAGGCCGGGACAGCGATCAAACAGCAGCGCCTCGAACGACCTGACGCGAGGAATATGGGACGTTGTCCACAAGGCTAGTCACGCTGCACCACTCCCAAGGCGACCTCGAAGGCTGCAGGAAAGGGCGCCCTTGCTGCCTGCTGCCCGAGGGATTCGGCAAACAGGGGGTGGTAGAGGAACCGGCTTCCGACGATCGAGAAACCAGATCTAAAGCCGACTCCGGTTACCTATTAAGGTTTGTTGCGGCTCCACGAGGGTGTCTACCTTATGTCGCCAGGATCCTAACACCTTAGATGTGGCCCCTCCGCACCCAAAAACCATGATTACCCTATGCGGCTCGGCCTGCCCAGCGCTGACCCAGTGGAATCAGCTCGTGGGGAGGTGGCCTCAATCTAACTCCATGATCTATCCGTTGCTTGAGGCGTAGACGGCGGGGCAGGGAGTCGGACACCGTCCAGCTTCCACGGCTTGCAGGCTTCCGATCAGGCAGCAAGGAGGTCCAGCGGGACAGGATGGGGCTGAGGGATGACCGCGCTCTTATGGAGGGGGAAAACCAGCCCTGATTCTAGCAGCGGCCGAGCGCGCGACCTTGCATCGTCGGGGGCTCGAGGGG
Organism: Kalanchoe fedtschenkoi; assembly: GCA_002312845.1. Classification (NCBI taxonomy): domain Eukaryota; kingdom Viridiplantae; phylum Streptophyta; class Magnoliopsida; order Saxifragales; family Crassulaceae; genus Kalanchoe; species Kalanchoe fedtschenkoi. The sequence goes on along the minus strand of NQLW01000042.1, from coordinate 1,275,077 downwards.
GTGGCTAGCCTCAACGGGCCGAGCGACGACACCAGGGCGCGACACTCGGGAATTTCTCCGACCGCCATGAAATCACGGCTGAGGCGCGGGCTGTTAGACTGCCGCACTGTACCACGACCAGGGCGGTTGACTTAAGCAGCACGACCTCGAACGGGCGAGCGCAGTGCTGGTTCGAGGGCTTTGGTTGGCTAGGCATTGAGGCAAGAGGTTGACTAGGTGGAGGGCGCTGGGGCTACGGGCTTCTTCCACTCGAGGCTGCAGCTACTAGGCAGAGCGGCGCACGTTGGTGGATCCCGGCATGGTTAGCCGCGTAGGAAAAAGCGACAAATGCGGTGCGAGTGTAGGCGTCGTGGACGGGGATTCAGGCCTCCACGGCTTGGCTCGCTGTCCAGCGAGGGCTTCCACCGCTCAGCGTGCTCGGCGAGGGGAACCACCACGATCGCGAGGCCGGTGGACTGTTGGGGGGGTGGCGGAGGTAGTAAGTGGTGGGGTGGGATAGTAGGTGTGCGGGGAGGATGGCATGCCCCCACCCTCCTCCTCCACCGCTGGCTGGAAATGAGACTTCCTAGAGAGAAGGCAGAGCTTCATCCACTCTCTTCAAGTCGTATTCATTCTTAAATAAATGATGTACTTTACGCATGAAATCAATCTATTTATAATTATAGATTTTATATGTTGTTTATATGTACATTTTGACATATTATGTCTTTAAAATAAAAAGACTATGTACTTTACAAGTGAAATCACTTTATTTAAAATTATTGATTTTTAAGCCTTGGAGAATCCAAGTACCATATAGCTAAATAAAATGTAAGATAAATAATTTTTTTATTGATTCGGATGAATTAAACTAAGATTAAGTCAAGGACAAATTATAGATAGATTAAATTGAAGTGTAGAATTCGAGGCGAACATGACAAATTCTCTTTTGAATAAAATACTAAATTCCATAATGATTTGTTTAAATAAAAAAATAATAGGAGAACATAAAGTAAAAATATTCAAAATTAAAAATTAAAAAGTCAAAGATTAAATAAAGAACATGTAGGCTACGATCTTCAATTTCATAATTTATTTTTTAAAATGAAATAATTATTAATATATGATAAATTAATTGAAGTTGTATTGTGGCTGTGGATGTTATTATATCTTTATCAAGTTTGATTTGTCCGATCTATGGTTGCTGGAATTTAATACAAGTTATTTTAATTTAGAGAATGAAATAATAAATATTAGAGATAGTGATGATAGTATCTATTAATATTAAATTAAAAAAAGTTGATCTCACTTTTTTTGAGTTCATTTTTCATTAATAACTTATATACTAATTTTTAAGTGATATAGCTTTCTCAGCAAAAACTTATTTTCTAAAACTTAAAAAAAAACGGTGCACTAAATTGTTTATTTTATGTTCAAATATTACATTTTTTTGTCAAATATATTGAAAATTTAGATAAATTGAATTTCAAAAAAATTTTAATTAATTTTTGGAATTGATAAGCACGAAATACATTATCTTATTACCTAGACACGATTTGTGCTAC
>NQLW01000042.1:1240956-1273041 GCA_002312845.1 Kalanchoe fedtschenkoi | reverse complement strand
AAGAGAAAAATAAAAGTGAAAAGAATTAAGATAATAATTTTCTAAAGGAAAGTGATCAAAGTTACTTATAGTGATCGACAATTTGTTTTAGTATGGATTAGATTAAGAAAAAAAAGATAAATAGAAAAAAAATTGATGAGATGATATTAAAGGTACGATTCAACCAATAAAAAATTATTATAAAAAATTATATACAATCAATGATATTCTAAAATAGATTTACTAGTAATTTTTTAATATTTAGTAGTCAGTTATTTGTTAAAACTTTATCGATCTTAATTTTTTAATAAATTAAGAGATAAATACTTGATTAATTTTTTTAAAAGAATAACTTAAGAATGTTAATTAAGTTAATGATATTAACATAGTTGAGTTAATTAACCTAAGTCTAATAGAATTAAAGTTTTGAATATGATATGGATAGTGACGGGTTTGATTAAGATTAGCACAAGTGGGATAAGATTACTAACATCAAATTTGGGTAGGATTAAATTTTGCTTAAGATGTATATTTTAAAAAATTAAAATAAAATAAATATAAGAGAAGTAAGGAGAACTTGACACGTAAGATTTTTATTAAATTGAGATTTCTTGTCGCTCCGCTTCTGCTTTAATATGTATATAGATATTAGTTGGATATGAATGACTTCTGATCATCATATTGTCACATTTGCGCTACCAGAGATAAGGGGGAGCATCTGTCAGTTGTTGTTCGGTTAATTTAACAGAATTTTGCGAATTATAAAAATATCAATTGATAATCGAACTGAAGTATAGGATTAACTGATAATTTGGTTAATTCAGTTATCGGTTATCGCTTAATTATCCAATTAGTCGGAATTAATCAAATTAACCGAACAAAATAAATATTCTTTATAAAATAAATTTATTAATATGTAAAGATTTTATTTTTTATTTAATAAATTTATTTTTTTGTTATTTTAATTAACCGAATCGGAAAAAAATTTCCATTAACCGAATTAAATTAACCAATTTTTTTTAATTTTTGGTCAAATTAACCGAACTGAATTAAGCAATATCGGTTCGGTGAATCAGTTTTTACCGAACAATGCTATCTCCTAACTAGAGCCTCGAGCCAGGCTAGTGAGATAATATGACTTATTATGAAAAATATTGCTTGAACAAGTGAAAATCTGAATGGGTGAATTCCCAACATCATCATGCCATCAATGCAGATGAAGGAAATATTGGTAAGATCCAACACAAGAAACATTTGGACATTGTTATCGTTCTCCTTCCAAGTTACATTCACCCTCATAAATGCTTTCTCTACACTTGGTAACTTTGCACAGTTCACATTTGTAAGAAATGTGAGTTTTTGGGTTGAAATTCCGCTCCCATGAAATGAGTTGAATAAAAGATTCATTTAGACTGATAGAGTTAAAATGAAAATTTTTCTTATTTAAATTTTTTGCCTAGTTTCTAATAAAAAAATTTACACATTTTGGTTTATTTTTAAATATATCTTTCTTTACCAAATTTGTCGGTAGCACCAGCTAGTAGGTATACCCAATCTGCTGATGTTATCAATGAGATTTTCATTTAATTTATTGGTCAATGAGGTGCCCTCTATGTGCTAATTCTGCTGGTATGAGAAGCTTATAATCCAAATTCCGTTGGTGTTACTGACGCATTGAGCGCAAGTAAAATTTATTGGACGAAGAAATTTAGTCAGCATGACAACATGTAGTGGTGAAGATTTTTGTTGAGTGAATAAATAAGTTTACTTACTCTTTAGATGTCAAAAGTGTTTTATTTTTACAATGCTTGGAAATCTAATATTCAAGGATTTCCGCGATAATCACATAAGTTTAAATGTCATCTGCTTGCACAAACTTACATGTGTATTTAATCATTTATGAATTTACAAATTTATTCCAATATGATATTTAGCTTACTAACAAATGGCATGATAGTATTAGAATTTTTAAATAATGGCACAAACTTACACGTGTATTTAATTGTACATGTATTTAACCATACGTGAATTTAAAAATATATCCCAATTTGCTCATACTACCAGCGTAATTACCTTTCTTTTAATCTGATTTCCTTTAATCGCAGGTAAAACCAGCTGAATTAATACATCAATCCACTACTCATGCCACCGTAATTACTATATTAACGCCACGTCAGCTATAACATGGTGAAGGCAGCTTTGGCCCAAAGTGCATCTGAAAGCACATCAAACCAGTTGGTCTTGAATAAAGAGGCGATCTTCAAGTTATCTTTCAACCACCATATGAGCTTAGCCTGTGCAAAATATTCGGGTTAGGAATCATTACTTCAACTTAAATAATTACGGAATTAGATTTTGAACCACTAAAATTAACTAAATTACTTATCTTATACTTGTCGGACCACTTCTCCCTCAGTTCAGTCAGGATCTTGGAAATCTTGATTCACAACCCAGTCCAGTGGAGATGAGCATATGAGCAAGATTACCTCCATATTTACTTCTAGTGGATCAAATGTCATGTAGGGTCTCACATATTCTAGATGCAAGAAGAAGATAGAGGTTCAAAAGAACTATTAGTTTAGGATCAAATATTTTATAGTTTACCAATTTAGATTTTATTTTTATCTTTTAGTTTCTTAAGCTTTAAATTAGTTTCGTTATGTGGCAAGTTTAAATTTCATTATCATGGCTGGCTCCAACTTAAAGGAGGTTGCAGTAACATATTCAGTAAGTAATAGAATTAATTTATGTCTTTCTTTCTTATCATTCTCCTTCCTTGTCTGCCTCATTCTCGTCAGTCACATCGCCTAAACACTGATCTTTCAAACCACTTCCTACCACCTTGCACAACTAAAACATATGCCATCCTTCATTCAGTAACATCCTTGTTCATAACAATCAAGTATCATAAAGTTCAGAACCCGATCTGATGAAAGGTTTTTCTAAGAAACTTGAAGACATCCTCACGCAGTTAGCTACGATCAATACGTTCATCGCAACCCTTACTCCATTGTGACCCCATATTGCGCAACTAGGTGCTTTGCCCGCCACTTGAAACAACCTTCAAACACCAGTCACCGTTCATGCCAGATACAAGCCGTCAATTTGGTCGTCTTGTGCTTCGGAAAACCTGGCAAGCCCATAAACGACGTCGAGCTAGCTGATAATCAAAACTATGGCCACAATAACAGCGTCCTCGGTCATGGTCCGTAATAATTTTCATGCTCGGCTCATTAGCCCCACGCCGGTGGTTCATGAGGTGTCCACGACCTATATGCTGAAGATTTTGGTGACAACCGCACTCCTCCGTGAGCAATTTTTCATGAATAGTGTATGTTAGAGGATCATAAAGTATGATATATATCTATCCACATGACAGGCGTCGCACGACTCTGATACTACTGCCTTGAGATGAACTCTGGTGAACCATCATGGTGTCACTTCTTCCATTTGGCCTTTAAATATTTCGGCCCAATAATGACAGATTCCCAGTCGACGAGATCGCCATGCTTCGACATACGGGAACTATCAACGAGTGACTTTGGCCTGCCGAGAAGCAACAAGTCCAATTGTTCATCACCGACCTCGTCAATTTATTAAAAATCAATGTTGTCTTTCATCGACCGATGACCCTCAACGATGCCATATTGTTGGCTCGTGCCTATGAACAACACCTACACCTTTCTATCGTGATAGACATGAGTCCAACACGGAGCTCTGGTCGTGGATATTTTCGTACACCACCCGCTTCTCAATTCAGCATCCCTCGGGTGGTCACTAGCATGGCATCCACAACTCTTAACAGTAGCAAGTCAACAGCGCTGGCGACCCTTCCACGCAAACGCTTAAATCCAGCGGAGATGGCAGCTCGATGCGAATAGGGCCTTTGTTATAACTATATGAAAAATACATCTTCGGCCATCGATGCAAGAAGCTTTTCATCATTGAGATTGTCATCCAAAGACAATGAAAATGGAGACAACACCGAGACAGTGATGGCATTATCTGTTGAAGAGCTCGCGCTCTCTCTCCACGCCCTGACCGGCATTAGTGCACGCAGCATCGGCACCATGAAAATTCATGTGGACGTCAGTGTATGACTTTCACAACCCTACTTGACTCAAGCTATACACACAATTTTATCGATGATGCCATTGTCACCAACATTGTCCTACAGATCCACGCACAACTAGGTCTTTGCATCACCGTGATTAATGAAGATCGTGTAACAAGTCTATGCAAATGTCCTAATGTGAAAGTGCTTATTGGTGGTGAGCCATTGGACATTGATTTTTACGCTTTGCCGCTTGAAGGGTATGACATGATCCTCGGTGTCCAATGGTTGGGCACACTCGGACCAATTCTCTGGGATTTTACTTATCAAACCATGTCATTCGAGTGAAAGGGCAAGCACATCACTTGGCAAGGCTTCCGCTCTACGCCTTCACTACTTCACGCTATCGACCATAACAACAAGCCCTTGGATTCACTGCTCGCTGAGTTTGTCATTCTATTTGAGGAATCTCAGGGCCTGCCACCTATACACCATATCAACCATTGCATTAGATTAGTGACAGGAAAGGACGTTGTCGCAATCATGGCATATCGGTACACACATATATATAAAGATGAACTAGAACGATAATGCAATGACATGTTTTGCCTATGTATCATTCGGCCAAGTACTTTGGCATTTTCATCCCCAACACAACTAATCAAGAAGAAGGATGGGACATGGTGTTTCCGCTTTGCTTATCGAGTGTTGAATGAGAACATCATAAAGGATAAGTTTTCCATCCCGGTGGTAGAAGAGCTCCTTGATGAACTCTGAGGCGCGCATTTCTTCACCAAGCTCGATCTACGCTCTGGGTATCATGAATTTCTCTTGAGCGAAGCTGACATTGAGAAGACGGCTTTCCGCACTCATCAAGGCTTGTTTGAATTTCTAGTTATGCCATTTGGTTTGATGAATGGCCTGACTACCTTCCAAGTCTTGATGAATGAAGTATTGTTACCAGTCCTTCTAATGTTCATGCTTAGTTTTTTGATGTACTCATCTAGTTCCTCTTGGATAGATTATCTTTGCCACATTCGCACTGTCTTATGCACACTACATGACCAAAAGTTATTTATGAAGCGCTCCAAATGATCCTTTGGCGAATTATCTATGGCATATCTTGGTCATGCTATCTCTTATGATGGTGTGGCCATGGATCGACAGAACGTACAAGCGGTGCTTAGTTGGCTCATTCAAACCTACCGTTGGATCTTCAGGCAGCACACAATGTTGGACATGAGGGTGTTCAGAAAATCCACCATCGTCTCTGAATAGATTTTCACATGCCACATGTGTGGTATGGGCATATTTCTTTTCACCCCTAGTGATCGATTTTCACATGAAACAAAGACGAGCATCTTCACCCGAAGAGCCTGCAACAACTTTTGGAGATTCCTTCCGTAGTATGGGCAGATATAGCAATGAATTTCATGGAGGGTCTTCTGCATGCCCATGAGAAATCAGTTATCCTCACTACTCCAAATACATGCATTTTATTGCTCTAGTGCACCCCTACACTGCTCCATCAATAACTGGATAATATTATGCATATTCATGGTCTGCTAAGCTCCGTCATCAACGATCGGGACCCTATTTTCACCAGTAAATTTTGGAGCGAGCTATTTCACTTGGCTAAAGTCAAGCTCAATTTTAGTTCAGCATTTCATCCATAGTCTGACGAGCTATTAGAGGCAGCCAATAAAATTATAGCCATGTACCTACATTGTTTAGCTGAAGATAGGTTGCGACAGTGGGTGTGATGGTTGGCTTGAGTAGAGTTTTGCTACAACTTTTTTCTAAGCTTCATTAAAGACTTCACCGTTCAAATGTATATGGATATGTCCCACCTTCTATCCGTTCCTACTAGTCTGGCACAACACACCTACCAGCAGTAGATCAAGCTAAGACAAAATATAATGAATTTTTAATGGAAATTAGAGAACGTCTGGAGCAAGCTCAACAACATTACAAGACTGTATATGATCATAAGCATCGAAAAGTGGAGTATAAGCCTGGTCAATGGGTGTGGCTTTGCCTCTTACATCGTCTTGCAACTTTCTTAGATGTGTGGGGTCTCTCCAAGCTTGGACCTAAATATTACAGACCCTTCCAGGTTCTCAAGTGCATCAGTGTGTGGCCTATTGATTGCAGCTACCTATTGGTGCTAAACTTCATAATATATTCCGTGTTGCAGTCTTGAAGCCCTTCCATAGCACACCGCCAGCAAATATTCCGGCTCTGTCAGATATTCATAATGGTTGTGCATGTCCATCACCATCATTTGTTATCAAGGGTAGACTCATTCGTGGTCGACATGAATTACTTGTTCAGTGGGAAGGTCAACAAGCTGCCAAGGCATCAAGGGTTCCTTGGATGAATTTCTTTGGCATTATCCTTCCTTTTAGCTTGAGGACAAGCTGCTTGTTTGGGGGAGAGAGATTTCATGTGGAATCTCACATATTCTAGGCGTAAGAAGAAGATATAGGTTTAAAAGAATGATTCAATTTAGAATTAAATATTCTGTAATTTACAAGTTTAGATTGTTTAGATTTATTTATGTCTTTTGATTTCTTAAGCTTTAAGTAATTTCGTTATTTGGTAAGTTTAGATTTTATTATTAGGACTGGCTCATACTTAAAGGAGGTTACAACAACATATTCAGCAAGCAATATAAATATCTTCTGCCCTTCTTTTTATCATTCTCCTTTCTTGTTCTTCTCCTTCTCGCTAGTCACGGTTCTTAAACACCGACCTTCCAAATCACGTCCTACCACCTCGTACAACTACAACCTATACCATCCTTCATCAGGCAACATCCTTGTTCATAAGATAAAATTTGACCATGTTTTTATCATATTTGAAAAGGTAGGAATGAGCATGTTTTTAAAGATCAAGGGTTCAATATGGACCTTATCATTAAAAAGGTGAAATAAGAATGCGCTCTTAAGCTCTCCATTATCAAGACTATCCTTATATCTTCCACAATTATAAGCCGGACTAGGAGAATGCATATGGATCATTTATTAGATGCTAACTAGGCAATTTTGTCTTGTTCTTTCCACAAGTTTTTTCTATCATAACTTTGTACATAGAACTCATTCTTTGATTTGATACAAATCACCTTTATGCAAAAAAAATATCAAACTTGAAATCAAACATAAAATAGTTAGACTGTTATGGCAAGCACGTCATTCTGAAGTTAGAAGACTAAATTTTTTTACAAGTTTACTTACTCACTAGTCTGAACTGACAATAAAAGTTTGATCACCAACTGTGATCTTGATCAACAGGTCAAATTGAGATCTCATGTATCTAGCATCCTGTTATGGATCCAATATAAAGTTCACAGTTTTTTTATCGGCCGCTCCGAGATCTATTGGTGACTGTAGTATTGTGTGAGTCCCCTAACTCTATCCTCTGGCATGATGTTATAGGCCAGTACGTGTGGGAGACTGAACGAGTTGAGAGATCCACAATCGTGAGACAACTCATTAATATGGTGAGATGTAGACTGAATGGCTTTTCGGGGCTCGAACAGGGGTCGCTAGTCCGATGAGCTCGAGCTCATAAATGAGGGAATCCTTCCGATTTATTTGTCCTTGGAAAGATTTCAATACCCCCAAGGACTTAAGCTTATTCTTATTCAACGCAGAAGAACAATTGTCTGTAATTTCATAAAAACAAATGATGAACACACAACATGAGCATGACATTGGATTTATAAATTTGTAAGTTAAGCTCATATCTAAGTAACCGGTAATAACATGTTCTTACATAAAAAAAAATTCATATATATTTTTCACATACATGAAAATACTTTCACATCCAACAACTTAAGTAAAACAAGCCTAGAAACATTTACATCCAAAAACAATACGTAAGTTTCATAAGAAGAATAGTCCAAGAACTTTTACATACACAAGAACAAAATATATTAATATAAGTTACTCACAATAACAATTCATAAGTTATTCACATAAGACCAAAAAACTTTTAAATACATAAAAACAATTCATTGTCAACAAAAAATCCTTAAAAAACAAGACCTTGTTCACATATTTTAATTACTTAGGATGGAGATTTATTAAAAAATGTAAATAAGTTTTTTCAAACACTATTTCAAATATTTATATAAACACATACTTATTCACACATTTATTCAAAAATATAAACTATTTGAAAACTTTAAGTAAAATAAAATAAAATTTGTTAAAATAAAATTTAATAAATTTAGATAAAGACTTACTTGGAGTTGGGAGAATGTGGTGGAGGTGGGAGGTGGATATTGGAATTTTAAGAGATAAGGACAGTCATGGCGAAGCTGAGAAGTGGGGCAGCAGAGGTTGTATTATAGGGGTGGTTAGGTTTTGTTTTTAAATAATTGAAAGTGTGGAAGCTACAAATGGGCGGACGTGATATTAGAGGCATTGGATTGAAGGTGGTACAATTTTTCGGCGGTGGACGAAGGAGGGAGGGAGGGAGGGAGGGAGGGAGAAAGAAAGAAGAAAAAATAGGATTCTGCCCAGATTTTGATTTTTGTATTCCATTAAAATGTTGGTCAAGTTTCGACCAAACATGAATTTTTAACAAGTTAGTCGAAAAGTCACCAAAAACTTTACAGAACTTCCCAAAAAATTTCATCCAGTTTACAGGGAAGCAATGATCGATCTTAAAGTATATTTAATATTCAGCTAGAAAATACCAGGTTTGGCCAAAAGTCAGTGGGCGGAGCCAGAAATTTTAATTTGGGGGTACGAAATTTTTTTTTTAAATTGAATGAGGTATAAAAATAAAAAATATAATATTTTTAAGTTTAATTGAGGGTATAAAATTTTTTTTAAGCTGACTAGGGTTACAAAAATAAGAAATATCATATTTTTAAACTTAATTGGGGGTACAAAAATTAAAAATATATTATTTTTACACTAAAATATGAACGTTTGGTCGGAATTTGGGTGGACAGCTGTCCCCGCTGTCCACCCCTTGGATCCGCCACTGCCAAAAGTTGGCCGTAAGCTCCCAAGAAGTTTCATGCCAGCTTCTTTTTGTAGCAAAAGATATTGATTTTGGTAATATTTCGTATAGAAAACCAATAGTCATGCCAGTAAGAAGAAGAAAGGTAACCAGTGGCTATGAGATAAGTTAGTAGGAAGCCACCCAGTACAACATTTTATTTGATAATTAATCAATGTTCCTGATTCTAGGTGAAGGAGCTGAGAAGTGGGGGTGGCGGATGTTGTGTGATGAGATGGTTAAGTTTAGATTTTAGAGAAATTGGAGATGAGGGAGCTAAATGGGGGCTGAGGTGGCCTCGGAGGTGGTCAGAGGTGTTGGATTGGAGGTGGGGCAGTTCACTGGATGCAAACATGTGGAGAGGGAGAAGGAAGAGGAAGGGTGAAAGAAGAAGAAAGGATTCTGACCCAATTTTGATTTTTTTTGGCAAATTTTATGTCAACTTTAGTTAAATATGTTTTTTAAATAAGTTAGCTGAAAGTCGCCAAAAACTTGTCAAACTCTCTAAAAGGTTTCTACTAATTTATGGGCAAGTATCGGTCAATCTTCAAATACATTTAATATTCAGTAGAAAGTATCAATTTTAGCTAAAAGCTCATCAAAAAATTTTCCGCCAACTTATTTTTGTTGTTGTAAAAGAAATTACATTTTGTAGTTTTTTTAAAAAAAATAAAAGATCATTATTTTAGCCACCATTCTTGTCATTAATGAGAAAGAAAAGGTAATTGGTGGCTACCCCATAAATTTGCCCCTAGTCATTCACAATAGTATTTTATCTGGTAATTAACCCATGTACCCGATACTAGGTGACCAAAAAAGGTTAGATGTGGTAGTGCACTTCAATTATTCTTGCCTTGACACTAGAGACACTATATGATGACGAAGAAGACTACTCAGGGCAGAGGTGTGTTCCGAAAAAATATTAAGAGTGGTCAATTATTAAAAAATATAATTTTGCAAGTATATATTCTTAATTTGAGGGAATCATTTTGATTTTTAAGAGTGTTAATTATAACATTTTTAAATTTCATCAACCGTCCATGATTCGAACATGAACTTAATCAATAGCTCAATTTTACCCTAAGCTCTACTATATACTTTCACCCTCCCTCTTCTTAGATTAACCTTTGGCTGATTTTAAATTGGTAAGTTTCTCTGTCTCTTTAATATCGATTTTTTTATTGTTCTTCAAAATTGTTTTTAATTGGTGTTATCTTTTGTTGGGTTGTTGCTTTTCAAGGAAGAAGCACAGTGAAAGTGTATTTGTGTTTGGTGTTTGGTTCGGGGAGAAGATTAGTTGTGTTGTTGTTTCCTACTTTAAAGGTTAGATTATTGTTAGACAAATTACTTTCGTTGCTGTGTTGTTTGGATTTGATGTGTTGTGGTCTGATGTTGTCAAACAAATTAGTAGATTTGTTGTATTATCGTTGTTTGATGATACAAATTTTCTGTGTTGTTTGTTGCTGTTGTTGTTGTTAGTATAAATATGTCTTTTTAGTATAAATATATTAAATATTATATTTTAGTAGAAACGGTTAGATTAAATATTAGAAATTGTTAGTAGATTTGAGTGATTTTAGTAGAAATCTATAAGTTTAGTAAAACTAGATTGAATATTGAATATTTGATTAAATATTCAAATATATTTTTGAATTATTAGAATTAGATTTTATATTTCACGTATGAAAGAAAGAATTTTACAATTTTAGAATTTCACATATAAATATTTAAATTTTACAATTTCATTAATTAGAATTTTGAAACATGGGCATCGAGATTGTATTAATGATATTTGTAAGTTTAGTTTTCAATGAACTTAACAATTTAATGATTGAAGGAAATTAACATTGTTGTTAGATGTCATTTCTGTAGAGAAAGCTTTTTAGATTGACTATGTTGTGTCGTTTCTTGTCATTTGATTTATAAGGATTTAGTAAATATTTTTTTAAAATATTAGTTAAAATATATTTAATATGATTTGCCATGCTTTGTAAATTGACTTGCCATGCTTCTCATATCCCCATTTACGCATTTTAATAAATCATGAAACGTTTTATCATCATCCATATACACACGTTTTAATCAATTAACTAACATTCTTAGGTCAGGTTACAGTACGCTACTATCCCCCCACATTTTTCTGACTAGTCGGTCAGAGAGTAGCGCGATGAGTCGTCAATGGATATTTGCAAACCATTTGAGCTACAAATACAAAGAGTTCGTTGTTGAATTTTACGAATTTGCTCGGACACACGCCACAAGAGTTGGAGAGGAGTTCTTCCATTGTCCGCATAGGAAGTGTTGGAATAATGCTAGATTGAGGTTATCCGAATTTTCTATCCATCTCATCATCAATGGTTTTGACACGAAGTACACTGTATGGTATTTTCACAGTGAGGAACCTGGTGAAAAGTGACCACGGGAAGGTGAAGCTGGACTAAGCTGCATGAATGTTGTCGATTCAGATCTTGAAGCTGGTGTGAAATATGATGACATACAAGGAATGTTCGACAACATGACCGAAGATTTGCATGGTGAAGCAGCAAACATATCAGACTCTCTTAAGTACGCCTTGAAGACTCATTTATAACCCGGATGTAACAAGGAATTCACAAAGTTAACGATGGTTTTAAAACTATATAACTTGAACATGGAGTGACAAATCATTCACTCATTTGCTGGTATTACTCGGAGAGATGCTTACGACTGATAATGTATTGCCAACTAGGTGTTACAATATTAAGAATGTCTTTTTTTTTAATGGGAGTAGAAGTTGAAAAGATACATGCACGCTCTAATGCCTGCATCCTGTATCGAGGGTTGTAAAAAATCTTTCTTAATGTCCAAAGTACAAAGGGCCTCGTTTCAAGTGAAAGGACCAGGACTGGAACAAGGGTTATGGGGATCCTATTAAAACAATATGGTATATGTCCCCCCATGCTTATATTTCATTAACTTTTTAAAAATAAACGAGACGCTACCCTTTTAAGATTGCACGAGGAAGGATGAGTGGTTGATGACTACATTAGAAATCCCGTCGATGCAAATTAATGAATATCAGATTAGATTTGAGCATTGATGGAATAAATCTGTTTGGTAATCTCAGCAGCTAACATAGTAAATAGCCGGTGTTACTAATCATCTATAACCTTCTGCCTTGAGTGTGTCTGAAGAGAAAGTATGTCATGCTGATGATGGTCATTTCTTGTCCGAAACAACCAGGAAATGACATTGATGTTTCCTCAATCCGTTAATCAATAATTTAAAATTATTGTGAACAAAGGGTGTGAAGGTGTGCAACGGTTTCAGATGGTGAGAATTCACCTTACGTTTTATGCTTCTCTGCACAATTAATGATTTTCCTGCATACGTTAATCTTGCTGGTTACAAAGCAAAGGATTATAAAGTGTGTCCTGTGTGCAAAGAATCTATGAGCTCAATCCATTTATGAAAGTTTCAGAAAAAAGTTTACATGGATCACATGATGTGGCTACTGATGGACCATCCTTTTCGAAGAAGGAAGAAATAGTTCAATGATTCTTTTGAAAACTGCACTAAACTGACTCCGCTAAGTGGAATAGAGATTTTCAACAAGGTGTTTAGATCAATGTGATCTTTGGAAAACGGTCGCACCAAACAGTCAAAGGAGTGTGGAAAAAAATTAATAATTTTCCAACTGTCTTATTGAGAAACACTAATAGTCATATTGCATCAATGTGATGCACGTGGAGAAGAACATGTGCGGTAGTCTTATCAGTACGTTGTTTGACATAAAGGCACAAACTAAAGACGGTGTGAGCGCATGATTAGACATGATTGAGAAGGATTGAGAAAAAAATTAGCTCCTGAAACACGTGGTAACCATACGTTCTTACCTCCTTCTTGCTACACTCTTTCAAAGAACGAGCAAAAGACGTTTTGTAAATGTATGTACAACATCAAGGTTACTCAAGAATATTCATCAAACATAAAGAAGCTAGTGTCTATAAAAGATAACAATCTATAAAATATGAAGTTTAATACAATTAAATTGAAAATTGTGTTATTTGATCATGATGTTGAATAATCCAATAATACAAAAAATGACTTATTACGTGAGAAAGTTATCAAAAATATGAAATAACAGAAAAATTAGAGTTGCAGATATATTTAGTTTGGTTTCAATTTTTAAAATATTATTCTGACATATATGAAGTAAATAATATATAATATGATATCAAAATTCCACTCCAAAGTTATAGATTAATAAGCCCATTTGTGTCCATGGGCATTCGTTCCTAGTATATCTATTACAATAGAAGTTGATGCGTTAATAACTTTACTTGAACTTTCTTTTTTCTCGCGCACTTCAAATTTCAAAATTTTACGTGTCGATCTCTCAATAATTATGTATTATTAAAATGTGATTAAAATATATTGAAGAGATTGATCCTATAAGAATATAATATGGAGTAAATAAATTACCGTATTTTAGTTCACTAATATTAGTTAATTTCATTCACCTATAATAATGTGATTAATGCTCGAAAGAGACTATATTATTGTTATCTAAGCAAATAAATAAAACAAATAAACGTAAAAAGGCCTTAACATATTTATCTATTAATTTATTCATAACATATGCAATATTTTTTATCTAGTTCGAAGGGCAACCTCATTCAATAAATTTGAAAAGTAAGTTTGTATCGTGCCACATCACTAACATCGTAATTCTTTTTTTCATAAATATTTTATCCATAATGAACAAACACATTTCATACAACTCTGCATATGGGATTCACGCATCAGATTACACTCTTTATACTTTTTCGTATTAAACTAATTACCAATTTATTAAATATTACACTTGAAAAATTGAGAAAGAATGAAAGAGAGATAATGTGTATGCGAATTTACTTGAGTATTTAGAGTTGAAAAAATATATTTATTAATTTTGTATTTTAATAAAATTACTGTGATGATAAATTTTTTATATTTTGGAAATTTTTTAACATGAACCTACAACGGCTATAAAATATTTGATTATAACTTTAGGTTATAACTTGAAAGTGGTCTACATATAAAGTCCAACCCAATTAATTTAAAATCTTCAATGTATACACAACGCTGTAAAGTTATAAACATAATCTACCGTATTCCTCATAGCATAAGACGACTCTTTTAACCCTAAAGCGCCGCCTAAAGTCCACACTTTATACGACGCTTTAGAGCTGCAAGCACCGTCTCTTTTCTATGAAGTACCACTTGTGTGATATTGTATCATGTCAAAGCATAAACCGACATCTACATTGAAGCTTCATGTGAGGTAAACTTTATCGCCTTACATAAATCTCCTCCATAAAACTTGAATGAAGATGTCCTCAAATTTTTAATCTCAATGTCTTAACAAGTTTATCTATAATGTATTGTATTATGACCATTTCCATGTCTACAAAATCATTTGAAATTTATACTCATTTTTAACGCAATAACAGCAACATGTGTATGAAACTATAATTAATGTACTTTCTCGTAATTGCGCTCAAAATTTTTAATTATATGACTATGACACTATAAGAAAGACATTTATTTGGAGAACGCCGCCAAATAATACGAAAACTTAATATACAAGGAAGATAATTACGGCTTGAAATAGTACAAATATTTGTTTTAAAGATGACAGTGTGTCATATTTAAATTCATATTCCCTATGTCCTTTTTTACATGTTACTTAAGCGAATTTTTTTATCTAGTTTTACTAGTCACTTAATACTTTTCAATGCATATTTAATATCTACAATTAGCTTAAAACGTCAAATATTAATCATTTCATTATAATAATCAATAAAAAATTCATTCATCACCAGTAATCATCTACCAATTTCAGTTTTGCACGATTTTTTTTTAAAATATTAACTTCATACTTATTAAATTTATTCAACCATTAGCATTAATTTCACCTTAATCTATTTAAATTAATCTTAAACGAGATGTATTAGAGGATGAAGTGAGTATATATTAATATTGTTATTTTAAAGTATAAAAAAACATGGCTATGAAGGCAAATGCAATTGAAAAATGAAAAAAATTTCAAAAGGGATTATGAACTACTACAGCTTACCCAATGGTAGTTCGAACTATCACGATTTTTAAAAAGGGTGTGATAAAAAAAATCGGACTAATTTTTTATGATGCTTAAGATCAGTTTGTTTGAACACTTAATTATAATTGATCTTATTAAATTTTTTAAGAATTATTGATGATTGAGTATGAAAACACGTCGTTTTCTTTATGTGTCAATACGATATTATTTATTTTAATAACCAAATGACGTAATTTTCACATACAAATCTAAGTCTTATAATAATATTAGTTTATGAATGTAATGACAAATTTTATTTTAGAAAATCAGTCTATTCTTTAAAATCGTGATAGTTCGTACGACAATCAGGTAATTAATGATAGTTCAGGCTCCTTTTTGAGTTTTATCCCTTAAAAAACAATAGAAGTAAATGAATTTAGAGATAAAACCTAAAAGGGGCCCTGAACTACCATCACTTATCTAATTGCATTCCAAACTACCATAATTTTCAAAAAAGGCACAATGAAAAAAAATTGGACTCATTTTCTAAAATAAAATTTATCATCACATTCCTAAATGAATATTATTATAAGATTTATATTTATGTGTGAAATTATGTCGTTTGGTTATCAAAATAATTAATATCGTTTTGCGCACATAAAGAAAACGACGTCTTTTTATACTCAATCATCAATAATTCTCAACAAATTTAATAAGATCAATTATATTTAAGTGTTCAAAACAAACTGATCTTAAGCATCATCCAAAATTAGTCCTTTCTTTTCATCACATCTTTTTTGAAAATCGTAGTAGTTCGGAGCGCAATTGGTTAAGCGTTGATAGTTCAGAGCCCCTTTTGAGTTTTTCCCATGAATTTATGTTAAATGCAATTTAAAAAAACAATAGCAGTAAATGAATTTATGTGAAATGCAACAAAAGAGAGTGACAGGGGGGAAGAGCAGTCACTCTTTCGTGCTCCGGGAACACCTGCTACCGTTTGCAACGTCGTTTTGATTTTAATGAAAACGACGTCGTTTTACGTTTTACACATTAAAAACACACGCTCGATCCAAACTACCGATGAATATAGAAGCACAACTGATGAATATAACAACATAGCTGTTGAATATAGAAGTAGAACTGATGAATATTCACCAGTTGTGCTTTTATATTCATCAGTTGTGCTTTTATATTCACTGGTTTTGTTTATTCACCAGTTGTGCTTCTATATTCATCAATTTTGTATATTCATCAGTTGTGTTTCTATATTTATAGTTGTGCTTCTATATTCACCAGTTTTGTATATTCATCAATTGTGCTAATATATTCACCAGATGTTTGGCCGAGCGCGAATTTGTAACACATAAAACAACATCATTTTTATCAAAATCAGAACGACGTCGCAAACGAGAGTAGATGCTCCCGTAGCATGCAAGAATTTGCGAGGAAAGAGTGGGTGATCCGTGAGGAGTAGGATCTGGTGCTGCTGCGCAGCCCAAAAAGACGAGTCACTCTTGTGTACTCCGGGAGTAACTACTCCCTCGCACGACGTCGTTTCATACAAATCATTTCATATATAACAAAAACGACGTCGTTTTTTTATGTTTAACAATAAAACGTGTTAACCCCCCATTCTTCATCAGAAATGTCCCCATATTCACCAGAATTGCTCATATATTCACCAGAACTGCTCATATATTTATCGGATTACTTTTTGGTCTTTATTCATTATTTTTGCTTCCATATTCATCAGAATTCATTGGATATAAACCAGAATTGCTTATATATTCACCAGAACTGCTCCTATATTTATCAGATTATTTTTTGGTCTTTTATTCATTATTTTTGCTTCCATATTCATCAGAATTCATTGGATATTCACCAGAATTGCTTATATATTCACCAGAACTGCTCCTAAATTTATCAGATTATTTTTTGGTCTTTTAGTAATTATTTTTGCTTCCATATTCATCAGAATTCATTGGATATTCACCAGAATTGCTTATATATTCACCAGAACTGCTCCTATATTTATCAGATTATTTTTTGGTCTTTTATTAATTATTTTTGCTTCCATATTCATCAGAATTCATTGGATATTCACTAGAATTGCTTATATATTAACCAGAACTGCTCTTTTATTCATCAGATTATTTTTTGGTCTTTTATTCATTACTTTTTCTTCCATATTCATCAGAAATCATTGGATATTCACCAGAATTGTTTATATATTCACCAGAATTGCTCTTTTATTCATCAGATTATTTTTTGGTCTTTTATTCATTATTTTTGCTTTCATATTCATCAGAATTCATTGGATATTCACCAGAATTGCTTATATATTCACCAGAATTGCTCCTTTATTTATCAGATTATTTTATTATCTTTTATATATTATTTTTGTTTTCATATTCATCAGAAATGCTTCAATATTCACCAGAATTGCTTATATATTCACCAGAATTGCTTCTTTATTTATCAGATTATTTTATTATCTTTTATATATTGTTTTTGTTTCCATATTCATCAGAAATGCTACGATATTCACCAGAATTGCTTATATATTCACCAGAATTGCTCCTTTATTTATCAGATTATTTTATGGTCTTTATATATTATTTTTGCTTCCATATTCATCAGAAACGCTTCGATATTCACCAGAATTGCTTATATACTCACAAGAATTGCTCCTTTATTTATCAGATTATTTTATATTATTTATTCATTATTTTTACTTCCATATTCATCAGAAAGGCTTCGATATTCACCAGAATTTCTTATATATTCACCAGAAATGCTTCAATATTTATCAAAACTGCTCCAATATTTATCAGATTATTTTTTGCTTATATGAGGAATCAATGAGGAGAGGGGTGAGCTGCGGCCTGTACTGTCTTTTCCAAATATTCCTCCATGGGTGCTGCATTAAATGCGAGGCCTTGCTAGCTGCAACCAGGTCTTCAAATTCAGCTCGGATACCCTCATCATCCTGGCCCCTGATCCTCTTGAGCATGGCTCTGGCTTCCTCAGGCTTGTTTCTATCAAGCATGGAATTGGGCGTGTCGAGAAGGATGGAGGCAGACACCGATGTCGTAGCCGAAGCTGAGACCGCCCATGGCGGCAACAATGCACGTGAAGCAGACGTAGGGAGTCATCTTCCCAGGATATCCACTCGTGGCTGCAACCACCCGCCATTGTTCCTTTCCGAAAGCTTGCACTGAGCAATTATGCTGAATATATAAACAATTCTGGTGAATATCGAAACATTTCTGATGAATATGGAAGTATAAATAATGAATAAATAATATAAAATAATTTGATAAATAAAAGAGCAATTCTGGTGAGTATATAAGCAATTCTGGTAAATATCGAAGCGTTTCTGATGAATATGGAAGCAAAAATAATATATAAAGACCATAAAATAATCTGATAAATAAAGGAGCAATTCTGGTGAATATATAGGCAATTCTAGTAAATATCGAAGCATTTCTGATGAATATGGAAGCAAAAATAATATATAAAGACCATAAAATAATCTGTTAAATAAATGAGCAATTCTGGTGAATATATAAGCAATTCTGGTGAATATCGAAGCATTTCTGATGAATATGGAAGCAAAAATAATATATAAAGACCATAAAATAATCTGATAAATAAAAGAGCAATTCTGGTGAATATTTTGTCAGTTCTGGTGAATATGGAAGCAAAAATAATATATAAAGACCATAAAATAATCTGATAAATAAAAGAGCAATTCTGGTGAATATATAAGCAATTATGGTGAATATTTTGTCAGTTCTGGTGAATATGGAAGCAAAAATAATATATACAGACCATAAAAATAATATGATAAATAAAAGAGCAGTTCTGGTGAATATATAAGCAATTCTGGTGAATATTCGAAGCATTTATGATGAATATGGAAGCAAAAATAATGAATAAATAAATATAAAATAATCTGATAAATAAAAGAGCGACTCTGGTGAATATCGAAGCATTTATGATGAATATGGAAGCAAAAATAATATATAAAGACCATAAAATAATCTGATAAAGAAAAGAGCAATTCTGGTGAATATATAAGCAATTCTGGTGAATATCTTGAAGTTCTGGTGAATATCTAATAAATTCTGGTGAATTGAATGCAAAGTATTGAAACGATGCAGTTTTGTACGAATAAAACACAAAACGACGTCGTTTTAAAATAAATCAAAACGACGTCGCACGAGGGAGTAGGTACTCCCTGAGTACACAAGTATTTGTGAAAAAGACATTGTTTTGTTTGTTTGCTGACTATTCAATCTAAAATGACATTATTTTGATATATAATTTCAATTGAGTAATCAACAAACAAATAAAACGACGTTATTTTGAGCTGCACAGCAAATTACAGTGGAGCACCGGTCCGATCCGTGATCGAACCTAAAGCGAAGAATAATAAGGTTTAATTTACTTGGGAGCCCTTACAGCCTCTTCTCTCCCCGTTTCTGTCTCTGCTGCTGCTGCTTACTTGCTTGCTTCTTCTGCTCAATTTCCAGGCTCCGTTGCGCTTAAACCCTCACTTCCACCGGCTGCCGTTTGAATTTAGGAACCACTCATTTCTGGATCTGCTCTCCGGCTCTACGGTTCGATTTTCAATGAATTGATTCGTTGATTTGGTTGTTTTTCTGGAATCAATCCCGCCAGCCGAGATGAAGATTCCGTGCTGCTCCGTCTGCCAGTCCAGATACGACGACGAGGAGCGTGTCCCGCTGCTCCTCCAATGCGGACACGGTTTTTGCAAACAGTGCTTGTCCAGGATGTTCTCTACTTCGCAGGATACCTCCTTGCCCTGTCCCAGATGCCGCCACTTGTCTCTCGTTGGCAACTCGGTCACTGGACTCAGGAAGAACTTCGCGATCTTGGCCCTAATTCACTCCGCATCCTCCGCGAGCAATAACCAATCGTCTACCGTTGATTGTGATTTTACCGACGATGACGACGAAGACGAGAATGACGATGAGGATGATGTCTTCGGCAACGGTGACGAGGTTGGGAAGTCCCGGCGCCGGAGGCGGCACGGGCCTGTTACCTCGAGATGTGAGGGGGGTGGTGTGGGGATGCTGTCGAGGCACGAGTTGAGATTGATTAGGCGGATTGGGGAGGGGAAGAGGGTTGGGGTGGAAATGTGGTCTGGGGTGTTGATTGGGGGTGGGGCTTTGAGGTGCAGACATAAGGTGGCTGTCAAGAAGGTGGCCATTGGGGAGGACACTGATGCCGTTTGGGTTCAGGGGCAGCTTGAGAACTTGAGGTTGCAGTCCATGTGGTGTAGAAATGTGTGTGCTTTTCATGGCGTTATCAGAATGGATGGATGCCTGTGCATAATTATGGACAAGTGTTATGGAAGTGTTCAATCTGAGATGCTACAGAATGAGGGTCGACTTACTTTGGAGCAGATTTTAAGGTGGAATTTACTAATTTGGACTTTATGGATTGAATATTTGGTATCTTTGGGTGCCCTAGTACTTTGGTGTAAATCTTTTCATATCTAAAGTAGGAGTTTTCACAATATTATTATTCTCCCCCGACTAAGCACTCAAGGAATGAGGTTTTCTGAAGATAATTTGGGTTCTATCTTTGACAACCCCTGATTGATGCATTTCATTTTCTTTCCAAAGAGTACTTATGAATAAAGATTAATTGCTCGGGTAGCAACTCAATGGTGTTCAGGTGGCATGTAAGATTGATTTGATATTGATCTTTACCTCTTATATACTCAAGTTCACTCTTCTTTGTTTCTGCAAATCATTCCAGTGTGGTGGTATTTAGTGGTTTGATGCCATGATAAGACACTGGATACTATTTGGTCCATCATGAATTTGAAGACAAGATGTAAATGCCTTACATCAAACATCTCTGTGTTTTTTTCATAAATAACTACAGCACGGTAGTTTGTGTCTTTAAAAGAGATCTCATGGCTTTACCTTCATGTGTTAAATAGATATTTAATGCACAGCTGCTATAAAATAATCCCCATTCTCGTGTTGATTAAAATTATGCTTCTATGTTAACTACAGATATGGGGCTGACATTGCAAGAGGAGTCACTGAGCTTCATGCAGCTGGAGTTGTTTGTATGAATATAAAACCGTCCAATCTTCTCTTGGATTCAAATGGCCATGCTGTGGTTTCTGATTATGGACTTCCTGCTATTCTAAAGAAAGAATCCTGTCGAAAAGCTAGGCCAGAAACCGAATCTTCAAGAGTTCATTCTTGCATGGACTGTACAATGCTCAGTCCTCATTACACTGCTCCTGAGGCCTGGGAACCGGCAAAGAAATCCTTAAATATATTTTGGGATGATGCGCTTGGTATATCAGTTGAATCAGATGCGTGGAGTTTTGGTTGCACATTGGTTGAAATGTGTACTGGTTCTACACCGTATGTGCATTGACACCCCTGCATAATGTTTCCTATCTGATCATTTATGGCCTCAGATTTAACATAGTATCATTTGTTCAGGTGGGCTGGTCTAAGTTCCGAGGAAATATACAGATCTGTTGTGAAGGCTCGAAGACTGCCTCCCCAATATGCAAGTGTAGTTGGTGTTGGAATACCTAGAGATCTTTGGAAGATGATTGGTGATTGCCTGCAGTTAAAAGCGTCAAAAAGACCGTCTTTTAGCTTAATGTTGCAAACATTCCTTCGTCATCTACAAGACTTACCTCGCAGCCCACCGACAAGTCCAGAAAAGTAAGATAACTGTTTTTCATTTATCCGCTTGCTTAATTCTTAGGAAATTGTTCTGCTTCTTTACATGCCAAGTATCTTTTCCTCAAGTCGTGTAGGATCATGTGATTGATGTTGGACAAACAAGAAAAGTTCTTCACCAACCTAATACTGTGTAGAAGTCTTGAGCTACTGAAAATATTTTATCTGCACCCTAATCAAATCTTGGAACAGTGTCTGTTGTCAATTTATATATTTGGATTCCTTTCACTTATTATCGGAATGTAATTGTGTCTTATACAGTGACTTCCAGCAAGATCGTTGTACAAGCGGCACTGAACCACAACGTGCCCCTGAAATTAAAGTTATGCAAGATAGCCCAAGCCATCTTCATCGACTTCTATCTGAAGGAAACTTGATTGGTGTTAGGTTAGTTCATCTGGTAGCCCCGCAACCACTCTGAGTACTTTGTATCCCATTTGTCCATTTCGATGGCGGTGCTCATATATGTGTACGCTAACTTGTGTACAGGGACTTGTTGGCGAAGGCTGCCACTGGCAGATGTAGTCACTCAATAAGCTCTTTACTTGAAGCACAGAATTCTGAAGGACAGACAGCGCTCCACCTGGCATGCCGACGGGGCAGTGCAGAGCTCGTTCAGGTCATTCTGCAATTTAAGGAAGCTAATGTCAACGTGTTAGACAAAGATGGAGATCCGCCCCTCGTTTTTGCACTAGCTGCAGGATCCCCAGAATGTGTTCGCACTCTCATTGGAAGAGGTGCAAATGTCAGATCTAGATTAAGGGATGGTCTTGGTCCGTCCGTGGCTCATGTATGTGCATACCATGGCCAACCTGATTGCATGCGGGTAAATTCTAAATTTTAAGCAGATAAAATTAAAAGCATATATTACACTCTTCTCTGCTTAAAACGGCTCTTGGGTTTACCGTGTTTATGTGATATCAGGAATTGTTGTTGGCCGGTGCTGATCCTAATGCAGTGGATGATGAAGGTGAATCTGTGTTACACAGAGCAGTCTCCAAGAAGTATACAGACTGTGCTATTGTGATATTGGAAAATGGGGGCTGCAAATCAATGGCTGTTTCAAATTCAAAAAATATGACGTGAGTGATTGTTAGTTTATCTTTTTTCAAGCAATTGTAAGATAAGAAAAACAAAGGAAAGAAAAAGAGAACTGCCTAATAGAAAGAAACGTAAACTTCTACGTTGAGCAGACTGAGTAGTCAAAGAGAGACTTAATGTTGTCACATGTAGCTAGATTCAAGTATTTCTTCTATACCCCCTCACATGGCAACATCATGTTCTATCTTTCTAGTTTAGCAGAGGCAATCTCTTTCAACTCGACAAATGTTGTCGTACCTCTTCGTAGGCTGTCTGTTTAAAGTATACCATAACGTCCATTAATTTTAAAAGATTTAGTGTTTGTTTTGAGTGTGTCATTGATAGAAGATTTCATGTCACATAAGCAACGAGAGTAGCTGAGAATATTAGATATACATTTGTTGAATGATCCAATGGGAATGCGGAGTGCATTTTTTACTAATCGCTGCACCTCATGATGATGGTGACTTTGCTTGTGTTGAAGTTTGATAACATTTGGATGTTGATGTGTTCAATCTCCTTCTTCTATAATCAACAAGAGAATTTTTTTCCATGCTTTTGGATTATAGTTCTGAATGATGAGTATGAGTTCAGAATGTATTTAGCCTGGGAGCAGGGCAAAATATTGCTGATGGAAATATTGGATATCACTGTAACTTTCATCTGGAAAGGAAATAAATCAATTGGCAAATATAATGTGGACCAAACACATGGTCTTTCATTTCATTTATATGTTATTTGATTGGGAACTGTCAGTGTGCACATTCTATTTTTTATGATTACTGATAACTGATTTTTACGCAGCCCTCTGCACTTGTGCGTAGCAACATGGAATGTTCCTATCGTCAGGAGGTGGGTCGAAATGGCATCGATTGAGGAGATTTCTTATGCAATCGATGTACCTAGTCCAGTTGGCACCGCATTGTGTATGGCTGCTTCTCTGAAGAAAGATCATGAGATTGGTACTCATTGAAACAAATATCTAGTAACTATTTGACATTCTGTATCTGTTTGGCTAAAACTCAATTTTTTTTGTCTATATTACTGAATAGAACGTAGTTTTGACATACCCTTATATCACATATCAGAGTAGGAATGCATTTTTAAGAGTGTGATTTTGTTCGATGTATTCTAGCGAAGCATAATAAGCACCATTATGAGGAGGCATATTGGATGTCATAATAAGGAAAGAAAACTACATAACACAACATAATCGGGGCAAGTTAGCTCCTCAAAGATGTGTTTACGGAAGTATATACTGCTACGGCAATCCATCCCTCCCTTTATATGGGGTAAAAGTAGGGGAAAACTCCCAAAATAACATCAATAGATCATAGCCCTTCATCATATTGAATATTTATTCCCCGATTAGATGCAGATGGATCCGAATAAGGTTGGATCACTGATTGCTGCATACTTATAAGTTATATGTTAGCATTTTTGGTGCATTTAGTGTTTATTGATGAACTTTCATTAAATAACTTTTGATTTAAATACTCAAAAAATTAGACTTTTTCAGTTCATTACTTCATTTAATTCTGTTTGAGAAAATATTGGTTCTTTCTGTCTATACATATATGTGTTTTGGATTTTTATTTGTCTTTTTTCTCAGAGGGAAGGGAGTTGGTTCGCATTTTACTTGCTGCAGGAGCTGATCCAACAGCCCAAGACTCCCAGCATGGGCGAACAGCATTGCATATGGCTGCTATGGCTAATGATGTAGAGTTAGTTAAGGTAGGCAATGCATATTGTTAAGTGATGGACATATCTATGTTTACCTCTATCATGTTTGAATTCTCCTCATATGATTTATTTTTATACCATGGTTAATCTCAAGTAGATTATTCTCGATTCCGGAGTTGATGTGAACATCCGAAATGGCCAGAACATAATACCTCTGCATGTAGCACTGGCAAGAGGTGCGAAAGAGTGTGTTGGCTTGCTGTTATCTGCTGGAGCGAACTGTAATTTACAGGTAACTGCTTCTCTAGCAAAATTTATTGAGCAGATAGACGATTAGACAACTTTACTATGTAGTGCGTCTTCCTTGTACTCTCATGAATAATTCGAAGTAGTAGTTGAAAAGGATCAGAAAGATTAAAGATATTGATAGCATCAACTTCTCAGCAATGTACCTATATTGTGTTTTCCATACCAGATATGGTTTCGCCGGACAGCCGAACAATGGATTACTAAAACTAAAAACTTTCGGCGATAGTCACTCATTTGTTAAGAGTTACAGTTTGAACTTCTTAATGGAATCATAAATGAAGGGCAAGGTCCACTATGAGTGAAAATTACAGTTGTAAGCTACTTATTTTGGTTACTTATAAGTGAACAAGTGATAAGTAACTTATTTCAAATTTGCACACACATACAAGTTCTACACAAACAAGTCAAATAAGTGAAGTTTACTCAACGAGTTATTCAAACACGCTCAGTCTATTTGCAACGTTGAAGAGTACAAGTTGAACTCTCTTGATAACATAGGGATGACTGTTTGCTATTCAGTTTTACAATGATTACTGCTTGTAGAAGTTCTTCCCTTAATCTAACTTTGTGTTGTCTGTGCTCAATTTGGTAGTGAGTATTATTACAATATTACAATGGCCCTCTGAGTCAGAAGATTCGTCGATGTCTAGTTAGCGTTCTTTTCCTTGAGATAAAGAAGCTGAATACTGGTTTTGTGGCATAACCTGATGTATTCTGGTTTATTGAGTTAATTAAGTGTCTGACAGCTAATTGACTGGCAGTTGCAGGAACAAAGTTGTTTCATTTCTAAAGCGACTGATAAACATGTTTTTCGGTCATATACAGGATGATGATGGTGATAATGCTTTCCATTTGGCAGCTGATGCTGCGAAAATGATACGTGAGAATCTCGATTGGTTGATTATTATGCTTAAGAAGCCTGATGCTGCTGTGGAGGTCAGAAACCATAGGCAAGTATCGGCCAAATGTCAGTTTTAGGGGCTTCATATTCCCCCCGTCTCATTAAAGTAGATTTTGAAACAGCATTATGGTTTCGATTTTTTGTCATGCTACAAGCAATATCATAGTTTTCCTCATTATTATTGCACACTTAATTTTTAGTGGCAAGACTTTACGTGATCTTTTGGAGAGTCTGCCTCGGGAATGGCTTTCTGAGGATTTGATGGATGCTCTTATGGAAAAGGGGGTACAGCTTTCTCCTACAGTGTGAGTAAAAACTGCTTGCCAAGAGTTGAGTGAAATTGGGATATGAACTCTTGTTTTGCTCATATTAATCTGTCAAATCTATTGTGTCTTTTAGATATAATATTGGTGACTGGGTGAAATTTAAGAAAACTGTCACAGCGCCTGCTTATGGATGGCAAGGTTCTAAGCATAAGAGTGTTGGCTTTGTCCAAAGAGTTCTAAACAAGGACAATCTACTTGTGTCATTTTGTTCTGGGGAGGCTCGTGTACTTACTAGTGAAGTTGTAAAAGTCATTCCATTAGACAGGGGACATCATGTTCAGCTGAAGCCTGAAATCAAAGAACCAAGGTTTGATTTCTTGTAGCTGCTGAGAAACTTAATTTCATTTCTCAAGTGTGGTTTCTTTTCTTTATACAATCATTATACCTGTCTAACCAGATATATTTGAATTCTGATTTAAAGTGATTTTAGTTTTATTCCTTAACATTTTTCGACTTTGGCTCTCTTGTGGGGTTTCAATGTTATAGACCCCTACAAAGTACAAACACTAATTGTAATATGAAACTTATACTAAATATGGATATATGAAATTGCACAACATGACCGCAATATTGTCATTGCATATAATGAAATTAAAAGGGTAATTTTGGCCAGCCAGCTACATGCTCTCTGGTCTTATCATGGGTAGTGACTAGTGAGTAACTGAAAACTACATCTTGCTCGATTTCTTTTTTCCCCTTCAGTGTTGTTGTCGCCACTTGTCTGTTTGAGTAACTTGATTAAAAATTTGTATAATCAGATTTGGATGGCCTGGTCAACCCCGTGACAGTCTTGGTACTGTTCTCTGTGTTGATGATGATGGAATTTTACGAGTTGGGTTCCCTGGGGCCTCAAGAGGATGGAAGGCTGATCCCGCTGAAATGGAGCGAGTGGAAGAATTCAAGGTCGGAGACTGGGTTCGTGTGCGTCCATCTCTTACAACTACGAAGCATGGATTGGGTACTGTAACACCAGGCAGCATTGGGATAGTATACTGTATCAGACCAGATAGTAGTCTATTGCTGGATTTCAGCTATCTTCCGAACCCTTGGCACTGTGAGCCAGAGGAGGTGGAGGCTGTTGAGCCTTTTAGGGTATGATAACTTCTGTATGCTGTGTCTGTAGGAATTCTTTGTAAGTTTCTGTGCTTTCTCCATAAATTTCCTTATATTTTGATAGCTTCCATTCCTTGGTGAACAGATCGGTGACAAAGTATGTGTGAAACGATCTGTAGCAGAACCTAGATATGCTTGGGGTGGTGAGACTCATCACAGCGTGGGAAGTATTAGCGAAATTGAGAGTGATGGTCTGTTGATAATTGAGATACCAAATCGACCAATACCATGGCAGGCTGATCCTTCAGACATGGAGAAGGTGGAACAATTCAAGGTACTCCCCTAAGTACCTCTTTCTCTTAGTTTAGTGCAAAACTATTAGATTTATTGTGCGAAAAAAGCAACAGTTGTGAAAAATTCTGAATTTTCGCATACACTATACAGGTTGGAGATTGGGTTAAAGTGAAAGGCTCTGTATCATCTCCTAAGTATGGATGGGAAGATATAACGAGGAATAGCATTGGAGTGATTCATAGCTTAGAGGATGATGGTGATATGGGTGTTGCTTTCTGCTTTAGGAGCAAACCCTTCAATTGTTCATTGACAGATGTGGAGAAAGTGCCTGTATATGAGATAGGTCAAGAGATACATGTGATGTCATCTATATCACAACCTCGACTCGGATGGTCAAATGAAACTCCAGCCACCGTTGGAAAAATCGAGAGAATTGACATGGATGGAGCGTTAAATGTAAGTTTATTTTTTTTCGTGATATCTACTGTGTGCTTGGTGCAGTGTGAAAGTCTAAACCATTTCTGTGAATCTACTGACTGAGGAGCACACTGCAATAGCTACCTTTAATATTTCAGAATTTTTGTTTATTGTTCTAGTAAATGGTTTCTGCTGATAGTAAAGTTGTATGCCTTGCTTGAGTTCAGCTAGTTTGAAGCATGTCTAATATCATATGGCTTGCTCTTATACATCCACAGGTCAGAGTGGCTGGTAGAGCTAGCCTGTGGAAAGTTT
Organism: Kalanchoe fedtschenkoi; assembly: GCA_002312845.1. NCBI lineage: Eukaryota > Viridiplantae > Streptophyta > Magnoliopsida > Saxifragales > Crassulaceae > Kalanchoe > Kalanchoe fedtschenkoi. Next base: position 1,244,804 of record NQLW01000042.1, on the reverse strand, counting down.
CTCCAGGCGATGCTGAACGACTTTCAGGGCTTCAAGTTGGAGATTGGGTTCGTTCAAAGCCGAGTCTCGGAATCAGACCTAGTTATGACTGGACTAGTGTTGGGAAAGAGAGTCTAGCTGTCGTGCACAGTGTGCAAGATAATGGCTATCTTGAGTTGGCCTGCTGCTTCCGAAGAGGAAAGTCAGTTTCTCATTTTACTGATGTCGAAAAGGTTCCATCGTTCAAAGTTGGGCAGTATGTCCGGTTTCGCGCTGGACTTACAGAACCAAGATGGGGATGGAGAGGGGCCAAGCCCGATTCACGAGGGATTATATCTAGCGTTCGAGCTGATGGTGAAGTTCGGGTGACATTTTTTGGTTTATCAGGGTTATGGAGAGGCGATCCTTCAGATCTGGAGGTAGAGTTCATGTTTGATGTGGGTGACTGGGTGAGGGTGGTTGACGGTGTGAGTAGCTGGAAGTCCGTTGGGCCAGGCAGTGTTGGCATTGTGCAGGGAATGGGATATGAAAATGATGAATGGGATGGAAGCATCTTGGTTGGATTTGCCCGGGAACAAGAAATATGGGCAGGTCCCTCGTGTCAACTTGAAAAGGTTAATAAACTCACTCTTGGGCAAAGGGTTAAAGTCAAAGAAAATGTTAAGCAGCCGCGATTCGGTTGGTCTGGTCACAACCATGGTAGCATTGGAATCATATCAGCCATAGATGCTGATGCCAAACTAAGAATATATACACCAGCTGGCTCAAAGTCCTGGATGCTAGATCCATCTGAAGTGTGCGCGGTTGCAGAAGACACACCCAGCATTGGCGATTGGGTAAGAGTGAAGCCTTCAGTCTCAACCCCAACTCACCAATGGGGGGAGGTGAGTCATTCGAGCATTGGTGTTATCCACCGAATGGAGGATGAAGAGCTACGGGTTGCATTCTGCTTCATGGATCGACTCTGGCTGTGCAAGGCATGGGAAATGGAAAAGGTCAGGGCATTTAAAGTCGGGGATAAGGTGAAGATCAGACAAGGTCTGGTCTCTCCGCGGTGGGGGTGGGGAATGGAAACTCATGCAAGCAAGGGGGAAGTAGTTGGCGTGGATGCAAATGGAAAGCTAAGGATCAAGTTTCAGTGGAGAGACAGTAGACCCTGGATCGGAGACCCATCGGACATTGTCTTAGATGAATCTTTCAGTAACTAAGAAGCCCTACTCTCTCATATGCCTCCTTATTCACCAGTTGTGCCCCTCGAGAATCTCCAGCCCCGAATCAGAGAGTATTACTCTGTTGATGAGGAAGGAGTTCAATAGCAGCAGCTAGGGAAGTAGATGGATGTTGCTGTCAAGGAGAGAAAAATGAAGGGGTTATTTATACTGAATAGCAGAAGCAGTTGTACAAACCAGTGTACCCTCTAAGTCAGTGTTGTATCTCATCATCCCCAGGTACATATATTTATATGATTCTCTCTCAGCATCTAATCTCATCTTCATGTACAAAATTATTTTCCTTTTGTCGGTTAATTAATAACTCGATTCCTATTTTCATTGTCATTTGTCTACATTTTGTTCTGCTACTGGCTGCTAGATGAGCAAATATGTTTATTATTTTCTGGTTGGGGAAATCTTTCATCCTTCACTGCCCAGCACTGTCCATGAGAATTTCTGATTTATATAATAATTTAAAACTCAAAGCATGTGAATGGAGTTTTAATGATGCGTGGAGTAGATGGAGAAGAGGATTGGTAGCGTTGCAGAAAACAATAACAAATATGGCCAACATCTGCAAATGGATACATCTGAATGAAGATTCACTTTTTTTTGGATTATTGCTGGTGCCATCAGCAAATCTCCTCAGGAAAATGTGTTGTCAAGTATGATAACTTGAACTAATAGTAGTTACATGCTAGAGCCTAAGTGTGAGATCCACGCCCTCGTCATCCACATTGTTACTGTTAAACACTACGGGCATCCCCCTCACCTGTGGCGCAATGGCCATCCGCAGCTTGAGCGGCTGGACAGATGAGCGCTCGTGCGGGATGGCATATTCAAGTGAAGGAGGATGCAAGGGCCTCATTTGAAAGTAACTAGAATCGTCTTCAGTGGCCCAGGCATACCCGTCGCCACACGGAATGTACCGAAACCTCCTCCTTACAGCCTCCACAGCCTGCATCTGCTGCTGAATCCTCTCCCTGCGGTGGACATTTGAGTGCCCGCCCAAGGACTGCTTGGTCAGACACTCCATCCCGCAGAATTTGCACCGGTAAACACCACCCGAGTTGGCGTTGGAGTTGTCATTGGCTGCTCTTTGTGGTTCCATTGAGTTGAAGAGAAAGATGGACAAGGTGGCTGTCAGACTTCATTTCCGTCTTGTTTATACTTGGGAAGAGTCAAAGATTGCATTCCTGCAATGAAAGAGTTTCCTGAAAACTTGTTTGATTAGTTTCAGACTGTTGAAAAATGGGTTGAGGGAAAGTAATTATGTTTGTTTGACTGCAATCCCTCATTTCTGGGATTCAAATGAAACTTTATTAGTTGATATTTGTCTTCTAGGAAACTAAGTAAATACCTTATTTCTAGATAATGAGTCTTGTAAATGTTTTTTCCACTCTTGATAACATTTTCTTTTGCAAAATACCATGTGACTGCTAGTAAACTGTAATGGTCCCTACCAATAACAGTTTGAGACAGATATACATATGATTTTATTATAATCTACAAATTATTAAAATTCAATTTTTTTTTTTGCCTCCAAGTCTTTCTGTAATAATTAGATTTGTGGTTTGGATGTATTAGCTCCATGCCTAGTTTTTGTTTTTTGCTCGTTTATGTGATTCAGTCATCTCAGGGCTCTATAGCCTTTATTTAGATGTCATTTTGTAAAATTTAGTGTTGAAAATGTCGAATGCTGGACGAGAATCTGAATGCTCTGACTATTTATCAGATCACATCTGATTGCTGATTGTTAAATGGTTTATTTTTGTTAGTTAAATCCGTTCTTGAACATCTTAGTATATTACAATTTTACCTTTTTATCATCTTTCACTAATTTTTTTTAAAAAAAAAATCTTAAAGCATTAATAAATTTCAAAACTCATTTCAAATAATATTTGATTGTGTAGTATGAGGTATGGCAGAAAACAAAAATTATAGAATGAAACAACAAGTTTTTTTATGAATACTTGTCAAACAATTTATTTGTAATTATATCGCGCAAGTAAATGGCTGAACTTTTGTGTTTTATGGGCTATGCGATCCATCACACCCATGCCCTGCCTTCTCTTCCTCATAAAATCTCATTGTTCATATTGTTAAAATAACTCATTGCACAATTTTGTCATTCTCATTTATGAAATCGCAAAACATGAAATAATAATATCTCTTTTTATAATGAACTGAATGACATCACTTCTTTCATTACAACAAATCTCGCTTTGTATCACATTGAATTGAGAGTCTTACAATTTATACTTCACTTTTTTGTTTTTTCAATATGATCGACAAAACAAAAAACACAGTAGTGGGGGTAATGATTCCTTCTTTGACGGAGCTAGTACATTAGAGTGCGTGGTATTTACTACTTGTGTGTAGATACGATAGAAGCATGACAGTTGACATGCTACTCAGAAAGACAACCCAAACACGAAACTTCCTTATGTTTTCTAGGGCTTCAGTTCAGATCCAGAATTGTGTATGTCATTCAAATTGAAGTTGATAACTATAAATGAAAAGTATTCTGAATCTAGATCAGTATTTGATAATTCAGATTGCAACCAAAATTCTTAAAATTATTTCATGGAGTTCCGAATCCGCATCGTGACTCGTTGTCCAGAAACACAAACTTTTATTTTTGTGCACGCGATTCCC